>CM029013.1:260395981-260721831 GCA_016801055.1 Panax notoginseng | reverse complement strand
TGTGATTCTGTAATATTATTTGTGAATAATTAATTATTGATTCATATGATAAGGAAATATTTATTTTATGTGGATATAAATGAGGGATATATTTTTGTGTTTAAAAATGAAGGAGTTAATGTTGAGGTTTTTATCAGTATTTTTGTCGAATAGAGGTATTAAAAATCAGGGTTTTTTAAATATTTTCCGGGGGTTATAATTTTTAATCCGACCGTTGGATCGTGGTAATATTTGGATATGTTATACATATATAAGTTGAGTTAAATGTCCACAAATTTTGAACCGTTAAAAATGAACGTATGATTTATTATGAATTTTACGAGAGACTGTTCAGAAATTGTTGAATTTTCGGAGTTTATCATTTTGGTGAAAAATTCTAGAATTGGTGGGCCCCACTTGTGGTTGGTGAAGAAATGTGCTGAATTATATTCAAATGTGGTAGGTGGGAATAGTAGCAGGTAAAGCCATCAGGTTGCAGGTCAAACCTACCAAAATTTTCCTATAAATAGAGGGCTAAGTTAGAATTGAAAATCACACCAGAAACATAAGCTTTCTCTCTTTCTCTCTCTAGATATTGAGCATATTTTGTGAGTTTTTAGATACTGGTGAGTTGCTATTCATCAGTGCAAGTTTCCTTCAGCATCATATCTGATATCCAGTCAGAAGTACTGCTCTTTTGAGGTACGGGATAGTAAGGGATAGTAAGGGATTTTAAGGGTTGTTATGATTTTCAGTTTCATAATTTTTCTGATCTTCAAAAATTCTGGAAAAATTTGAAATTTATTTTGATGAGTTTTCTTGATTGTGTCCAAAAATGGTGATTTTTGGATTTATAGATTGAGAGTTATGAATTTTTTGAGAAAAGACTATTTTAAAGTAACAGCTTATAATTCCTTGTGGTTAACTCCAAAATTGTTGAAATTTTTTTTTGGGAGTAATGTATATGATAGAAGTATACTCTGTAAATTTCAGAATTTTTGGACAAAAGTATAATTTTTGATAAATGTCTAAATATTCGGTGGTTTTGGCCATATGAAAAATAGTAAATGAGTTTTAAAAAATTCTGAGAAAAATTTATGTTCAATATGGGACTATATTATGCTAAATCTCAGAATAGAAATATTTTTGGAACTGATTTGTATTTTCATGAAAATAGACTAGTTATTGAGTAAATGAATTAAATATGTTATGTGAAGAAAGAAAATTGGAAAAATAGGATTTTTATGGCTTGAGAATCCTATATGAGGTATATGCAGATTTTTGATGAGGGTTTTGGTTATTGATGATGAAATTGTAAGAGTTGGCATTTTATGATGATTAAATGCATTAATTAGTAAAGTGTAAACAATTAAAAAAATTGTTTATAAATTTAAGTAATGTTATTCTTTCAATATCATTATATCGAAATATTGGTATGAATTTTATTGTGGAATTTCTATCTTTTGTGTCGGGGTTACTATTCATGAGTTACTATTCACGATTTACTATTCATGAGTTACAATATTACTCTTGAGATTTAAAACTATATGTTGATCTATTATTTTTATCATCATATATAACATTTTTATAACCCTGATGTTGAAATTCTCTTTCACTGAAGTGTAAAGATGGGTAGATTATTGGTATGATCATGACTAGGGTTCTCTTTGGCCTGTAGTGCAAGTTGAATTGTGACTGGTATGATCATGACCATTGAATTTATAATTGGAATATCTTAAGCTTAAGTGCAAAGGTGAATTAATCAACATGGTTTATAATTATTGTTTATATAAATTATGAAATGATTATATATTTCTTTGAGATATGAATATATTTGGCATGTAGTGCAAATATGAATTGTTGAGGAATATCTTTGGCCTGTAGTGCAAAGATGAATTGTAGAGGAATATCTTTGGCCTTTGTGTAGTGCAAAGATGAATTGTAGATGAAAATCTTTTGGCCTGTAGTGCAAAAGATGGTCTGTTGATGAATATCTTTGGCCCGTAGTGCAAAGATAAACTGTTGTTGAATATCTTTGGTCGTAGTGCAAAGATGGATTTATTAGTATGATTATGAACAGGAACTGTGATTTGGTATAACCATGATCTTGATGTTTCAGGTAAAGACATGTGATGAAAATATTCTTCGTCCTGGGTGTGAAGAAAAATTTAGAATCACAATTATGATTATGAGTTATTCATATGATTGTGGAAAGGAACTGTTGATTGATGTTACAGGGAAAAACATTGTTGCTAGATTTTTTTAAACATGGAGAAGATAATAGACTTTATAGTCTATTTGACTCTTCTAATGGATTGCTCGTTCCGCTGCAACTCTGGTTGAAATTTTTATCATTTACCATATGTTCTAAATCTCTGAATTTATTATTGATGAAGGCTATTGATAATTTAATTATCTTTAGTCATGATATTCTTTACTGAGCTAGTTTGCTCACCCTTTTGCTTCACATTCCTTTCAGGTAATAAGAGTGTAGCTGGGTCGAGCGGGGGGTAACAAGGGAATAGAACGGTGGTCATCAATTTAGTAGTTATATATGGTGAAGAAAATAGGGTGAGGCGAAACCCAACTATGGAAGGGTGGTTTTGTCACTATCATACAAGATGTCTAATGAAATACAACCTCGTGTCATCATAGGACAGGGTTGTGCTCATCCACTTGCTGAGTATATATACGAGCACTACCTATATAATCTTGGTGTTTGTTTAAAGTATAATTCTCAGTTAGATACAGTGGAGATAATGATAAGTCAAGAGAAGACTCACCATTGGGAAGAATATGATAGTAATCTCTCGTTTTTCTTTGGGGTCTATTGGGTCAACCAAGGATAATTCGTGGTCATATGATATCTATCATAACCTAGACGCGTGGCCTCCATGTACGAAGGTTTCCTTGAGCACTTCCCAAAGATTCTAATTTCTAAAACAGTTTTTGACTATACCTTTATGTAAGGTGTTATTGTGAGGTGATGTCCACGGTTGGAACATGAGTCACATTTGGTATATATTTGTATCCAAACTCACAGCATATGTGTTGTTGTATTTTGCACGACAATTGTTGTAATAAAGTTGTAGTTGTTTTCTGTACCATGTATTTGACGACTCAGAATGGGTTGGATGGAATGGACCTATTTTGGGGTTGTCACAGGTGGTATCAGAGCTATAAGTAAAGAGCCCCGAGCCTCTCGCTGGTGACTTCCTGTTAATGGGGGATGCACCGAAGCCAGACTCTCCGTAGGGGACGCCGTTCTGCGGTGGCAAACTGATAGGTACCAATGTGAGGTGCTGTCCACTGATGGGACATGAGTTACAGGTGGTATCAGAGCTATAAGTAAATAGCCCCGAGCCTCTCGCTGGTGACTTCCTGTTGATGGGGGATGCACCGAAGCCAGACTCTCCGTAGGGGACGCCGTCTGCGGTGGCAAACTGATAGGTACCATTGTGAGGTGCTGTGGTTGAAGCACCATGAGAGTCACAGGTGGTATCAGAGCTTAGGGATATGATCTCTGGCGGAGATCGGGGAATAAAACTAGGAGGGGAGAGATGAGTAAATCCTTCGCTAGTGTGTCCTACCTAAGCTTATTTGTTGGTCAGTCATAATATTGGGATATTATGTGATATGTTAATATGTTAAATTAACACTTGTTTTGAAGCTGTATTCTAGAATGTTATTTGAAATACAGGAGATGAGCAATGGAGAAATTATGATGACAGGGAAGATGGAATTTGAAATGAAAGGAAGGTATTCTCAACTCTTTGAATTACCAGGTACGTAAATTTCGGGGACGAAATTTCATAAGGAGGGGAGATTGTAAGACCCCAAATTTTATGAAATAAAAGTATTCAATTTTTCTTATAATTACTATTCAGTAAATGGTTAAATTGATAAAAGTTTAAAGTTATGGGTGAAATATGAATTTTTTTCAAAATACACAAGTGGTTATAAAATAATCATTGTTGTCGGGGAATATTCGTTTGGTCGTGGAATATTCTTTCTGTCGGGGAAATATTCGACGACACGCAGCTATTTGTGGGCCCCATAACGAATAACTATCGGGTGAAGAAACGACAAATTTTGAGTTTTATAAATAACGGCATAGTTGTTACCGTTAACACTGTTGAATACCCGGTGGTTAAAATACAGTAATACGCGTTATTGCACAGTAGCACACGGTATTGCATAGTATTTTTGAAATTATTGATTCTTACGTAAAAAGGCACTACTCAATAATTGTTACAGTAATTACTGTTCAATATTTTATTTTATTGATTCAATAATTGCTGCGTTGATATTTTATATTATTGTTGTTTCAATAATTGTTGCTGCACAGTATTTTCTATTATCATGATCAATAATTCATATTATTTGAATAATATTATTAGATAACATTATTGGCAATGTCTAGAAAGTTCTGTCTAAGGAGAGGTTTGGTCATCTAATTGCGCGCCAGTAAGAGAAATTCTTATTGGAAAGCCCCCTCTTTCCTGGGAACGGCCTGGTTGTCAAAAATGTGATTCTGTAATATTATTTGTGAATAATTAATTATTGATTCATATGATAAGGAAATATTTATTTATGTGGATATAAATGAGGGATATATTTTTGTGGTTAAAAATGAAGGAGTTAATGTTGAGGTTTTTATCAGTATTTTTGTCGGAATAGAGGTATTAAAAATCAGGGTTTTTTTAAATATTTTCCGGGGGTTATAATTTTTAATCCGACCGTTGGATCGTGGTAATATTTGGATATGTTATACATATATAAGTTGAGTATATGTCCACAAATTTTGAACCGTTAAAAAATGAACGTATGATTTATTATGAATTTTACGAGATGACTGGTTCAGAAATATTGAATTTTCGGAGTTTATCATTTGGTGGAAAATTCTAGAATTGGTGGGCCCCACTTGTGGTTGGTGAAGAAATGTGCTGAATTATATTTCAAATGTGGTAGGTGGGAATAGTAGCAGGTAAGCCATCAGGTTGCAGGTCAAACCTACCAAAATTTTCCTATAAATAGAGGGCTAAGTTAGAATTGAAAATCACACCAGAAACATAAGCTTTCTCTCTTTCTCTCTCTAGATTATTGAGCATATTTTGTGAGTTTTTAGATACTTGGTGAGTTGCTATTCCTCAGTGCAAGTTTCCTTCAGCATCATATCTGATATCCAGTCAGAAGTACTGCTCTTTTGAGGTAAGGGATAGTAAGGGATAGTAAGGGATTTTAAGGGTTGTTATGATTTTCAGTTTCATAATTTTTCTGATCTTCAAAAATTCTGGAAAAATTTGAAATGATATTTTGATGAGTTTTCTTGATTGTGTCCAAAAATGGTGATTTTTGGATGTATAGATTGAGAGTTATGAATTTATGAGAAAAGACAATTTTAAAAGTAACAGCTTATAATTCCTTGTGGTTAACTCCAAATTGATGAAAATTTTTATTGAAGTACATGTATATGATAGAAGTATACTCTGTAAATTTCAGAATTTTTGGACAAAAGTATAATTTTTGATAAATGTCTAAATATTCGGTGGTTTTGGCCATATGAAAAATAGTAAATGAGTTTTAAAAATTCTGAGAAAAATTATGTTCAATATGGGACTATATTATGCTAAATCTCAGAATAGAAATATTTTTTGGAACTGATTTGTATTTTTCATGAAAATGGACTAGTTATGAGTAAATGAATTAAATATGTTATGTGAAGAAAGAAAATTGGAAAATAGGATTTTATGGCTTGAGAATCCTATATGAGGTATATGCAGATTTTTGATGAGGGTTTTGTTATTGATGATGAAATTGTAAGAGTTGGCATTTTATGATGATTAAATGCATTAATTAGTAAAGTGTAAACAATTAAAATAAATTGTTTATAAATTTAAGTAATGTTATTCTTTCAATATCATTATATCGAAATATTGGTATGAATTTTATTGTGGAATTTCTATCTTTTGTGTCGGGGTTACTATTCATGAGTTACTATTCACGATTTACTATTCATGAGTTACGAATATTACTCTTGAGATTAAAACTATATTTGATCATATTATTTTTATCATCATATATAACATTTTTATAACCCTGATGTTGAAATTCTCTTTCACTGAAGTGTAAAGATGGGTAGATTATTGGTATGATCATGACTAGGGTTCTCTTTGGCCTGTAGTGCAAAGTTGAATTGTGACTGGTATGATCATGACCATTGAATTTATAATTGAATATCTTAAGCTTAAGTGCAAAGGTGAATTAATCAACATGGTTTATAATTATTGTTTATATAAATTCTGAAATGATTATATATTTCTTTGAGATATGAATATATTTGGCATGTAGTGCAAATATGAATTGTTGAGGAATATCTTTGGCCTGTAGTGCAAAGATGAATTGTAGAGGAATATCTTTGCCTGTAGTGCAAAGATGAATTGTAGATGAATATCTTTGGCCTGTAGTGCAAAGATGGCTGTGATGAATATCTTTGGCCCGTAGTGCAAAGATAAACTGTTGTTGAATATCTTTGGTCGTAGTGCAAAGATGGATTTATTAGTATGATTATGAACAGGAACTGTGATTTGGTATAACCATGATCTTTGATGTTTCAGGTAAAGACATGTGATGAAAATATTCTTCGTCCTGGGTGTGAAGAAAATTTAGAATCACAATTATGATTATGAGTTATTCATATGATGTGGAAAGGAACTGTTGATTGATGTTACAGGGATAAAACATTGTTGCTAGATTTTTAACATGGAGAAGATAATAGACTTTATAGTCTATTTGACTCTTCTAATGGATTGCTCGTTCCGCTGCAACTCTGGTTGAAATTTTTATCATTTACCATATGTTCTAAATCTCTGATTTATTATTGATGAAGGCTATTGATAATTTAATTATCTTTAGTCATGATATTCTTTACTGAGCTAGTTGTGCTCACCCTTTTGCTTCACAATTCCTTTCAGGTAATAAGAGTGTAGCTGGGTCGAGCGGGGGTAACAAGGGAATAGAACGGTGGTCATCATTTAGTAGTTATATATGGTGAAGAAAATAGGGTGAGGCGAACCCAACTTTGGAAGGGTGTTTTGTCACTATCATACAAGATGTCTAATGAAATACAACCTCGTGTCATCATAGGACAGGGTTGTGCTCATCCACTTGCTGAGTATATATACGAGCACTACCTATATAATCTTGGTGTTTGTTTAAAGTATAATTCTCAGTTAGATACAGTGGAGATAATGATAAGTCAAGAGAAGACTCACCATTGGGAAGAATATGATAGTAATCTTCTCGTTTTTCTTTGGGGTCTATTGGGTCAACCAAGGATAATTCTGTGGTCATATGATATCTATCATAACCTAGACGCGTGGCCTCCCATGTACGAAGGTTTCCTTGAGCACTTCCAAAGATTCTAATTTCTAAAACAGTTTTTGACTATACCTTTATGTAAGGTGTTATTGTGAGGTGATGTCCACGGTTGGAACTGAGTCACATTTGGTATATATTTGTATCCAAACTCACAGCATATGTTGTTGTATTTTGCACGACAATTGTTGAATAAAGTTGTAGTTGTTTCTGTACCATGTATTTGACGACTCAGAATGGGTTGGATGGAATGGACCTATTTTGGGGTTGTCACAGGTGGTATCAGAGCTATAAGTAAAGAGCCCTGAGCCTCTCGCTGGTGACTTCCTGTTGATGGGGGATGCACCGAAGCCAGACTCTCCGTAGGGGACGCCGTTCTGCGGTGGCAAACTGATAGGTACCAATGTGAGGTGCTGTCCACTGATGGGACATGAGTTACAGGTGGTATCAGAGCTATAAGTAAAGAGCCACGAGCCTCTCGCTGGTGACTTCCTGTTGATGGGGGATGCACCGAAGCCAGACTCTCCGTAGGGGACGCCGTTCTGCGGTGGCAAACTGATAGGTACCATTGTGAGGTGCTGTGGTTGAAGCACCATGAGAGTCACAGGTGGTATCAGAGCTTAGGGATATGATCTCTGGCGGAGATCGGGGAATAAAACTAGGAGGGGAGAGATGAGTAAATCCTTCGCTAGTGTGTCCTACCTAAGCTTATTTGTTGGTCAGTCATAATATTGGGATATTATGTGATATGTTAATATGTTAAATTAACACTTGTTTTGAAGCTGTATTCTAGAATGTTATTTGAAATACAGGAGATGAGCAATGGAGAAATTATGATGACAGGGAAGATGGAATTTGAAATGAAAGGAAGGTATTCTCAACTCTTTGAAATACCAGGTACGTAAATTTCGGGGACGAAATTTCATAAGGAGGGGAGATTGTAAGACCCCGAATTTTATGAAATAAAAGTATTCAATTTTTCTTATAATTACTATTCAGTAAATGGTTAAATTGATAAAAGTTTAAAGTTATGGGTGAAATATGAATTTTTTTCAAAATAACAAGTGGTTATAAAATAATCATTGTTGTCGGGGAATATTCGTTTGGTCGTGGAATATTCTTTCTGTCGGGGAATATTCGTACGACGGCGCAGCTATTTGTGGGCCCCATAACGAATAACTGTCGGGTGAAGAAACGACAAATTTGAGTTTTTACAAATAACGGCGTAGTTGTTACCGTTAACACTGTTGGAATACCCGGTGGTTAAAATACAGTAATACGCGTTATTGCACAGTAGCACACGGTATTGCATAGTATTTTTGAAATTATTGATTCTTACGTAAAAAGGCACTACTCAATAATTGTTACAGTAATTACTGTTCAATATTTTATTTTATTGATTCAATAATTGCTGCGTTGATATTTTATATTATTGTTGTTTCAATAATTGTTGCTGCACAGTATTTTCTATTATCAGATCAATAATTCATATTATTTGAATAATATTATTAGATAACATTATTGGCAATGTCTAGAAAGTTCTGTCTAAGGAGAGGTTTGGTCATCTAATTGCGCGCCAGTAAGGAGAAATTCTTATTGGAAAGCCCCCTCTTTCCTGGGAACGGCCTGGTTGTCAAAAATGTGATTCTGTAATATTATTTGTGAATAATTAATTATTGATTCATATGATAAGGAAATATTTATTTTATGTGGATATAAATGAGGGATATATTTTTGTGGTTAAAAATGAAGGAGTTAATGTTGAGGTTTTTATCAGTATTTTTGTCGGAATGGAGGTATTAAAAATCAGGGTTTTTTGAGATATTTTGCGGGGGGTTATAATTTTTAATCCGACCGTTGGATCGTGGTAATATTTGGATATGTTATACATATATAAGTTGAGTATATGTCCACAAATTTTGAACCGTTAAAAATGAACGTATGATTTATTATGAATTTTACGAGATGACTGGTTCAGAAATTGTTGAATTTTCGGAGTTTATCATTTTGGTGGAAAATTCTAGAATTGGTGGGCCCCACTTGTGGTTGGTGAAGAAATGTGCTGAATTATATTTCAAATGTGGTGGGTGGGAATAGTAGCAGGTAAAGCCATCAGGTTGCAGGTCAAACCTACCAAAATTTTCCTATAAAATAGAGGGCTAAGTTAGAATTGAAAATCACACCAGAAACATAAGCTTTCTCTCTTTCTCTCTCTATATTATTGAGCATATTTTGTGAGTTTTTAGATACTTGGTGAGTTGCTATTCATCAGTGCAAGTTTCCTTCAGCATCATATCTGATATCCAGTCAGAAGTACTGCTCTTTTGAGGTAAGGGATAGTAAGGGATAGTAAGGGATTTTAAGGGTTGTTATGATTTTCAGTTTCATAATTTTTCTGATCTTCAAAAATTCTGGAAAAATTTGAAATGATATTTTGATGAGTTTTCTTGATTGTGTCCAAAAATGGTGATTTTTGGATGTATAGATTGAGAGTTATGAATTTTATGAGAAAAGACTATTTTAAAAGTAACAGCTTATAATTCCTTGTGGTTAACTCCAAAATTGATGAAATTTTTATTGGGAGTACATGTATATGATAGAAGTATACTCTGTAAATTTCAGAATTTTTGGACAAAAGTATAATTTTTGATAAATGTCTAAATATTCGGTGGTTTTGGCCATATGAAAAATAGTAAATGAGTTTTAAAAATTCTGAGAAAAATTTATGTTCAATATGGGACTATATTATGCTAAATCTCAGAATAGAAATATTTTTGGAACTGATTTGTATTTTTCATGAAAATAGACTAGTTATGAGTAAATGAATTAAATATGTTATGTGAAGAAAGAAAATTGGAAAAATAGGATTTTATGGCTTGAGAATCCTATATGAGGTATATGCAGATTTTTGATGAGGGTTTTGGTTATTGATGATGAAATTGTAAGAGTTGGCATTTTATGATGATTAAATGCATTAATTAGTAAAGTGTAAACAATTAAAATAAATTGTTTATAAATTTAAGTAATGTTATTCTTTCAATATCATTATATCGAAATATTGGTATGAATTTTATTGTGGAATTTCTATCTTTTGTGTCGGGGTTACTATTCATGAGTTACTATTCACGATTTACTATTCATGAGTTACGAATATTACTCTTGAGATTAAAACTATATGTTGATCATATTATTTTTATCATCATATATAACATTTTTATAACCCTGATGTTGAAATTCTCTTTCACTGAAGTGTAAAGATGGGTAGATTATTGGTATGATCATGACTAGGGTTCTCTTTGGCCTGTAGTGCAAAGTTGAATTGTGACTGGTATGATCATGACCATTGAATTTATAATTGAATATCTTAAGCTTAAGTGCAAAGGTGAATTAATCAACATGGTTATAATTATTGTTTATATAAATTCTGAAATGATTATATATTTCTTTGAGATATGAATATATTTGGCATGTAGTGCAAATATGAATTGTTGAGGAATATCTTTGGCCTGTAGTGCAAAGATGAATTGTAGAGGAATATCTTTGGCCTGTAGTGCAAAGATGAATTGTAGATGAATATCTTTGGCCTGTAGTGCAAAGATGGTCTGTTGATGAATATCTTTGGCCCGTAGTGCAAAGATAAACTGTTGTTGAATATCTTTGGTCGTAGTGCAAAGATGGATTTATTAGTATGATTATGAACAGGAACTGTGATTTGGTATAACCATGATCTTTGATGTTTCAGGTAAAGACAGGTGATGAAAATATTCTTCGTCCTGGGTGCGAAGAAAAATTTATAGTCACAATTATGATTATGAGTTATTCATATGATTGTGGAAAGGAACTGTTGAGTGATGTTACATGGATAAAATATTATTGGTGGATTTTTAACATGGAGAAGATAATAGACTTTATAGTCTATTTGACTCTTCTAATGGATTGCTCGTTCTGCTGCAACTGTGGTTGAAATTTTTATCATTTACCATATGTTCTAAATCTCTGATTTATTGTTGATGAAGGCTATTGATAATTGAATTATCTTTAGTCATGATATTCTTTACTGAGCTAGTTGTGCTCACCCTTTTGCTTCACAATTCCTTTCAGGTAATAAGAGTGTAGCTGGGTCGAGCGGGGGTAACAAGGGAATAGAACGGTGGTCATCATTTAGTAGTTATATATGGTGAAGAAAATAGGGTGAGGCGAACCCAACGTTGGAAGGGTGGTTTGCCACTATCATACAAGATGTCTAACGACATACAACCTCGTGTCATCATAGGACATGGATGTGCTCATCCACTTGCTGAGTATATATACGAGCACTACCTATATAATCTTGGTGTTTGTTTAAAGTATAATTCTCAGTTAGATACAGTGGAGATAATGATAAGTCAAGAGAAGACTCACCATTGGGAAGAATATGATAGTAATCTTCTCGTTTTTCTTTGGGGTCTATTGGGTCAACCAAGGATAATTCTGTGGCCATATGATATCTATCATAACCTAGACGCATGGGCTCCCATGTACGAAGGTTTCCTTGAGCACTTCCCAAAGATTCTAATTTCTAAAACAGTTTTTGACTATACCTTTATGTAAGGTGTTATTGTGAGGTGATGTCCACGGTTGGAACATGAGTCACATTTGGTATATATTTGTATCCAAACTCACAGCATATGTGTTGTTGTATTTTGCACGACAATTGTTGTAATAAAGTTGTAGTTGTTTTCTGTACCATGTATTTGACGACTCAGAATGGGTTGGATGGAATGGACCTATTTTGGGGTTGTCACAATTATACCGAAATATTGGTATGAATTTTATTGTGGAATTTCTATCTTTTTGTGTCGGGTTTACTATTCACGAGTTACTATTCACGAGTTACTATTTATGAGTTACTATTATATATTATATTTTTTATAACCCTGATGTTGAATTTCTCTTTCACTTGAGTGTAAAGATGGGTAAATTATTGGTATGATCGTGACTGAGGAATATCTTTGGCCAGTAATGCAAAGATGAATTGTTGACTGGTATGATCATGACCATTGAATTTATAATTGAATATCTTTAGCTTAAGTGCAAAGGTGAATTGATCAACATGGTTATAATTATTGTTTATATAATTCTGAATTGATTATATATTTCTTTGAGATATTAATATATTTGGCCTGTTGTGCAAATATGAACTGTTGAGGAATATCTTTGGGCAGTAGTGCAAAGATGAATTGTTGACTGGTATGATCATGACCATTGAATTTATAATTGAATATCTTTAGCTTAAGTGCAAAGGTGAATTGATCAACATGGTTATAATTATTGTTTATATAATTCTGAATTGATTATATATTTCTTTGAGATATTAATATATTTGGCATGTTGTGCAAATATGAACTGTTGAGGAATATCTTTGGCCTGTAGTGCAAAGATGAATTGTTGATGAATATCTTTGGCCCGTAGTGCAAAGCTGACCTGTTGATGAATATCTTTGGCCTGTAGTGCAAAGATGGTCTATTGACGAATATCTTTGGCCCGTAGTGCAAAGATGAATTTATCAGTATGATTATGAACAGGAAATGTGATTTGGTATATGTGACAACCCCAAAATAGGTCCATTCCACCCAACCCATTCTGAGTCGTCAAATACATGGTACATAAAACAACTACAACTTTATTACAACAATTGTCGTGCAAAATACAACAACACATATGCTGTGAGTTTGGATACAAATATATACCAAATGTGACTCATGTTCCAACCGTGGACATCACCTCACAATAACACCTTACATAAAGGTATAGTCAAAAACTGTTTTAGAAATTAGAATCTTTGGGAAGTGCTCAAGGAAACCTTCGTACATGGGAGGCCATGCTTCTAGGTTATGATAGATATCATATGGCCACAGAATTATCCTTGGTTGACCCAATAGACCCCAAAGAAAAACGAGAAGATTACTATCATATTCTTCCCAATGGTGAGTCTTCTCTTGACTTATCATTATCTCCACTGTCTCTAATTGAGAATTATACTTCAAACAAACACCAAGATTATATAGGTAGTGCTCATAGATATACTCAGCAAGTGGATGAGCACATCCCTGTCTTATGATGACACGAGGTTGTATGTCGTTAGACATCTTGTATGATAGTGGCAAACCACCCTTCCAACGTTGGGTACACCTTACCCTATTGGATTCACCAAATAAAACTACTAAATGATGACCACCGTTCTATTTCCTTGTTACCCCCGCTCGACCCAGCTACACTCTTATTACCTGAAAGGAATTGTGAAGCAAAAGGGTGAGCACAACTAGCTCAGTAAAGAATATCATGACTAAAGATAATTCAATTATCAATAGCCTTCATCAACAATAAATCAGAGATTTAGAACATATGGTAAATGATAAAAATTTCAACCATAGTTGCAGCGGAACGAGCAATCCATTAGAAGAGTCAAATAGACTATAAAGTCTATTATCTTCTCCATGTTAAAAATCCACCAATAATATTTTATCCATGTAACATCACTCAACAGTTCCTTTCCACAATCATATGAATAACTCATAATCATAATTGTGACTATAAATTTTTCTTCGCACCCAGGACGAAGAATATTTTCATCACCTGTCTTTACCTGAAACATCAAAGATCATGGTTATACCAAATCACAGTTCCTGTTTATAATCATACTAACAAATCCATCTTTGCACTACGGGCCAAAGATATTCATCAACAAACCATCTTTGCACTACGGGCCAAAGATATTCAACAACAGTCATCTTTGCACTACAGGCCAAAGATATTCATCAACAGACCATCTTTGCACTACATGCCAAAGATATTCATCAACAATTCATATTTGCACTACAGGCCAAATATATTCATATCTCAAAGAAATATATAATCATTTCAGAATTTATATAAACAATAATTATAACCATGTTGATCAATTCACCTTTGCACTTAAGCTTAAGATATTCAATTATAAATTCAATGGTCATGATCATACCAGTCACAATTCAACTTTGCACTACAGGCCAAAGAGAACCCTAGTCATGATCATACCAATAATCTACCCATCTTTACACTCCAGTGAAAGAGAATTTCAACATCAGGGTTATAAAAATGTTATATATGATGATAAAAATAATATGATCAACATATAATTTTAATCTCAAGAGTAATATTCGTAACTCATGAATAGTAAATCCTGAATAGTAACTCATGAATAGTAACCCCGACACAAAAGATATAAATTCCACAATAAAATCCATATCAATATTTCGGTATAATGATATTGAAATAATAATATTACTTAAATTTATAAACAATTTATTTTAATTGTTTACACTTTACTAATTAATGCATTTAATCATCATAAAATGTCAACTCTTACAATTTCATCATCAATAACCAAAACCCTCATAAAAAATCTGCATATACCTCATATAGGATTCTCAAGCCATAAAATCCTATTTTCCAATTTTCTTTCTTCACAAAACATATTTAATTCATTTACTCATAACTAGACCATTTTCATGAAAAATACCAAATCAGTTCCAAAAATATTTCTTTTCTGGAATTTAGCATAATATAGTCCCATAGTGAACATATATTTTTCTCAGAATTTTTAAAAGTCATTTACTATTTTTCATATGGCCAAAATAGCCGAATATTTAGACATTTATCAAAAATTGTACTTTTGTCTAAAAATTCTGAAATTTACAGAGTATACTTCTATCATATACATGTACTCCCAATAAAAATTTCATCAATTTTGGAGTTAACCACAAGGAATTATAAGCGGTTACTTTTAAAATAGTCTTTTCTCATAAAATTCATAACTCTCAATCTATACATCCAAAAATCACCATTTTTGGACACAATCAATAAAACTCATCAAAATATCATTTCAAATTTTTCCAGAATTTTTGAAGTTCAGAAAAATTACGAAACTGAAAATCATAACAACCCTTAAAATCCCTTACTATCCCTTACTATCCCTTACCTCAAAAGAGCAGTACTTCTGACTGGATATCGGATATGATGCTGAAGGAAACTTGCACTGATGAATAGAAACTCACCAAGTATCTAAAAACTCACAAAATATGCTTCATAATATAGAGAGAGAAAGAGAGAAAGCTTATGTTTCTGGTGTGATTTTCAATTCTAACTTAGCCCTCTATTTATAGGAAAATTTTGGTAGGTTTGACCTGCAACCTGATGGCTTTACCTGCTACTATTCCCACCCACCACATTTGAAATATAATTCAGCACATTTCTTCACCAACCACAAGTGGGGCCCACCAATTCTAGAATTTTCCACCAAAATGATAAACTCCGAAAATTCAACAATTTCTGAACCAGTCATCTCGTAAAATTCATAACAAATCATACGTTCATTTTTAACGGTTCAAAATTTGTGGGCATATACTCAACTTATATATGTATAACATATCCAAAAATTACCACGATCCAACGGTCGGATTAAAAATTATAACCCCCGCAAAATATCTCAAAAACCCTGATTTTTAATACCTCCATTCCGACAAAAATACGGATAAAAATCTCAACATTAACTCCTTCATTTTTTAACCACAAAAATATATCCCTCATTTATATCCACATAAAATAAATATTTCCTTATCATATGAATCAATAATTAATTATTCACAAATAATATTACAGAATCACATTTATGACAACCAGGCCGTTCCCAGGAAAGAGGGGGCTTTCCAATAAGGATTTCTCCTTACTAGCGCGCAATTAGATGACCAAACCTCTCCTTAGACAGAACTTTCTAGACATTGCCAATAATGCTATCTAATAATATTATTCAAATAATATGAATTATTGATCTGATAATAGAAAATACTGTGCAGCAACAATTATTGAAACAACAATAATATAAAATATCAACGCAGCAATTATTGAATCAATAAAATAAAATATTGAACAGTAATTACTGTAACAATTATTGAGTAGTGCCTTCTTACGTAAGAATCAATAATTTCAAAAATACTATGCAATACCGTGTGCTACTGTGCAATAACGCGTATTACTGTATTTTAACCACCGGGTATTCCAACAGTGTTAACGGTAACAACTACGCCGTTATTTGTAAAAACTCAAATTTGTCGTTTTCTTCACCCGACAGTTATTCGTTATGGGGCCCACAAATAGCTGCGCCGTCGTACGAATATTCCCCGACAGAAAGAATATTCCACGACCAAACGAATATTCCCCGACAACAATGATTATTTTATAACCACTTGCTTATTTTGAAAAAAATTCACATTTCACCCATAACTTTAAATTTTTATCAATTTAACCATTTACTGAATTGTAATTATAAGAAAAATTGAATACTTTTATTTCATAAAATTCGGGGTCTTACAATCTCCCCTCCTTATGAAATTTCGTCCTCGAAATTTACGTACCTGGTATTTCAAAGAGTTGAGAATACCTTTCTTTCATTTCAGATTCCATCTTCCCTGTCATCATAATTTCTCCATTGCTCATCTCCTGTATTTCAAATATCATTCTAGAATACAGCTTCAAAACAAGGGTTAATTTAACAAATTAACATATCACATAATATCCCGATATTATGACTGACCAACAAATAAGCTTAGGTAGGACACACTAGCGAAGGATTTACTCATCTCTCCCCTCCTAGTTATATTCCCCGATCTCCGCCAGAGATCATATCCCTAAGCTCTGATACCACCTGTGACAACCCCAAAATAGGTCCATTCCACCCAACCCATTCTGAGTCGTCAAATACATGGTACAGAAAACAACTACAACTTTATTACAACAATTGTCGTGCAAAATACAACAACACATATGCTGTGAGTTTGGATACAAATATATACCAAATGTGACTCATGTTCCAACCGTGGACATCACCTCACAATAACACCTTACATAAAGGTATAGTCAAAAACTGTTTTAGAAATTAGAATCTTTGGGAAGTGCTCAAGGAAACCTTCGTACATGGGAGGCCATGCGTCTAGGATATGATAGATATCATATGGCCACAGAATTATCCTTGGTTGACCCAATAGACCCCAAAGAAAAACGAGAAGATTACTATCATATTCTTCCCAATGGTGAGTCTTCTCTTGACTTATCATTATCTCCACTGTCTCTAATTGAGAATTATACTTCAAACAAACACCAAGATTATATAGGTAGTGCTCATAGATATACTCAGCAAGTGGATGAGCACATCCCTGTCTTATGATGACACGAGGTTGTATGTCGTTAGACATCTTGTATGATAGTGGCAAACACCCTTCCAACGTTGGGTACACCTTACCCTATTGGATTCACCAAATAAAACTACTAAATGATGACCACCGTTCTATTTCCTTGTTACCCCCGCTCGACCCAGCTACACTCTTATTACCTGAAAGGAATTGTGAAGCAAAAGGGTGAGCACAACTAGCTCAGTAAAGAATATCATGACTAAAGATAATTCAATTATCAATAGCCTTCATCAACAATAAATCAGAGATTTAGAACATATGGTAAATGATAAAAATTTCAACCATAGTTGCAGCGGAACGAGCAATCCATTAGAAGAGTCAAATAGACTATAAAGTCTATTATCTTCTCCATGTTAAAAATCCACCAATAATATTTTATCCATGTAACATCACTCAACAGTTCCTTTCCACAATCATATGAATAACTCATAATCATAATTGTGACTATAAATTTTTCTTCGCACCCAGGACGAAGAATATTTTCATCACCTGTCTTTACCTGAAACATCAAAGATCATGGTTATACCAAATCACAGTTCCTGTTTATAATCATACTAACAAATCCATCTTTGCACTACGGGCCAAAGATATTCATCAACAAACCATCTTTGCACTACGGGCCAAAGATATTCAACAACAAGTCATCTTTGCACTACAGGCCAAAGATATTCATCAACAGGCCATCTTTGCACTACATGCCAAAGATATTCATCAACAATTCATATTTGCACTACAGGCCAAATATATTCATATCTCAAAGAAATATATAATCATTTCAGAATTTATATAAACAATAATTATAACCATGTTGATCAATTCACCTTTGCACTTAAGCTTAAGATATTTAATTATAAATTCAATGGTCATGATCATACCAGTCACAATTCAACTTTGCACTACAGGCCAAAGAGAACCCTAGTCATGATCATACCAATAATCTACCCATCTTTACACTCCAGTGAAAGAGAATTTCAACATCAGGGTTATAAAAATGTTATATATGATGATAAAAATAATATGATCAACATATAATTTTAATCTCAAGAGTAATATTCGTAACTCATGAATAGTAAATCCTGAATAGTAACTCATGAATAGTAACCCCGACACAAAAGATATAAATTCCACAATAAAATCCATATCAATATTTCGGTATAATGATATTGAAATAATAACATTACTTAAATTTATAAACAATTTATTTTAATTGTTTACACTTTACTAATTAATGCATTTAATCATCATAAAATGTCAACTCTTACAATTTCATCATCAATAACCAAAACCCTCATAAAAAATCTGCATATACCTCATATAGGATTCTCAAGCCATAAAATCCTATTTTCCAATTTTCTTTCTTCACAAAACATATTTAATTCATTTACTCATAACTAGACCATTTTCATGAAAAATACCAAATCAGTTCCAAAAATATTTCTTTTCTGGAATTTAGCATAATATAGTCCCATAGTGAACATATATTTTTCTCAGAATTTTTAAAAGTCATTTACTATTTTTCATATGGCCAAAATAGCCGAATATTTAGACATTTATCAAAAATTGTACTTTTGTCTAAAAATTCTGAAATTTACAGAGTATACTTCTATCATATACATGTACTCCCAATAAAAATTTCATCAATTTTGGAGTTAACCACAAGGAATTATAAGCGGTTACTTTTAAAATAGTCTTTTCTCATAAAATTCATAACTCTCAATCTATACATCCAAAAATTACCATTTTTGGACACAATCAATAAAACTCATCAAAATATCATTTTAAATTTTTCCAGAATTTTTGAAGTTCAGAAAAATTACGAAACTGAAAATCATAACAACCCTTAAAATCCCTTACTATCCCTTACTATCCCTTACCTCAAAAGAGCAGTACTTCTGACTGGATATCGGATATGATGCTGAAGGAAACTTGCACTGATGAATAGAAACTCACCAAGTATCTAAAAACTCACAAAATATGCTCAATAATCTAGAGAGAGAAAGAGAGAAAGCTTATGTTTCTGGTGTGATTTTCAATTCTAACTTAGCCCTCTATTTATAGGAAAATTTTGGTAGGTTTGACCTGCAACCTGATGGCTTTACCTGCTACTATTCCCACCCACCACATTTGAAATATAATTCAGCACATTTCTTTACCAACCACAAGTGGGGCCCACCAATTCTAGAATTTTCCACCAAAATGATAAACTCCGAAAATTTAACAATTTATGAACCAGTCATCTCGTAAAATTCATAACAAATCATACGTTCATTTTTAACGGTTCAAAATTTGTGGGCATATACTCAACTTATATATGTATAACATATCCAAATATTACCACGATCCAACGGTCGGATTAAAAATTATAACCCCCGCAAAATATCTCAAAAACCCTGATTTTTAATACCTCCATTCCGACAAAAATACGGATAAAAATCTCAACATTAACTCCTTCATTTTTAACCACAAAAATATATCCCTCATTTATATCCACATAAAATAAATATTTCCTTATCATATGAATCAATAATTAATTATTCACAAATAATATTACAGAATCACATTTATGACAACCAGGCCGTTCCCAGGAAAGAGGGGGCTTTCCAATAAGGATTTCTCCTTACTAGCGCGCAATTAGATGACCAAACCTCTCCTTAGACAGAACTTTCTAGACATTGCCAATAATGCTATCTAATAATATTATTCAAATAATATGAATTATTGATCTGATAATAGAAAATACTGTGCAGCAACAATTATTGAAACAACAATAATATAAAATATCAACGCAGCAATTATTGAATCAATAAAATAAAATATTGAACAGTAATTACTGTAACAATTATTGAGTAGTGCCTTCTTACGTAAGAATCAATAATTTCAAAAATACTATGCAATACCGTGTGCTACTATGCAATAACGCGTATTACTTTATTTTAACCACCGGATATTCCAACAGTGTTAACGGTAACAACTACGCCGTTATTTGTAAAAACTCAAATTTGTCGTTTTCTTCACCCGACAGTTATTCGTTATGGGGCCCACAAATAGCTGCGCCGTCGTACGAATATTCCCCGATAGAAAGAATATTCCACGACCAAACGAATATTCCCCGACAACAATGATTATTTTATAACCACTTGCTTATTTTGAAAAAAATTCACATTTCACCCATAACTTTAAATTTTTATCAATTTAACCATTTACTGAATTGTAATTATAAGAAAAATTGAATACTTTTATTTCATAAAATTCGGGGTCTTACAGTATAACCATGATCTTTGATGTTTCAGGTAAAGACAGGTGATGAAAATATCCTTCGTCCTGGGTGCGAAGAAAAATTTAGAATCACAATTATGATCATGAATTATTCATATAATTGTGGAAAGGAACTGTTGAGTGATGTTACAGGGGTAAAATATTGTTGGTAGATTTTTAACATGGAGAAGATAATAGACTTTATAGTCTATTTAACTCTTCTAATGGATTGCTCGTTCCGCTGCAACTATGGTTGAAATTTTTATCATTTACCATTTGTTCTAAATCTCTGATTTATTATTGATGAAGGCTATTGATAATTTAATTATCTTTAGTCATGATATTCTTTACTGAGCTAGTTGTGCTCACCCTTTTGTTTCACAATTCCTTTCAGGTAATAAAAGTGTAGCTGGGTCAAGCGGTTGTAACAAGGGAATAGAACGGTGGTCATCATTTAATAGTTATATTTGGTGAAGAAAATAGGGTGAGGCGAACCCAACGTTAGAAGGTGTTTTGTCACTATCATACAAGATGTCTAATGACATACAACCTCATGTCATCATAAGACAGGGTTGTGCTCATCCACTTGCTGAGTATCTTTACGAGCACTACCTATATAATCTTGGTGTTTGTTTGAAGTATAATTTTCAATTAGAGACAGTGGAGATAATGATATGTCAAGAGAAGACTCACCATTGGGAAGAATATGATAGTAAACTTTTCATTTTTCTTTGGGGTCTATTGGGTCAACCAAGGATAATTATGTGGCCATATGATATCTATCACAACCTAGACGCATGGCCTCCCATGTACGAAGGTTTCCTTGAGCACTTCCCAAAGATTCTAATTTCTAAAACAGTTTTTGACTATACATTTATGTAAGGTGTCATTGTGAGGTGCTGTCCACGGTTGGGGACATGAGTCACATTTGGTATATATTTGTATCCAAACTCACAGCATATATGTTGTTATATTTTGTACGACAATTGTTGTAATAAAGTTGTAGTTGTTTTCTGTACCATGTATTTGGCGACTCAGAATAGGTTGGATGGAATGAACCTATTTTGGAGTTGTCACATGTCGCGTATACAGGTTATGTATAGGGTATGCCTTGTATACAGGTTATTCTAACAGAATAATAAAGAATGGAATAACATAAGAATTTTTTCATGAATAAGAAATAATAACACCCCTTACGGGTACAACAAATAATATCCCTTACTATAATAATATCTCTTTACCTTCAAATAAGAGTATTCCGACTAGTAGGGCGAGGATATACTCCAAGAAAACTTGCACTACTCTCAAAGTTTTCTTAAACTCTAAAGAAATACGCTCAAGATTATAGAAGAAGAATTCTCTCTATAATTTCTCTCTCTAGAGTTTCAGTGAATTCGTAAGAAATAATGAAGGAATGAGCTTCTATTTATAGAAGAATGGAATGAATAGTAACCAACCCATGAACGGTCCAGATTGATTTACTTTAATCGGACGGTCCATATTTAAAGCAAAATCTTTTAAATAAAATATAATATATTCTAATTATTACTTAATAAAATAAATAACTTTATAAAAGTATTTTGTTTTATATAAAAAAATTTTACTATGCAACACTATGCATAATAAAATATAATATATTCTATTTTTAGAATAACTTTATAAAAGTATTCTGTTTTATATAAAAAAATTTACTATTATAATTTCAACCAACGGTCTGAAAAATTAGTACATCTCTTCATGGAATAATATTATACCCAAAAATGATTTGGATCGAAAATAAATATATTGTTCGGGTGAATAGTAACTCGTGAATAGTACTCCGACACAAAAAGTGTCCCAAATACTCGAGTGAACAATACTATAGTGAATAGTAATTTGGGTGAATAGTAACTCGTAAATAGTAACTTGTGAATAGTAACTTCGACACAAAAAGTACCCCAAATACTCGAGTGAACAATACTAGAGTAAATAGTAACCGGATATTTTATGAAAACTTGTCTACTTAAAAAAAATTCACATATCACCCTTAACTTTAACCTTTTATCAATTTAACCATTTACTAAAATAGAAAAATTGAATACTTTTATTTCATAAAATTCGGGGTCTCACACATTTGGTTGGGTATTCATGCGTGAAACACCTGAGGTATTGCTCGAGTGTGCGATTAACCACTTCCGTCTGACCGTCGGTCTGTGGATGATAACTAGAGCTCATACAGAGAGTTGTCCCCTGCAACCGAAATAAGGTTTTCCAAAATAAACTAATAAAAATTTTATCACAATCACTGACAATAGACGCTGGCATTCCGTGCAGTCGGACAATTTGTTCGAGAAAGACTTGAGCTACTGTGAGGGCAGTAAATGGATGTGTAAGTGGAAGGAAATGTGCATATTTGGACAACCGATCAACCACTACCATGATGACATTTTTGTCGCGGGATAATGGTAATCCTTCCACAAAATCCATCGAGATATCAGTCCAGATTTTATTGGGTATGGGCAGCGGTTGTAATAAACTGGCGGGTCGTGTATTATCAGATTTGCAACCGGCGGGCCGACTCAATGTTTTATGATAGCCAAAGTGTCCCCCAACCGGTGAAGAGTGATGGGTGGATAGAATGGTAGGAATGAGCTGCGAAGAGGGACTCAAATAAATACACCCATTTTTGAATAGCACCCCATCTCGTAAGGAATATTGTGGTGGTAGTGAGCCCAACAGCGGATTATAGAATGGATCGGTTGCTACCTATTGCTGGAGTGTGGTCCACCATTTTGCGATGGGCTAGGACACAGCAAGGAAGACGAGCTCTCCAATCCGTGAGAGAGCATCAGCACCACAGTTCTCTTTTCCTTTCTTGTATTCAATGATGTAATCATACCCGAGAATTTTTGGTAACCACCGTGTTTGAGTCGGCGTTGTGTATGGGGCACAGCAAAGACATGCTCAAATTCAGTGAGAACTTGGGCGAGATCAGCGAGGTGGTCATTAACTGCAGCAGTTTCATGAGTTGGGATGATTTGGAAAAATAAGGGAGTGCCATTGAGGTTGAGAAGTTCCTTATCGCTTAAGGCGGTGGCCGTTGGTTGCCTAAGGCCTTGGAACATACAAGTTTTACCTCCTTGCTGGAAAGACATGGTGAGCTTGTTGTAGTCGGTTTCAATCGTCCCAAGGGTGGCTAACCATAGAACGCCCAAAACCACTTGACACGCCGCTGCGGGTAAAACGTAAAAATTAGCTTAAATAGGAAAGTTTTGGACGTAGAGTGTGAGTCCAAGGCATCGCCCGTCGCAATTGATTTTGTCCCTATTAGCCACCATGACTTGCAACTTTTGATCACGTGCGACATCCAGCCCAAACTTCGTGACTATGGCTTGATCAATAAAGTTGTT
Organism: Panax notoginseng; assembly: GCA_016801055.1. Classification (NCBI taxonomy): domain Eukaryota; kingdom Viridiplantae; phylum Streptophyta; class Magnoliopsida; order Apiales; family Araliaceae; genus Panax; species Panax notoginseng. Next base: position 260,697,566 of record CM029013.1, on the reverse strand, counting down.
GGTGCTCCCACTATCAATGAGGACTGTCACCGCTTTATTTTGCAATTTACCTACCACTCGGAATGTTTGAGGGTGTGCTGCCCCTGCTATTGCATGGAATGAGATTTTAGGAAGGGATTCTGTTATATCGGGTTCTTCAAGAGGATTCATGGTACTGATAGGGTCGAGTAATGGCGATTCCTCGATCATAAACAATTGGGGTTTTTGACAGCGGTGACCCGGAGTAAACTTCTCGTCGCAATAGTAGCACATCCCTTTTTCGCGTCGTTCTCGTGCCTCTTGACTGGTAATTCTTCAGAATGGTATGGGAGCGATGGTCGAAGATTGACCCACCTTAGGTGTGAGTGGGGGTCCGAGAATTCCAGCCGAGTTATTTGGAGCAGATCATGGGGTAAGGGTTGCCACTTGGGGACGGAAGTAACTGCTCCCCTTTTTTGGAGAAAGTTGCGCTCCTCAATTAGGCGGGCAGCTCCAATGGTGTCAGCTAAGGTGCGTAGTTGTTTGAGTTTGACATCTAGTCGTATGTTGTCACGGAGTCCAGCAATGAAACATTCAATCAAGTAGTTTTCGGGTAACCCATCAACCTGATGGGAAAGCATCTCGAAGGTTTCTTGATAAGTAGCAATTGTTGAAGTTTGTTTAAGGCGGGTCAAAGCTTCCGAGGGATCCTCATAGTCAGTGGGGCCGAAGCGGAGCAACAGGGCCATGGTTAGCTCGCTCCAATTTAAAGGACCTCTGAACTTGGTCAGCCATCGAAGCCATTGGAGAGCTATACCTTCAAGGTGAAAGGAAGCAAGTTGAACTTATTGGTCAGGAGCCACCTTGTTGAAATCAAAGTATTGTTCAGCTTTAAAGATCCAGCCCGTCGGATCGTCTCCGTTGAAGTTAGGAAATGAAAGTTTCAAAGGTGCATGGTTTCGGTCGGGGTAGTTGTTATGGTTTCGGTCAGGGGTATTGTTGGTATTGGGAAGAGGCTGGTTATGGGAGGTGTCGGCTCGGGCAAATGGATTATCAATGGGAGCGGTGTTTTGTGAGACTCGCATGGTTTGGAGTTCTGTCAAAATTGTTTGGAGGGTATCATGGATTCGGTCAAAGCTGGACTCGTGGCGAGTTAGGATTTCGCTGACTTCATTGCGAAACTCAGCATTGCTTCTGGCTCGAGTGTCCATAGAACCTGGGAAACCTGGCTCTGATACCAAATGGTATGCAATTTGATAAGGTGAGCTAATGACTAGCCAAGAAGAAGAAAAAAAGAGGGTCGGAGAAGGGAAGAAACCTGGAGTTATTTTCTACATATCTTTATTCCACAGCTCTTAAGCTATTTATAAGCCAAGTGAGAATTCACAAAGGGAAACAACTGAAAAATAGCAAGAGGTCGTGACACAAAACGTGGAAGAGTGGAAGAAGTAACGTGGAAGAAGTTACTACCATTATTGAAAACAAACTACAACTAAGTCCTATTCTTAAGGCTGAAGATGCTCAGGCACTTGACCCATGCTCAGTTACTTGACCCAGTCTTATGGAGAAATAATACATATCAGCTAGCAGTTTAATTTTGCGGACGGAAAAGTTGACCAAAATACCCACCCTCCGTTCGTAGAATTAAACTGCGTATGCTAGGTCCGTAACCGACGTCGTTTTTGTCTGTCTTTCCGTCCGTAGTATTAAATTGTGGACGCTGAGTCTCTCCAAACGATGTCGTTTTGCAGATAACCATCAGTTCGCATAAATAAACTGCAGACTCTAATGTCAGTTTCGTTTTGGCATAATACTAAATATAGGGCATTTAAAATTGATCAGATGTGACTGGAAATATATCATCTAGGTGTTGAAGATAAGTAGAAATTGGAGGATTAATTTTGTATTTCAACTTATTAATAGTCACTCTGTCATATCTAATCTGTATGCAGGGAATTTGGTGACGCATCTTTTTTCATTTTTCAAGCACTGGGTTGTTTATCTAAATTGTTAACTGACTATCCAGGGGAGACTACGACTTAATCTTAGGGGAAATGAAGCTATTTCTGAAGGAATTTTTTGTGGGAAATAAGGTTTTTTCTAATAGTTAATTTTGTATTTCTTCTTGCATATTATTGTTCTTACTTATTCATGTGATCTAAAGCTAATTCCGACATAATTTTTGTTGAAAATATTCTTCCTAAAATCAATTTAAAACCAACATGTGGCAATATTTTTTTGACGGAAAGTTTCGTCGAATTACATTGCGTCGAACTTACATTAATGTCGAAGAAAATTCTATCGACCCTATGTCCGTCAAGAATAAGTACTTTCGACGAAAATCTCGACGAATTTATATCCTCAACCGATTTATGACTCAATTTTTTTAAAATAATAAAATTTAAAGTTGACATAATTTATTGAAGTTTTAAAATAATAAAATTTATAACTAGTGGTACTATTTTAATGGTTTATGATATTGAAATTCTAGTATATATTAACAAAAATTAATGGACGGTAAATTTAAGGATAATGTGTCAATCCTGTATCACTAAAAAGAAAACTCGTTTTAAACAAGAAAAAACAGGTGGAATAAGACTTTCCATTTTATGGCCGGTGACCTTCTTTGTCTCTCCTATCTCTCTTAATCAACATTGGAAGACTAGACTAGACTAGACGAGACCAATATTATTTGGCGGAAATGACAAAAATATCCCTCTTTTATTTTAACTATATAATTTCGGTTATCAATTTCATTTTTCTAAGTTCCAACACCTCTCTACGAGCCAACTTTCAATCATGAATATTTTAAATTTCATTTCTTTTACAAGACTTAATTTTTAGCCGCAATTAAAATTGCAACGACGTGAGATAGATAGAAATTAATTAGGCAAATTAGTCATAAAAGACTGAAATCGACAACATCCAATGGACTTGAAAATACAATTTTATTGTTATCAAAAATTAAGTAAATCACATTAATTTTAAACTTGAAAACATCTCACATCAACAGAGGGAGTAACTGGACAATTACCACCCATGAACAGGACCACACTTTGCAACCTATTCCAACAAAGGCATAAGAATTCAACAACCAAAACACAATAAAACACCACAAACAAATAAACAACCTTCATTAACAAAACCCTAAGTTACGGCATAAGATACATGAGCCTAACAACTAATACACTAGGTAAACCTAACCAAAACACAAGAATTAAACAACAAATACACAACACCTCTAAATCCCCCTAAACAAAGATGCTCTGCTCTGCCATAACTCGAACAAAATACATAAGTTTTGTACAATTCAGATAGCCACAATATAGACTCCTGCACCTGCTATATAGAAACTTGCCGGAATCTAGCGACCCAATAGTTGATTGGGGAAGGAGAAACCCTAGGTGCACGGGCAGCACGGCAGAGAAGGGGAAACAAATACTGATCTCCAATAGACTGACCAACCAAATAGCTGAATATAATTTCTTAAAAATTCTTTTATGCACGTAAGAATCCGTTCGGAGTGAGCTTTAAATCATAATGTCATATAAAGACTTTGCAGAGGTCGATCTCTTCCATTCTTTTTTATTTCCTCAAAGCTTAAATCATTTTACTCTTCCCAAACATGGAAGCAAGTAATATCAGCACCCTAAAGGTCTGATATTGCTCATAGCAAGATGGAACTGAGGGAAGGATACACCATGACATTATCATGTCATGCCAACATTCACCATGGAAAGTAAAGTAACAATGAATAATAAAAAAACTAAAGTTGCTAACATTCTCAATGAATTATAAATCAAACGAAAGTAATTAATTAAAACTAATCTTAATCTGGGCTTATCATCATTATCCTTGCCTGGCTAGAAATATCAGGCTGATCCGAGTCCATAAACTCTACTCGTTATTCTAAGACTGTCAGACTGACAAGTGACAGCCCTATGCATCCAACAAACAATCACTGAAGTAAAGGACTTTTCACTAACATTCACATCTTACCCCTCAATGTACTACATATGGGTTGACTTTTTCTTTAGCAGAAGACAATCGAGTAGTTTGTAATAAGAGAAAGTGTTAGCTCTTACAACCTTATATAACTCTCCTCTTCGAGTGTATACTTCAGTACGTATTTTTGTGCTCTCTATGGCGAAACTCTAAGGGATGGGTGCTGATATTAACAATTCCCAAAAGATTGGGTTCATGAGTCCATCAACTATCTACAAACTCACCTAACATCAAACTCCACATTGATTATCCTCAGTTCTGAGACATTATTGTAGCTTTTAAAAGGCACTCATTCCTAGCCAGGAAAAGTATTAAGAACATTTTCATGCATACCCAGAACGCAAATCATTTAACTTTAGAACCTTTGGGAAGTATTAATCTCGTAAATAGCTTAAGGCTCAACAAATGCCCCACGCAATGAACTGTGCCAAATAAGTCTCCATTCTAACTAGTATTTCCTACTTTGTGAATCATAGGGGTTTTACAAGTTTACAAGCATATCTTCCTATACAACCTGCTTATACACTGCAATAGGAACTTGCTCTCAATGTTCAACACGACAATTTCAAGTATTACTGCAAATATGAAGTTTTCCATGCCAACTACCAACTGATGGGGCTCGATGATTTAGTCTTCTTATTTATTTATTTTGTTTATTTCATTATTATGGACTTGTTTTAATTAGTTGGGGTATTTTTGTCTTTTGTTATTTTATTGGTCTCCAAGTCCAATTTTCGGTTGTTTTTGTTTAAATACCGATGTAATCTTTACACTGAGGATATTCTGATTATTATTGGTTTTCTTTATATTGCCGAATTGAAACTCTAAACCCTAGAATTTAAGTGCATAGCTTAGATCCTAGTTCTATTCATCTATCAATCAATAACAAAATTCATTTTACAAATTATCCGACATCATTTGTGGTATCAGAGCCAACTTTAGGAATCACTTCGAAATCACTATTCGTCATCATAAACCTTGCTGGAAAACCTCGCACCAGAATCGTCGCACCGCTATCAACACCGAGTCAGACCTACTGCAATCATACAAACCCCTATCACCACCGCTGCAACAACAACAAAATCAGTACCTCATCATCAATTTGGGTCGACCCAACTCGGACCCAACCCAGATCAATACATCACATAACCCACCACCAACGTCGATCGACAACCACCAACAGAAGTTCAATCCGTGACCCCAAACAGCAACAAGCTCATCGCTATCATCACTAACCATCAACAACACGAGCAAAACAAGAAAAGAGAGAGATTGTGTTGTTGTAGTCACTGAAAAACCTTAGCGTTGCTCGTTGATCCTTCCGTTGTTGTCGCTGAACTCTCTTGCCATTTCCATCTTTGTCTTCGCTGCTGCAACTGTTTCAGAGGGAGGTACCCTAAAACTCTCAATTCTCACTTTCCTAATTGACTTTCCTAATTCGTTTACCCAGCCCATTATATTTTCTTTGCTAAATTACCATTTTAGCCCCCATAGTTGCTGGCAAATTCATTTCTTATTCCCTTAAATTTCTAACCATAGCAGTTTTCACCCATCTCACACTTTATAATCAGTTAGGTCCAAAAAATATATATAAAAAAAATTGCTCTTAAAAATTTTCGCAAAATATAGGATAAGTACTTCAATTACTTGGATTTTCTTTACTCCTTACTCGGTACTAAAAAAATTTCAAAACTCGTTTGGTTTTATTCTCTTAAATTGCACATTATTCCGATTAGTTGGACATCATTTAGTGTGATTGTTGATATTTTGGAAACTATGATTGCACTTGTAGGTTATAATTTAATAGCTACAAATAATTATCTCAATATTGCATTTGTAGCATGATGACCCGTAGTGGAACTCAATATGACCCAACAATGAACGACAAATTAGACCTCTTAATCACCAAAATGGCTAATATGTAAAACCGTATGGATGCTATGTCTGAAGAACTTGTCCTATTATTTGAGACGGTTCGAGTCGTTGAGCGACGAACACAACATTTAGTTGAGCCTATAGGATAAAATGCAGGAAATGATGGCATTCTTGTTAATGAAGAGAGACCTGAGGTAGAATCTAAGCTGAATAGGCAAAGGGAACACCTTGAGCCTAGAAATATAAAGTACCAAAACCTTGAGCCTTGAAATATTGAGTACCCCAAGAGACGAGACCGTAGACATAGAGACGTTGGGTATGGTGAACGTATGGACAATGACTACCGTGAACCTAGAGATTATGGATACCGAGGACCTAAGAATGTCGACACTTGTGACCGAGGTTATGATGATGACACTAGAAAAATTAAGGTTAATGCACCCGAGTTTGACGGTAGGCCAGATCCAAATATCTTCCTTGATTGATTGTCCAGTATGGATAAATTTTTCGATTGGTATGAGATGTTTGATGAGCATAGAGTTCGCTATGCCAAGATGAAATTAGTCAAAAAGACAATTTGTACTGGGCTAGTGTTGAGAGAGACATTGAGCGTTTGAAGGATCCACCTATTAAGCCGAACAGTTGACAAATCTTTAGCAAGACAATGTCTGTCCCTGATTATGTCAAGAGGTATAGGGAGTTGATGGAGTTTTGTGAGCTCGTGGAGGAGACGAGGTTGACCATCATTAGGTTTAGGGAGGGATTGAGAGATGATATTAAATTTTAGATTTTTCCCAGCCAACTCACTTGCTTAGATGATGCTTACCAAGCTGCCTTAGATCAGGAATACAATGTGAAGAGATCATCCTTTTGGAGAGTAACCTCTTATCCAGGCCAATTTAGTGGACGTAATGCCCCACAGGGAAGGTCTTTTTTCACACCTCAAGATACTTCTAGAGCTAATAACACCGCGAGTGGACCAAATCGGGTTTAGGGAAGGGTACTCCAGTACCCAAACCTACAGTCACTAGCAGGGATATGTGTTTCTCCTGCAAAGAGCTTAGCCACAAGTTTTTTAAGTACTTTAACAAACACCGAGTGAGTGGTTCATCAAGGGCAGGTGAAATGGAAGATGAGTATTACACGGAAGATGAAGAAGCGGATGCGCACTTTGAACAAATTGATCAACCCTAGAATGTTATGAGGTGCATACATATAGCAGAGGTGGTGGAATCTCTTCCAAATTGATCATTGATGGGGAAAGTTGTTTAAATGTGGTTGCCAAGACAGTTGTGGAACGATTGAAACTAAATGCAGAACCACACCCCCAGCCTTATAGTGTTGCTTGGGTCAATATAACATTTATTCCTATGACACAAGTGTCTAGTACTGATCCACCTTAAGGGATATGAGAAAAAAGTTTGGTGTGATGTCCTTCCTATAGATGTTGCGCACATTCTTTTAGGGCGACCTTGGTTATATGACCATGATGTGACCCATTATGGTAAATCAAATACTTATGTGTTCACGCACAAGGGGCAGAAGATTACTTTAGCACCTGTGAGACCCCGAGTGTCTCACAAAGGTCAACCAAAAGAAAATAATACGCCTATACAAGAAATCAAATGTCTCTATATCCTTAGTCAGAGGACCTTTGAGAAGAGTGTAAGAGAGGATAAAGTTGTGTATGTTGTTTTGGCTAGCAAGATTAGGGTCGTTCTTGAGAAGAATAGTAGTGGTGAATCTAGTGATGTTAGGCAGATTCTCCATGAGTTTGTTGATGTGATGCCTAGTGAGTTACCTAGCGAATTATCACCTCTTAGAGATGTCCAACGTGTTATTGACCTTGTATCGGGGTATTCTTTACCTAACGTACCCCATTATAGGATGAACCCTAAGGACCAAGAGGAGATGAGACACCAAGTAGGTGATTTGTTAAGTTATTTATCCCAAAGGTTGATGGGAGTTTAAGGATGTGTTGTGATAGTCGAGCTATCAATAAAATCACCATCAAGTATAGGTTTCCTATACCAAGGCTTGATAACATGTTAGGTATGACGAGTGAAGCTCACGTGTACACTAAAATAGATCTACAGAGTGGATATCACCAAGTTCGCATTCGTGAGGGAGACGAATGAAAAACTGCATTTAAGACTAGTGATAGCCTTTATGAGTGGTTAGTCCTACCCTTTGGCCGAACTAATGCACCTAGCACCTTATAAGAGTCACGAATCAGGTGTTGCGGTCTTTTATTGGCAAGTTTGTAGTGGTCAATACTGATGACACCCTTATTTATAGTCGCACTCGAGAGGAACATTTACTTCACTTGCGCCAAGTTTTGTGCACTCTCCAGCGTGAGAAACCTTATATTAATCTAAAAAGTGTTCTTTCGTGCAAGAACACGTTCTATTTATAGGGTAAGTTGTCTCCAAAGATGGGGTTAATGCGACCCTCAAAAGGTAAAGGTTATTAAAGAGTGGTCAGAACCTTCTAATATACATGAAGCTAGAAGTTTCCACGGACTTGCTACTTTTTATAGAAGGTTCATTAGAGGATTTAGTACCATTATGGCTCCCATCACTGATTGCTTAAAGAAAAGGAAGTTTGTTTGGTCTAAATCGGCTACCAAAGCCTTTGTGGAGAATAAGGATAGGTTGACACAAGCACATGTCCTTGCACTACTAGATTTTAGTAAAGTTTTTGAGGTAGTATGTGACGCTTCAGGCGTAGGTATAGGGGGAGTACTTAGTCAAGAGAGTCATCCCGTTGCATTCTTTAGTGAGAATATAAATGAGGCACGACAAATGTATTTTACCTATGATAGGGAGTTTAATGTTGTAGTTTAAGCACCTTGGTATTGGCAATATTATTTGTTACCTAAGGAGTTTGTGTTATACCCCGATCATCAACAACTTTAGTATATAAACTCCAAGAAAAAGTTGAGTCATCGACACGCAAAGTGGGTTGAGTTACTTCAGAATTATTCTTGTCCTAAAGCATTGTCGAGGGATAGAGAGCAAAGCCGCTGATGCGTTGAGTAGGGTATCTATTCTCTTTAACACTTTGAGTGTAACAATTATTGGGTTTGAGCGTATTATTCATGAGTACCCTTCTTGTCGAGACTTTAGAGAGACCTATATTGCCCTACAGAATTCTAGTGTACCAGCCTCAGGTGATTTTCGTAACCATGATGGGAATCTTCTTCAGGGCACCCATTTGTGTATTCCTAGCACGTCTATATGTGACCATTTAGTTTGGGAGTTACATGCAGGAGGGATCGCATGTCATTTTGGTCGCAACAAGACCATTGCGATTGTGAAGGATAGGTTCTTTTGGCCTAGCCTTAGCCTCAAGAATAATGTAGCTCGTGCTATTTTTGAGTGTCGTACATGTCAAACTGCTAAGGGTAGGAAGCAAAACACAGGATTGTATATGCCTTCGCAGGTACCCTATGCTCCTTGGGAGGATATTAGCATGAATTTTGTCTTGGGGTTACCCATTACCGCGAACCCCTAGGGGTCATGATTCTGTTTTTGTTGTAGTGTACCATTTTTCTAAAATGACACATTTTATTCCATACAGCAAAGACGATGATACTTCACACATTACATTAATTTTCGTTAGTGACGTTGTGAGGCTACGTGGTTTGCCTTTGTCTATCGTTTCTGATTGAGATGTCAAATTCATGAGTTATTTTTGGAAACCCTATGAAAGAAACTAAATACCACACTTAAGTTTTCCACTGCCTATCACCCACAGACTGATCGTCAAACCGAGGTAGTTAATAGGAGTCTAGGTGAGATGCCTTATAGGAGATCACATTTATAGTTGAGATAGAGTTTTACTTGTTGCTGAGTTTTCCTATAATAGTTCAGTTAGTCGTTCTACTGGTGCGAGTCCTTTTCAGATTTACACTAGTTATCAGCCTAGGAAACCTATTGACTTGGTCCCTCTTCCCTCTACATATAGAGCTAGTGAGTCTACTGAAACTTTTGCACAACGCATTCATGATTTGCATGCTGAGATAGTTACAAGTCTGTTACAGATGTTCATCGCACGTACCAAAAGTTCAATGAAAATAACCAGGTGATGCTTCGACACCATGTCGAGAGGTTACCTCCAGACACATGGTAAAAAGGTGCATGATAATGCTAAGCGAATGGGACCATTTCATGTTAAAAAGAAGGTTAGTGTTGATGTTTATGAGTTAAATCTTTCTAGTAATATGGGTATTGGTTTTGTATTTAATTTGACCGATCTTACTCAATATCATGGACCTTTTAGTCCGTCGACCCCATCTCGTGCTTCATCTACCAACCTTGGTGAGCCTGTACTTGTTTCTCATTTACCTGTTCCACCTGCACCTCTTGTTTCTACACAATCTACAACAGATGGTATCGAGGATGTATTGGATGAGAGGTTTGTGTCGACTAGGCGCATGGAGGATATCACCAATTTTTGGTTAAGTGGCGCGGCAAGCTTGACAGTAATTTCACGTGGATTGGTAGGGACGAGTTTCATCATATTGATCCTACATTGTTAGAGCGTTACGAAGATTTCATTTCGACAGAGCCGAATTTTTCCCAGCCGAAGAGAAATGATGGAGATCGATGATTTTAGTTTTCTTATTTATTTATTTTGTTTATTTCATTATTATAGACTTGTTTTAATTAGTTGAGGTATTTTTGTCTCTTGTTATTTTATTGGTCTCCAAGTCCAATTTAGGATTGTTTTTGTTTAAATACCGATGTAATCTCATTATTGAGATTATTATTGACTTTCTTTATATCGTAGAGATATCTATCTAGAGTTAATAGACGCCGAGTTAAAACTCTAAACCCTAGAATTTAAGAGCGGAGCTTAGATCCTAGTTCTATTTATCTATCAATCAATAACAAAATTCATTTTACAAATTGCCCTACATCATCAACCACATTCTTTGTTACAAAAATGAGCAGTTGAACCACATTCTTGGTGCAACTTCTACAGTAGTTTACATTCTTGGTGCATATTCTACAATAATTATGCACAACTTGATCATCAGGAATTTGTTTGTTAGTACTTGAACCACATTCTAGCCTATAGGTACAACTAATTAGAAACAATAATCAAATTACCACTAGTCTTATCTTTTGTGTAGACAATCAACAAATGGCTTTAATTATTGTCAATTATCAGCTCAATTATCTTATTGCTATATCAAGCTTCATACCCCACAAGAATTAAAGTTTGGATCATGACGAATCAGTAGTGAAGTACTTATGTTGGACAAATTAGTGTCATGATCATAACACAGCTCGTGTATACATTATCAGTATATCAAATTTAAACTCATCCCATAATACTCTGTTTTCCACTGGTCAAAAGCCCCAATGATATCGTCACTAATAAAGCAGAAATTTCCCAATTTTTCATCACCGTATAAGACAAGATAAAATACAACCAGTATCACAATTCACATATGCAAGAAACAAATAAACTCTCACTATCAGATAAAATTATCAATGATATTAATTCATAAATTTGAAAAAGAGAGAGGGTCAGGGAAGAAGAACCCAAAGTCTCAAATAGCAGAAAGATTTCGGAATTATAAAAGACAGTACAAAAACTGCATTGAACAGTCAAAACATAAGTATACATATCAAAGTGAGTTTATTATATATTCTTGATGCAAGTGTGGTGAAAATTGCTCTGGTGCAGCATCATTAACAAGTTCCAAACAAACAAGCCCCTAGAAAAACCTAATTAACCCAAAACAGAACACAATGAAAAATAAAAAGAAAACCCAAAACAAAAAGAGAAAAGGAGTGTTTGGGGACAGAAATAGTGAAATACTAGATTGATTCTTGCTGAAACTCATCTGCAATTTCTTTCTTCTTGTTCAATTCTTCCTCATATTTCCTCAATCTCTCATTCCACTTTGCCTGAAAATAATTAGAAACCCCAAAATCAGTGAAATTAGTATTAATAATGCTTAATAATCAGAAAAAATCGAGGGATTTTGAAATTATAAAATTAGATAACCTTGTAGCTAATTTCAAGGCGATGCATCATATAGAAGCCAAGAACTCCTCCCAGAATTGTCCCTGTCATTATTCTCATATACCCCCATGCTATTGGTGACACCATTTTCTCTATCCTCTCTATATCGAAGTCTGAGCGAAATGATTTGGGAATTCCAAATTTGGTGGATTGGGGTGGTAAGGCCCGTAATCAGTAGAAAACCCAGGAATATTGGAAGTAAAGAGCCAGCCCAGTCATGCTTTGGGTTGGGTTTTGAGGTTTTGACAGATGGAATGGGTTTTAGCACGAGATGTCTTTTGGGCTGCACATGGAGTTACAAGGTGGATTGGATCACCTGCTAATTGAGTCACGCCCATTAATAAGAGTGGCGTGCAATCGAACAAAATAAACAGGAAAATTATTGGTTTAATTAGATTGTGAATTGATCAAGGTGTGTTTTATCATGTTGTCACGGAAACTAAAGCATATACTCTCTGGCAGAAACGGTAGTCCATGTATGAAAAGAAGACAACGCATAATAAAGCTTTCTTAATTAAGAAGCTTGTGAATTCTATGTTCAAGGATGGGAATTCCATTTATAAAACACTTGTGATTTTTCAGAGTTTGATAAATCAATTGATTACAATGAAGATGGTCATCGACGATGAGATGCAGGTTTTCTTGTTGTTTGAGTTATTTGTCTGATAGTTGTGAGACGTTGGTTGTATCGCTGAGTAACTTTATTCCCAATGATTAACTATGGATACAGTCAATGATAGTTTGTTCAACGAAGAATAGAGGCGAATAGATACCATAGTGAGTAGTGTTGAGTTACAAGTTTTTGTCACGCGGAGTAGGGGTAGAAATAGAGAAAGAAATTCTCTTAAAGATGACAAATTAAGGGGAAGGTCGAGAGATCGAAAAGAGGTTAAAAAAAATTCACTGTCAGAAGTTGAGTCACATATATAAGGCGAGAGTACAGATTTTTGAAGAAGGAATAGTCTAAGAAAAAAGATGAGGATAAAGATTCGATTGTGTATCTATTCAACGTTGATGTAGCCAATATTTGTGATGATAAACCTAAGTGGCATATATATTAATGATTGAATTATTGATTCGAGTGATTAGTTTCATGCTACTTCGCGTTGTGAGATCTTCATATCCTACACTAGTGATGATTTTGACTATGTACGAATGGGAAACAGAAGTGCATCCGAGGTAATTGGCATTGGAGATATTTGTTTAGAGACTAACAGTGGTTGTAGTTTAATGCTGAGAGAAATCAAACATGTTCTGAATACCCGCCTTAATTTGATCTCTACTTGTAACTTGATGAGAATGATTATAAAAGTTACTTTGGTGAACGTTAGTGGAAGCTCACTAAAGGGTCTCTAGTGGTAACTAGAGGTCAGAGGATAGACACTCTTTACACAATGCGGGCGCATATGAGAGGTGTTGAAGATGGGGGAGCTAGGCAGAAAAGAAGTGGTACAAAGTCATGAGAGATGGGGGGAAAAGTATTGCATGAGAACCATGAGAGGAAAGCTTTTCGCTTTAAATGGCTACGAAAAGTGAAGAAGAAAAGTGATAGCTTGTATAGCCAGAGTACAAGCGGTTGTGAATGAATTTGGCAAGAAAAAATATGCCAAATTTGAGTTAGATCATCTCATTGAGAAGAACCATATATGACAATGGGATAAAGTTGTATATGAAGAAAGTTGAAAATTCAAAGAAAATTGAGTTGAACCAAAACTTAGTTGGAATTAACTCCAAGTGTGAGTTATGGTTGGTGATCCCCCCTCTCATGAGTTCGGAGGAGGAGATTGTTAGGTGTGGGTCCTCATCCATGAAAAGAACCCAAGTTGAAAAAGAATTTACTTGTTAGATTGGTTGGTGACCAATACAAGGAGATGTTATCCCTAATTTGATTAGCAGAATAAATTGTTTCTAATACATAATAGGAATGGATTAGGAAGAATACAATAAATACGGCTATGAGAAAGTCTTATTATTACATGAGAGAAGCTCGGTAGCAACAAGGTACCGAAAGAATAAATTAAGAGAATACTTTATTACTTAGGGTATTTTGAGTGGTAAAATTAATTAGATATGTTTCTCAACTTAATTAAAGGTAAATTTGTACTCTTTCGATTTATTATGTTGCTTCAAGTTTTAGAGGGTAAAACGTGAGAGGATTATTGTAAGTACATTATTAGTGATATAGTGAGGATTCAGAGTTCGACCAGTTTAAGAATTTTTCACTTTAAATATTGTGTCTTGATTATGAATAGTTATTTGTTATTTTCATTCTAATAAGTGGGTTTGTTGATTTCTTATTTAATTGTACAAAGAGAGAAAAGTAATCCTTGGGGATTGACATTATTTTGGGTGCACTTTTCCCAACAATGGTATCAAAGTGCTTATTTTTTGTAGATTTCTTGTGCGAATTAAATGGAGTATTGGACAACAGGTTACATGATTAAACTCAATACTACCGCTAAAATAGAAATTATATGCAATTGAAATTCTACTGTTGTGATTGCAGCTGATGTTTCAAAATAGCATTTCATCATGTGCGGTAAGACTTGTAGCTCGACAGTCTATTTGGTTGGTTTCTTTATCTTTTCGGCTTCTAATTTCAAACGTCTTCTTAGATAATTATATCAAATATTTAATATCACATTATTTGCGATCAAAATTTGAGATCTTTAATATTATCGGTCCATAAAAAATATTTACATTATAAACAACATGCATAATATAAATTTAAAATGTGAATTAAGATTATTTAAACCTTAGAAGTACTTAAATTTTTTAAGTGGAGCCAACTCCTTTTGAGAAAAATAAAGAATATTATACATTTACACGAAATTCTTTACGGGTTAAATTGAAGCTTATTATTACTCTTTTTCAAAGATGTATTTAAGAATTTTTTTTATGGGATGGAGGGAGAAATAATTCATGTGCAAGCTAGAAAGGCATGGTGTGTACTTTTAGACATGGCAATATAAGTAGTTAACTGTTGGGTCAAATCATATTAACTGGAACCAAATGGGTCGGTTAACCATTTTTATTTATTCAGGTCGGTTATGGTTTGGACCCATATTTATTCAGGTCGGTTATGGTTCTGAACCAGTTAACCATTTTTCGACCCATATTTATATAACACTTTTTAATTTAAATTGTGCACTTTATTTCCTAATTTATTTCTCCGTTGAGTGTTATACTATTATACTGTTATACAATAATACACCCCACTACCCCACCCCCATTCCACCACACCCCACCCCTACCCCACCCCACCCCACCCCCACCCCAACCCCAACCTCAACCTCAACCTCACCCCCAACCACACCCCCACCCCCAACCCCACCCCCAACCTCACCCCCACCCCAACCTCAACTTACCCCCAACCACACCCACACCCTCACCCCCACCCCCACCCCCACCCCCAACCTCACCCATCACTCCACCCACCCCACCCCACCCCACCCTACCCTACTCGCACCCCACACAACGTCACCCTACCCCCACCCACCCACCCACCCTACCCCTATCTTACCCCACCCACTCAACTCACCCCACCCACCCTACCACACCCTAACCTACCCTACTCTACCAAACCCTACCCACGTACCCCCACCCCAACATCACCCACTACCCCACCACCCCACCTACCCTACCCCTACCTTACCCACCCACCCACCCCACTCATCCCCACATCCTACCCTACCCTACCCCACCTTACCCCCACCCATCCACCACCCCACTTACCCTACCCTACCCTACTCCACCCCACCCCACACACCCACTCTATCCTATTCTACCCACCCACCTTACCCTATCCCACCTCTACCCCACCTACCCTACCCACCCTACCCCACCCCCTACCCACCTACGCCCACCCCAACCCCACCCACGCACCCATCCTATTCACCCACCCACCCACCCCTACCCTACCCTACCCACCCTCTCCACCCACTCTACCCCACCCTATCCACCCACTCTACCCACCCTACCCACCCACCCACCTTACCCATGCACCCACCCACCCACCCTATCCACCCACTCAACCCACCCTACCCACCCACCCTACTCACCCTACCCACCCACACCCCTACCCCACCCACCCTACCCACCCACTTTACCCACCTTACCCACCCACCCTACCCCACCCACCCTATCCCACCCCACCCACCCACCCTACGTTATCCACCCACCTACCTTACCCACCTTACCCCCTCCCCCACCCCCCCACCCCACCCCACCCCCACCCCCACCCCACCCCCTACCCCACCCCCACTAAAAAAAATAATATTATGTGATTATGTAAAAGAATAATATTATGTAAAAAAATAATAATATTACCCCACCCCACCCTACCCCACTCCACCCCCTACCTCACCCACCCCACCCACGAAAAAAAATAATATTTTGTTACTGTTTTCACTCCTCTTTACTTATGATAGATTATATAATAAAATTATCTCAAGCACAAATTATAATTAAATACTATAATATTTTAGTTATTTATTTATGATACAATCACAATATAAAAAATATATAATATTATAACAACTAATACAAATAAATATTTACATGAAACATCTTAAAATGGTTAATATGATTAATATGGTTTTTAATCATAACCATATGGTTCCAACCCACATTATCCATATTAAAAATGGTTAATATGATTTTAGTTGTTAAATGGTTGGTTAACCATATTTTAAAAACCAAAACCAACTCATAACCATATTTTGTCAGGTCTATGTACTTTTCATAGGTGGCTTCTATTAGTTTGGGTTAGGTTCATCAATACATTTTTGTTTGTTACAATTATTTGCATCGGATTCCTTAAACATTTTATTCATTGAATTAATATTTTATTAGTTAACTCAGTTATTTATTCATTTCATTAGAGAATTTATCTGTCTAAATAGAATTAAACCGGTGCATATTTAGTAATTAGTTATTGAGTATACTCTTCGCTCTTCGTGAGAACAATACTCTATTTGCCACTATATTGCATAAGTGATCACATATATACTTTAGTGTTATTGCTAGTAGTGTTTTTGGCAAACAAATTTTGTCATTTAAGGGATTTTCACGTTAAATATTGTGTCTTACTTGTGGATAGTTATTTGTTATTTTCATTCTCATAATTGAGTCTATAAAACTCCAATTTTTATGAATAAAGATTAATTTTTCTCGAAACATATTTTTGAATATTATGGTGTAGATTTGATATAATATTATAGTTATGGGTAATATATATTTATAAATTTTGCAAAGTAAGTAAGTTGTTATAAAATATTCGATTGGTCAGGGAATATTCGTTTTAACAGGAAATATTCGTACGACGGCACAATCATTGGTGGACCCCATAACGGAATTATTGTCAGAGTTAGAAAAAGACAGAAATATCTTTTTATAAAAATAACGGCGAAAGTTTTATCGTTAACTGTTGAAATACCTGGTGATAAAGTACAGTAATACGCGTGGTTGCATAGTAGCACATTGTATTGATTATTGATGCTTACATGATAAGTGTAACGACCCCAAAATAGGTCCATTCCATCCAACCTATTCTGAGTCGCCAAATACATGGTACAGAAAATAACTACAACTTTATTACAACAATTGTCGTGCAAAATACAACAACATATATGCTGTGAGTTTGGATACAAATATATACCAAATGTGACTCATGTCCCAACCGTGGACAGCACCTCACAATGACACCTTACATAAAGGTATAGTCAAAAACTGTTTTAGAAATTAGAATCTTTGGGAAGTGCTCAAGGAAACCTTTGTACATGGGAGGCCATGCTTCTAGGTTGTGATAGATATCATATGGCCACAGAATTATCCTTGGTTGACCCAATATACCCCAAAAAAAATGAGAAGATTATTATCATATTCTTCCCAATGGTGAGTCTTCTCTTGACTTATCATTATCTCCACTGTCTCTAATTGAGAATTATACTTCAAACAAACACCAAGATTATATAGGTAGTGCTCGTATATATACTCAGCAAGTGGATGAGCACATCCCTGTCTTATGATGACACGAGGTTGTATGTCATTAGACATCTTGTATGATAGTGGCAAAACACCCTTTCAACGTTGGGTTCGCTTCACCCTAAATGATTCACCAAATATAACTACTAAATCATGACCACCGTTCTAATCCCCTGTTACCCCCGCTCGACCCAGCTACACTCTTATTACCTGAAAGGAATTGTGAAACAGAATGGTGAGCACAACTAGCCCAGTAAAGAAAATCATGACTAAAGATAAATATGTTATCAATAGCCTTCAACAGAATTAAATCAGAGATTTAGAACATATGGTAGATGATAAAACTTTTCAACCATAGTTGCAGCGGAACGAGCAATCCATTAGAAGAGTCAAATAGACTATAAAGTCTATTATCTTCTCCATTTTAAAAGTCCACCAACAATGTTTTATCTCTGTAACATCAATCAACAATTCTTGTCCACAATCACATGTATAACTCATAATCGTAATTGTAATTATAAATTCCTCTTCACATCCAGGACGAACATCAAAGATCATATTTATACCAAATCACAATTCATGTTTATAATCATACTAACAATTTCATCTTTGCACTACGGCCAAAGATATTCATCAACAGACCATCTTTACACTACAGGCCAAAGATATTCAACAACAGGTCATCTTTGCACTACGGGCCAAAGATATTCATCAACAGGTCATCTTTGCACTACGGCCAAAGATATTCATCAACAATTCATCTTTGCACTACAGGCCAAAGATATTCCTCAACAGTTCATATTTGCACTACAGGCCAAATATATTCATCAACAGTTCATATTTGCACTACAGGCCAAATATATTAATATCTCAAAGAAATATATAATCATTTTAGAATTTATATAAACAATAATTATAACCATATTAATCAAGTCATCTTTACACTTAAGCTAAAGATATTCAATTATAAATTCAATGGTCATGATCATACCAGTTAACAATTCATCATTGCACTACAGGCCAAAGATATTTCTCAGTCACGATTATACCAATAATTTACCCATCTTTACACTCAAGTGAAAGAGAAATTCAACATCAGGGTTATAAAAATGTTATATATGATAATAAAAATAATATGATCAAAATATAGATTTAATTTCAAGAGTAATATTCATAAATTAACTATAATTTGGTCAGAAAAAGAAACTAATTTTGTCGTGAATAGTAACTCGTGAATAGTAACTCATGAATAGTAATCCCGACACAAAAAGATAGAAATTCCACAATAAAATTTATACCAATATTTCGGTATAATAATATTGAAAGAATAACATTTCTTAAATTTATAAACAATTTATTATAATTGTTTACACTTTACTAAATAATGCATTTAATCATCCTAAAATGCCAAACTCATAAGATTTCATTACCAATAACCAATTCTAGAATTTTTCACCAAAATGATAAATTCCGAAACTTCAACAATTTCTGAACCAGTTATCTCTAAAAATTCATAGCAAATCATACGTTCATTTTTAACGGTTCAAAATTTGTGGACATATACTCAACTTATATATGTATAACATATCCAAATATTACCACGATCCAACGGTCGGATTAAAAATTATAACCATCGCAAAATATCTCAAAAACCCTAATTTGATTTTCAATACCTACGTTCCGACAAAAATACAGATAAAACACCTCAACATTAACTCCTTCATTTTTAACCACAAAAATATATCCCTCATTTATATCCACATAAAATAAATATTTCCTTATCATATGAATCAATAATTAATTATTCACAAATAATATTACAGAATCACATTTATGACAACCAGGCCGTTCCCAGGAAAGAGGGGGCTTTCCAATAAGGATTTCTCCTTACTGGCGCGCAATTAGGTGACCAAACCTCTCCTTAGACAGAACTTTCTAGACATTGCCAATAATGTTATCTAATAATATTATTCAAATAATATGAATTATTGATCTGATAATGGAAAATACTGTGCAGTAACAATTATTGAAATAACAATAATATAAAATTTTAACGTAGCAATTATTGAATCAATAAAATAAAATATTGAACAATAATTACTGTAACAATTATTGAGTAGTGCCTTCTTACGTAAGAATCAATAATTTCAAAAATACTGTGCAATACCGTGTGCTACTGTGCAACAATGCGTATTACTGTGTTTTAACCACCGGGTATTCCAACAGTATTAATGGTAATAACTACGCCATTATTTATAAACAACTTATACTTGTCGTTTTCTTCATCCAATCGCTTTTCGTTATTGGGCCCACAAAAGACTGCGCCGTCGTACGAATATTCCCCGACAGGAAGAATATTCCACGACCAAACGAATATTCCCTGACAACAATGAATATTTTATAACCACCTGCTTATTTGAAATATTTGCGCATTTTACCCATAACGAACCTCATTAATCAATTTAACCCTTACTATTTCAAAATAATAAATAGAGGAAATTAAATTTCATTTATTAATAATTTGGGGTCTTACAGTAGAACACTTCAGTGATTTTTCAAAGTTTGATAAATCAGTTGAGTACGATGAAAATGGTCATCGACGATGAGATGCAGGCTTTCTTGTTGTTTAGCTATTTTCCTGATAGTTGGGAGACGTTGGTTGTATCGTTGGTTGTACTTTCTCGATTTATAATGTAACTTCAAGTTTTAGGGCATAAAACTTGAGAGAATTATTGTAAACCCATTATTAGTGATATAGTGGAGATTCAAAGTTCGACATGTGGCTTTTTCCTTTAGAATTTTCTACGTTAAATATCGTGTCATAATTATTTGTTATTTTCATTCTAATAATTAATGGAGTTTGTTGATTTTCTATTTAATTGCACAAAGAGGGAAAAGTAATCGATTGAGATTATTTTAGGTGCACTTTTCCCAACAATGATATCAGAGTTTGATTATTTTTTTGTGGTTTTCTTGTGAGAATTAAATGGAGTATTGGACAACAGGTTACATGATTAAACTCAATACTATCGCTGAAATATAAATTATATGCAATTGAAATTCTACTGCTGCTGCGATTGCAGCTGATGTTTCGAAATAGAAGTTCATCAGATGTGTATAACAGTTGTATCGAACATTCATATTCATCTTGTATCTAGGGACGAAATTAATCTATTATCTCTAACTTTTTCCTTTTCCCGCTCGTGTTGTAAGACTTGTAGCTCGACAATCTATTTGGTTGGTTTGTTTATCTTTTCGGCTTTCAATTTCAAGTTATATCAAATATTTAATATCACATTATTTGAGACCAAAATTTGAGATCTCTAATATTATCATTTCATAAAAAAAATATTTACATTATAAACACATAATATAAATTTAAACTGTGAATTAAGGTTATTTAAACCTTAGAAGTACTTAAATTTTTTAAGTGGAGCCAACTCCTTTTGAGAAAAATAAAGAATCATTATACATTTACACAAAATTCATTATGGGTTAAATTGAAGCTTATTATTACTCCTTCAAAGATTTATTTAATATATTTTTATGGGATGGAAGGAGTAATAGTTCGTGTGCAAGCTAGAAAGGCCTGGTGTGTACTTTTCATAGGTGGCTCTATTAGTTTGGGTTGGGTTTATCAATACATCTTTTTTTGTTACAATTACTTTCTTTGGATGAAACCATGCCAAGAATTGATCCAAATGCAGACTATCATTTAAAGGGAGTTAAAGAATTTTACATTACCCTTTATAAAACACTAGTTTGTTTGTATAATTAGAAAAATATCTAAATAAATTTTGTGGGAATAAATGAGAAAATATTGAAGAGAAAATAGAGATTGCTAAAGTAGTGGAGAGGGAAAAATAGAAGTTTTTGAGTTTAAAAAAAAGGGTATATTTGGAAGTTAAAATGGTTTTACAAAATTGTTTACACCAAGAGAAACTGTCATTTTTCTCACCTTTATAATTAGATGTAAAGCTAATCTCCAACACTTGTATTAAAATAATCACAATCTCTCTCATTAACTGCTTTTTTATTATCAGTATAATAAAAACAAAAAATTAAAACTAATACCTAAAGCCATACATAATATGGAAAATTAAAAAGGTATGAATGAGATCACAACATAATTACATAACACTGATAGATCAAAGATATATAAGAGATGAAGTATGAATCAGGCACCACCAACTGCTTTTTTACAGACTTATGATATATTACTATGATTTAGCTCAAAAGCATCATACTAATCAAGCACATACATATATACATAGAAAAGAAGTGATATTATATATGCAGCTCAAAAATGGCTAATTAACTGTTGGCACAACAAGAAGTGGGCTTGCCCTTTGCAACGTAATGCCGAAAGAGTCAGTCATGTCCAATTCCTGGGGTGCTATGTTATTAGGGAGCTTCCATTCAAACCTAGTTACAAGTGATGCTATCATCAAGCTTATTACCCTCTCGGCAAGGCGAATGCCAGGGCACATTCGTCTTCCAGAGCCAAATGGTAGAAAAGAGAAATGTCGACCTTTAAAGTCCATTTCGGATCCCAAGAACCTCTGCGGTATAAAACAATTAGGGTTTTCCCAATAATCAGGATCTCGAGCAATGCCCCATGCATTCACAAGTACTTGAGTATCTTTGGGGATCAAGTAACCACTTAGGCTTACATCAGTTTCAGTTTTATGGGGCAAAAGAAGAGGCACCACTAGGTGCAACCTCATTGTTTCTTTTAATACTGATTGGAAATAGGGTAATTTGAGGATTTCAGCTTCTTCTATTTTTCCTTTTGCTCCAATTTTTTCAGTGATTTCTTGGCGTACTTTTGCCATTATGTTTGGATTGAGTAGAAGCTCAGTCATTGCCCATTCGGTAGTAGTTGAATTCGTCTCGGTTCCAGCAATGAACAAATCCTGAAAAATAGTTTAATTTTAGAAAATGGAAATATACACGACGTAAAAAAAAATAAAAATAACTAATTTCTCACTCATATTTTCACTCATATTATCCATATAACTGGTACAAAAAAAGTAAAATTACAAGATACTATATTTTTTAGTCCTCTTACATGGTTTATGTTGTAAAATAAAAAGTCCCTCAACTTTAAAGAGTGACATCATGATCATAACGCGAGACAAAAAGTTAATGAGTTTTGTTTGATCAAGTATAATATAAAACTCTTTATTATGTATAAAAATAACTAATTTCTATAGGCAGTTCAAATGAACTGCTCAATTAAAAATTCCTCAAAGCCAAATCTGAGAGAGAGAAAGTGAGAAAGAGTACCATTAATAGAATCTTGATGTGTTTAAGCTTGAATTCAACCTCACTTTCTTGCCCAAAGTCAAGAAGGGAATCCAATAGATCCCCATACCTAGGCAAATTAGCTGCCCTATGCCCTAAACGCTTAGTAATAAAATTTTCAATAAGTTCATCAAGCCAATCATAAGCCCCCTTAGCATCTCTCCTTATCCCTTGAGGATCAAACACTTTGAGCCAAGGAAAATAATCAGCAATATTAAACTTCCCATCAACCTCCATAATAGTCTTTACTGCATTTTGAAACCCTTTTACATCTTGTGACCTAAAATCAGCCACACTAACCGAAAAACAAGTGTTTGACATTTGATTTAAAGCTGTTGTAAAAGCTAATTTCCCAATATCAACGTATTCTCCCCTTTGACTTATCTCCTTAACATACTCAACCATTTGTTCCACCACTTTGTACCTAAGCCCTCGTAACATGTCCAACTTTTGTGGTTGTGTCAAATAAATGCTCAATGCTCGTCGAATAACGCGCCACAGATCTCCGGCCGGTATCCACGGCAGCGCTAGGTCATAATTAGTCAGTGCGGTGACGGCATTGGGAACCACTCTGCCGGAAAACGCCTCATCCTTTTTTTGTAAAATTTCTCTAGCTATTTCTGGTGAAGAGGCAACAATAGTTGTGACATTGCCCAGGCGAATTGTCATGAGGGATCCGTGTTTTTTGGCGAATTTTGTAAATGATTCGTGTGGTTTTGGACCTATTTGGAAGAGGTTTCCGAACAATGGAAGGCCAATTGGTCCTGGTGGAAGTTTTCTTCTATGATATATGGCTAGGCCGTGATGTATAAAAAAAAAGAGAAACAAGGAGGATATAATTAAAGTTTGGAATTCCATTTTGTGTACTTATTAATTTGATGACCAGCTCATGAGTTTTTATGTTGTGTAATCTCTACTCATATTTATACTAGTTATTATTATTTTTTCATAATTCTTTTAAAAAAAATTAATATTTTAAATTTGAATGATTGTTGACTTCTAATTTAGACAAAATCCTATGAGTAATGAGTACTCTTGCTAGCTAGTGGGAAGGGATTATGAGTAGTCAATTATATAGTTAATTTTTTTTTTTTTTTTTTTATTGTGTGATGCTACACTCAATAAGAACCGGGAATAGTTGAAATAGATCCAATAATATATAGACAAAATCCTATAAGAGTGACTCTAGCTAGTGGGAAGGGACTATGAGTAGTCAATTATATAGTTAATTTTTTCTTTCTTTATTTTATTGTCTGACGCTACGCTTAATAAGAACCTGGAATAGTTGAAATAGGTTCATGTTTTGCTTCAAGAAAAGCATAACAAACTTAATTAAATAAAATATATTTGGTCCAATGATTAGCCTTCACAATTAATTTCTACCACCTTTGTTCCTAAAAGATTTTCGTTTAATATTTTTATACATAGATTAAAAAAATATCATTTATCAAGTAAAATTTATTTAAAATTTCATTGTGACGCCCCCAAAATAGGTATACATCACTCATTCTGAGTCGTCAAATACATGGTACAGAATTCAAATACAAACTTAATTATACAACTGTCGTGTAAAATACGACAAAACATAACTGAGAGTTTTAACAGGAATATTGTCTTCTAGACAGTATCCAAACTCAAATTCAATCCTCATTACATTTATTATCACACTAAATAGTGAAGAATATTAAAACAACCATTTCGGACCGTCACTCCATTCTCCGACTAGTCTCGGCTACGTTCTCATTTTCTGAAGAGAACAATGAAAGCAAAAGGGTGAGCTTAACTAGCCCAGTAAGAAATACTATGACTAAGATAATGCAGAATAAATTATCGTTAACCTTCAATTGTGTTAAACTGATAAAATATAATAAATATCAAGTTTAACTGCAGCAGAACAATCAATCCATTAAAAGAGTTAAGTAGAGCATGATATCTACTATCTTCAATGATTTAAAAAGTTTATCATCAATTTTAACGCTGAGACTTAGCTTAATAAACAATCCACATCATCGAATCATCCCTGCACTACTGACCAATGATATTCATTAGTATCACGTCCACGAATTATGTAAGACCCCAACTTATTAATGAATAAAATCAAATTTTCTCTAAATATTATTGTGAATAATAAGGGGTTAATTTGATATAATACTTTGGTTATGGGTGAAATGTGCAAATTTTGCAAAATAAGCAAGTGGTTATAAAATATTTATTTTTGGTCGGTGAATATTCGGTTGGTCGTGGAATATTCTTGCTGTCGGGGAATATTCGTACGACGACGCAGCCTTGTGTGGGCCCCATAACGGAAAGCGATTGGATGAAGAAAACGACAAGTATAAGTTGTTTATAAATAACGGCGTAGTTGTTACCGTTAATACTGTTGGAATACCCGGTGGTTAAAATACAGTAGCACACGGTATTGCACCAATTATTGATTCTTACGTAAGAAGGCACTACTCAATAATTGTTACAGTAGTTATTATTCAATATTTTATTTTATTGATTCAATAATTGCTGCGTTGATATTTTATATTATTGTTGTTTCAATAATTATTGCTGCACAGTATTTTCATTTATCAGATCAATAATTCATATTATTTGAATAATATTATTAGATAACATTATTGGCAATGTCTAGAAAGTTCTGTCTAAGGAGAGATTTGGTCATCTAATTGCGCGCCAGTAAGGAGAAATCCTTATTGGAAAGCCCCCTCTTTCCTGGGAACGGCCTGGTTGTCATAAATGTGATTCTGTAATATTATTTGTGAATAATTAATTATTGATTCATATGATAAGGAAATATTTATTTTATGTGGATATAAATGAGGGATATATTTTTGTGGTTAAAAATGAAGGAGTTAATGTTGAGGTTTTTGTCAGTATTTTTGTCGGAATGGAGGTATTAAAAATCAGGGTTTTTGAGATAGTTTGCGGGGGTTATAATTTTTAATCCGACCGTTGGATCGTGGTAATTTTTGGATATGTTATACATATATAAGTTGAGTATATGTCCACAAATTTTGAACCTTTAAAAATGAACGTATGATTTATTACGAATTTTACAAGATGACTGGTTCAGAAATTATTGAATTTTCGGAGTTTATCATTTTGATAGAAAATTCTAGAATTGGTGGGCCCCACTTGTGGTTGGTGAAGAAATGTGCTGAATTATATTTCAAATGTGGTGGGTGGGAATAGTAGCAGGTAAAGCCATCAGGTTGCAGGTCAAACCTACCAAAATTTTCCTATAAATAGAGGGCTAAGTTAGAATTGAAAATCACACCAGAAACAAGTTTTCTCTCTTTCTCTCTCTAGATTATTGAGTGTATTTTGTGAGTATTTAGATACTTTGAGAGTTTCTATTCATCAGAGCAAGTTTCTTTCAGCCTTATACCGGTATTCCGACCAGAAGTACTGATATTTTGAGGTAAGGGATATTATTTTCTTCTTAATGATATTATTTTCTTCAATATCATTATGCTGAAATATTGATATGAGTTTTTATCAAATTTGGAACTTTTTATGTCGGGGTTACTATTCACGTATACGGCACTATTCACGAATACGGCACTATTCACCGAAAAATAAAATTTTTCCTTTTTGTCCAAGATGTCTATTATGGTTACTATCTTTGATTGTATCCATGTTTTGATCTTTATTTTTGAATTGTGCTTCACAATTGATTATTATGAAGTATTATTGATCTTGGATAAACTGTTATACGAATCCCTACTATTTGTCCTTCTGTCTCATTGGATTCGTTCTCTTTAAGATATTTTTCATCATCCTCAGTCCTAAATGATGATATTACTGAATATCTTTGGCCTGTAGTGCAAAGATGTATAATTACTTGATGAATATCTTTGGCCTGTAGTGCAAAGATGAACAGGTGTTGAGATGAACATGACCGACTGATGATACAAATGAATATCTTTGGCCTGTAGTGCAAAGATGAATATTTGGTTAAAGATGATTATTAATTGATGTTACAGGGATAAAATATTGATGATGGACTTTTAAATCTTAGAAGATAGTAGAATTCTTTCTCTACTTGACTCTTCTAATGGTTTGCTGTTTCCGCTGCAGTTGTTGATCTAAAACTTGTTGTCGATTATATTTTATCAGATTTTTCCCTGTTGAAGACTAACGATAATTTGTTGTATATTATCTTAGTCATAATATTCTTTACTGGGCTAGTTGAGCTCACCCTTTTCCTTTTTGTTCCATTTTTCTTCTCAGGAGGTGAGAACATAGCAGGATCTAGTCGGGGTATGGAGTGATGGTTCTAGAAAGATGTATTAGCAGTCCTCACTATTTCTGTAAAATAGTGTTTGAATAATTGTAATGAGGATTTATTTGAGTGTGGATATTGTCTAGAAGACAATATTTGTATTTAAACTCACAGTATGTGTTGTCGTATTTTGCACGACAATTGTATTATTGAAGTTGTAGTTTGCTTTCTGTACCATGTATTTGGCGACTCAGAATGGGTGTTGTATACCTATTCTGGGGGCGTCACAAATTATCCATGCACTACGGGTCAAGGATATTCGTGTAATCATCAATGGTCATGATCATGCCAATAACTGTCTATCAATGCACTACGAGCCAATGAGGACATTTATCACATCATTTGTAACATTACATGTCATGATTATACTGAATGATCCCTAGTCATAATCATACCAATCAACAGTCCATCTATGCACTATGGGTCAAAGATGATTTTCATAACAATATAAGCATGAGGATGATGACAATGATATAAGAATACAATTAAATGAAAGCAAAGGATAAATTTTTAAAGATTCATAATTTAATTTATCCAGAATTCAATAATGTCCAAATTGTCAACATGATACTATTTTGTGGAGTAAAATTTAAGAATAATATTGTATCAAAAATGATTCAGACAAAAAAAATTAATTTTTTTCATGAATAGTAGCCCGGGTGAATAGTACCCGAGTGAATAGTACCCCGTGAATAGTACTTCGAAAATAGTACCCCGTAAATAGTACTCCGGCATGAAAAAGTTAAAATTTATCAAGGATGCTCATAATAATATTTTCATGAAATGATACTGGATGAAGCGCAAATTTTAAGGATATTCTACTAATTTCATGGAGTATAGAAGCCAAAATTCTAACAAAATGAGTGTAGAATTCGGAATCTGAAACGAAATAGTATTACTTACATACTACAGAGTATGGAATAAAATATTATTTCTTACGAATATTGAACAAAAATAATATCCCTTGCCTTAAAAAGGAGAGTATTCCAACTGGTATAACGGGGATATTCTTGAAGAAAACTTGAACTGTTTTCTACACTCACAACTTTCTTAAACTCTAAAGAAATACGCTCAATATTATAGAAGAAGAATTTTCTGATTCTGGTGTGATTTTCAATTCCAAACTAAACATCCTATTTATAGGAGAATGGAAGGATTCTATTTAAAATATTTCACGGACCAACATTTGAAGGATTTCACGGTCTGAATTCTTCGAATTCACGAACGCCCAACTTTTGATTAAAACAAACCTTTATAACATATATATATATATATATATATATATATATATATATATATATATATATATATATACGGTAAGGATCAAGAGCATTCTCTTTAAATAGCATTCCTCCTTAAATAGCATTCTTTTATTAAAACGACATCATTTTGGAGGGACGCGGTGATATTTTTGTAAATACAATGCCACCGCGTATTTATAAAAATGACACCGCGTCCCTCCAAAACGACGTAATTTTAATAAAAGAATACTATTTAAGGAGGAATGTTATTTAAGGAGAATGCTCTTGATCCTGACCGTATATATATATATATATATATATAATATATATATATATATATATATATATATGTGACGCCCCCAAAATTAGGTATACATCACCCATCTTGGGTCGTCAGATACATAGTACAGAATACAAATACAACTGATTAATACATCTGTCGTGTACAATACGACAAAACATAAACTGTGAGTTTGAATACAAATATTATCTTCTAGAGAGTATTCATACTCAAAAGGAGTCCTCATTACATTTATTAACACACCATTACATAGAATAGTGAGGACTACTAACTAATACTATCATTCGGACCATCACTCCGTACCCCGACTTGTCCCAGCTACGTTCTCATTTCCTGAAGAGAACAGTGAAAGAAAGGGTGAGCTCAACTAGCCCAGTAAGAAATATTATGACTAAGATAATGCAGAATAAATTATCATTAGCCTTCAACAATGTTAAACTGATAAAATATAATAGACATCAAGTTTAACTGTAGCGGAACAAGCAATCCATTAAAAGAGTCAAGTAGAAAATAAACTCTACTATCTTTTATGATTTAAAAGATTTTCCAACACTGTGATCGCTGAGACTCAGCTTAATAAAATAATCCACATCATCGAATCACCCCTGCACTACGGCCAAGGATATTCGTATATTCATTAATGGTCATGATCATGCCAACAACTGTCCATCAATGCACTACGGGCCAATGAGGACTTTTACCACATCATTTGTAACATTACGGTCATGATTATACCGAATAATCCCTGGTCATAATCATACCAAGTCCATCTATGCACTACAGGCCACAGATGACTTTCAACATTTTATAAACATGAGGATGATGACAATGATATAAGAATTCAATAAAACAAGTTCAAGAATTAATTTATCCAAGAATTAACAACGTCCAAATTGTCAACAT
The DNA here is from genome assembly GCA_016801055.1 of Panax notoginseng. Classification (NCBI taxonomy): domain Eukaryota; kingdom Viridiplantae; phylum Streptophyta; class Magnoliopsida; order Apiales; family Araliaceae; genus Panax; species Panax notoginseng. Next base: position 260,667,658 of record CM029013.1, on the reverse strand, counting down.
GATACTGCTTTGTGGAGTAAAATTCAAGAATGCTTAGAAGAATATTTTCATGAAAAGATACTGGATGAAACGCAATTATCAAGGATATTCCACAAATTTCATGGAGTATAGAAGTCAAAACTTAACCAACTGAGTACAATAAAGAATGGAATAACAAAAGAAATCACCATGCATGCGATAGACCGCACAGACAGGTTATTCCAACAGAATAATAAATAATGGAACCAGGTCCGGCGTAAACGCACAGACAGGATATTCCGACAGAATAATAAATAATGGAACCAGGTCCGGCGTAAACGCACAGACAGGATATTCCGACAGAATAATAAAGAACATAAATAAATAATGGAACCAGGTCCGGTGTAAAACACACAGACAGGATGTTCCAACAGAATAATAATAAAGACGGAACCAGGTCCGGTGTAAAACACACAGACAGGATGTTCCAACAGAATAATAATAAAAACGGAACCAGGTCCGGTGTAAAACACACAGACAGGATGTTCCAACAGAATAATAGAAGAATGTCACCAAGTATAGGGTAGACCGCATATACAGGTTATTCCAACAGAATAATAAGAAATGGAATAACAGTTCTCTTCATGAATAAGAAAGAATAACACCCCTTACCGTTTTAAAGAAGAGCTGAAGTAAGGAAGTAGTTAAGTAGCAGAATACTCTTCTTCTCTCTCTCTATAGTTTCTCTCTATAGTTTCTCTCTCTAGAGTTCAGTGAATTCGTAAGAAATAATGAAGGAATGAGCTGCTATTTATAGAAAAATAGAATGCATAGTAACTAATCCATGAACGGTCCAGATTGATTACTTTAATCTGACGGTCCATATTTAAAGAAAAATCTTTTAAATAAAATAAAATATATTCTATTTATAGAATAACTTTAATAAAGTATTTTGTTTTATATAAAAAGATGTTTCTGTTTTATTACGTTAATAATACGAATAAAACAAAACGTCATTATCGCTAAATAATTCATATTATTAACTGACAATAATTGAATCAAACTGAGTGACTTCTCACATAAGCATTAATAATCAATACCGTGTGCTACTATGCAACCACACGTATTACTGTACTTTTACTACCGAGTAGTTCAACAGTAACAATGGTAAAATTTCCGCCGTTATTTTTATAAAAGATAATTTGTCGTTTTCTCAATCCGACAATAATTCCGTTGTGGGGTCCACCAATGATTGTGCCGTCGTACGAATATTCCCCGACAAAAAGAATATTCTCCGACCAAACGAATATTTTATAACAACTTGCTTACTTTGCAAAATTTATAAATATTACCCACAACTATAACATTATATCAAATTAACTCCATAATATTCAAAAATGATATTTATAGAAAATTCATCTTTATTTATAAAAGTTGGGGTCTTACAACCTCCCCTTCTTATGAAATTTCGCCCTCGAAATTAGGGTACGTACCTGGTATGTCGAAGAGGTAAGGATACCTTGATTTCATTTCTGATTCTAACTCCCAAGTCATTTCCTCAACATCGTGGTTTCTCCACAAAACTTTGACTTGAGGTATAACCTTGGAGCGTAGAATATGTTCCTTCTTATCCAAGATTTGAACAGGAACTTCTTCATACGTCAAATCCTCCGCTATTTCGTCCGGTTCTAACTCAATAATGTGGTTCGGGTCTTCCACATATTTGCGTAACATGGATATGTGAAAAACGTTATGAACACGAGACATACTTGGCGGTAAAGCGAGTCTATAAGCCACAGTTCCTACTCGATCGAGGATTAAAAATGGACCGATGAATCGAGGATTTAGCTTTCCTCTCTTTCCAAATCTCGTAACTCCTTTCCATGGAGCAACACGTAAGAACACATGATCTCCTACATCAAATTCCACGTCCTTTCGATGAAGATCAGCATAACTCTTTTGTCGATCTTGTGAGGTTTTTATACGTTGTCGGATCGTTTGAATCTTTTCTGTAGTCATACGTACCAACTCCGGTCCCAACAACGTTGCTTCGCCCACCTCATCCCAGCATACTGGAGAACGACATTTTCTTCCATACAATGCTTCGAATGGAGCCATGCCAATACTTGCTTGATAACTGTTGTTGTAGGAAAACTCCACCAATGGTAAGAACTTGTCCCAACTTCCCTTGAAGTCAAAGACACAGAGTCTTAATAGATCTTCAAGAGTTTGAATAGTCCTCTCTGATTGTCCGTCCGTCTGAGGATGATATGCTGAACTAAATCGTAACTCCGTGCCCATAGCTTTTTGTAAACTAACCCAAAATCGTGAAGTGAATCTTGGGTCTCGATCAGAAACTATGGATACTGGCATACCATGCAGTCTTACAATCTCGTTTATGTACATACGAGCAAGACGTTCAAGTGTATAAGTTTCTCGTATCGGTAAGAAATGAGCAGACTTGGTCAATCTATCAACAATGACCCAAATCGCATCAATACCTTGAGAAACCCTAGGAAGACCGGTAACGAAATCCATGGTAATGTGCTCCCACTTCCATTCTGGAATTTCAAGTGGTTGCAATGGACCTTTTGGTACTTGATGCTCCGCTTTGACTCGTTGACAAGTTAGACACCTTGAGATAAACAACGCTATCTCTCTCTTCATATTGCTCCACCAAAATGTATGACGAAGATCATGATACATTTTGGTACTTCCAGGATGGATTGCAAACGGTGTGTTGTGCGCCTCCATCATGATTTCATACTTTAAATCAGGGTTGTTAGGAACACAAAGTCTGGAGTTGACTCGAAGTATTCCTTCTTCATCGATTCTTGCTTCCGGCATAGCACCTTCTTGCACTTTCTTCCTCATACGCATCAGCTCCAGGTCTGTAGCTTGAGCAGCTTTAACTTTATCGATTAAAGTCGGTTCTACTCGTATATTCGCCATCATCACATGGGTCCCTGGAGTCTTTAACTCTATCTCCATCCTTTGCAAGTCACACAAAATGGGCCTTTGCGTTGTTAATATTGCACTTGTACCCGCATATGATCTTCTACTCAATGCGTCAGCTACCACGTTCGCTTTTCCAGGATGGTATTGAATGGTATGATCATAATCTTTCAACAGTTCAAGCCAACGTCGTTGTCGCATGTTGAGTTCCTTTTGAGTGAAGAAATATTTGAGGCTTTTATGATCCGTAAAGATCTCCACTTTCTCCCCATACAAGTAATGCCTCCAAATTTTAAGTGCAAAGACAACAGCTGCCAACTCTAGATCATGAGTAGGATAATTCCTCTCATATTCCTTGAGTTGTCTTGATGCATAGGCTATGACTTTTCCATGTTGCATGAGAACGCATCCCAACCCTTTGCTCGAAGCATCACTGTAGATGACAAATCCCTCCGAGCCAGATGGTATTGTTAGAACAGGTGCTGAAATGAGTCTCCTCTTGAGTTCTTGAAAACTCTGCTCACATTCTTCGCTCCAACCAAACTTTGTATCTTTCCGAGTCAGCTGAGTTAATGGAGTAGCGATTCGAGAAAATCCTTCCACGAATCTCCGATAATAACCAGCTAAACCAAGAAAGCTACGTACCTCGGTCACTGATTTAGGTTGCTCCCAGCTTTGAATAGCTTCAATCTTTGCCGGGTCAACCGATATTCCACGACTTGATACTACGTGCCCAAGGAATGCTACCTCCTCCAGCCAGAACTCGCATTTCTTCAACTTGGCATAAAGCTTGTATTCACGAAGCTTTTGGAGTACCAGCCTCAAGTGTTGCTCATGATCTTCACGGCTTTTGGAATAAATAAGGATGTCATCAATAAAGACGACCACAAAGTGATCCAAATATTCCTTGAATACCCGGTTCATCATATCCATGAAGGCAGCAGGAGCATTAGTCAATCCAAAGGACATGACTAGGAATTCATAATGCCCGTACCGAGTTCTAAAAGCCGTCTTTGGAATATCCTCAGTTCTAACCTTCAGCTGATGATATCCAGAACGAAGATCGATCTTTGAAAAGAATTGTGCTCCTTGCAACTGGTCAAACAGGTCATCAATACGTGGCAATGGGTACCTGTTTTTGATGGTGACATGATTCAACTCCCGATAATCAATACAAAGTCGCATACTTCCATCTTTCTTCTTCACGAACAGAACAGGAGCACCCCAAGGAGAAGTACTAGGACGAATAAAACCAATGTCTAACAATTCCTGCAGTTGGGTCTTTAACTCCTGAAGTTCAATAGGAGCCATTCGATATGGGGCTTTGGAAATGGGTTTTGTACCGGGTTCAAGGTCGATACAAAATTCAATTTCACGCTCTGGGGGTAGGCCAGGAAGTTCTTCAGGGAATACGTCAGGGAATTTATTAACAATAGAAATATCATTCAAAACTGACGTATTTTTGTTTAGATCTGTGACATGAGCTAAGAAAGCTTGACATCCGTTTTTCAATAAACGAATAGCTTTATGGCTTGAGATGACAGCGATTGATTTTAATGGTTTGGTTGCTTGAATTCGCATAATAGGTCGATTAGGAATATGAAAGCTAACAACCTTACGAAAACAATCAATTTTTGCATGATGAGTAGTTAACCAATCAATCCCTAGAATCACGTCAAATGCAAGTATTTTTAATGAAATAAGATCGACAGGTAATGTGTGGGTACCAACTTGAACCAAACAAGACTTATAAACCGTGGATGTAATGAAGGTTTCTCCCAATGGAGTTTCAACTGCTAAGTCAAAGTCTAATTTCTCCGGAATCAAATTTAATCGATGAGCGCAAGTAGGAGAAATAAAAGAATGGGTTGAACCGGTATCAAATAAAGTATAGACTTCGTTAGAGTTTATGATAAGCTTACCCGTGATGACCTCATTCGGGTTCCTTGCTTCTGGGAGGTCACAACAAACGCTCTCCCTTGCACAACCGGTTTTGACTTTTCTGGGACGGCCTTTGGTGCCTCCATCCTAGCTGAATTTGTCTTCGGTAAACGACAAAATCGGGCTAAATGACCTTCTCTTCCACAATTATAACATGCTTTGGACGGCATCGCGCAGTTTGGACTGATGTGCCCCTCCCCTCCGCATTTGAAACATATGATAGGTGGTCGTTCTCCTTCCTTAACGACAGGTGCTGGTGCTGACGTCTTTCCATCATTGTTGAATCTCCTCTTCTTGAAATGTCCATTCTTATTGTTTTGGCCCTGATTACCACCGAAGTGGTTACCATTTCTGGCCTGTTGATTCCCTCCACGCTTGTTGTCACCGCTTCGATGACTGCTCTCACTGGTATTATCATTTTGCCGGCTGCTCTCTTTTGGTTGCGTTGTCTCGTTATCGCGCTCCACCAACTGAGCCCTATTTACAACATCTGAATACAAACACAGTTTATGAGAAACAAGATGTTGACGTATCTCCGGCTTCAAACCTCTTAAAAACATCCGCGTCATTCTTTCTTCATTATCCACCAGGTGGGACGCAAACCGGGATAACTCCGCAAATTTTGCCTCGTACTGCGACACGGTCATATTATTCTGCTCCAATTTGATGAACTCCACCTCCTTCATGTGACGAATACTCTCGGGAAAGTATTTGTCGTTAAACAGCTCTTGGAACTTCTCCCAGACATCTTCAGTGCGGCAGGTTGAGTACGCTTTATCGATTCCCACCAGTAATCTGCCTCTCCTCGCAACATAAAGGCGGCAAAGGGAACCTTTTGCTCCTCGGAGCAACCCAAGACATCAAATATCTTGGTGATCTGCTTTATCCATGTTTCAGCTACAAGTGGTTTGGGTTCTCCCTTAAACTCCGGTGGTCCCAGCTCCTTAAACTGTTTAGCGGTGACCGCCTGAGAGTTTCCAGTATTTCCACCTACGTTGTGGACAGGAGCCGCTTTCACCTGTTGTTGCATGAATTGCATAAAGCCTCTGAACATTTGATCATTCATCATTTGGTCAGTGTTGTTGTTTGCATGAGGATTGACACCTTCCTGATGCACATTATCCTGATTATTGATATGTGGTGAATCAACAGTCGTCTGTGCTCCATTGCTATTCTCAACATTCTCAGATGCCATTTTCAGATACTGCCACAAAATAAAAATTAATTGATATGTCATATATTATCCTTATATTATGACCGACCAATTAAATACCATGCAAATAAACTTAGGTATGTCATACTAGCGAAGGAATTCCCCGTCTCTCCCCTCCTAGTTCTATTCTCACATCTTAGCCAGGGATCATATCCCTAAGCTCTGATACCAACTGTGACGCCCCCAAAATTAGGTATACATCACCCATCTTGGGTCGTCAGATACATAGTACAGAATACAAATACAACTTATTAATACAACTGTCGTGTACAATACGACAAAACATAAACTGTGAGTTTGAATACAAATATTATCTTCTAGAGAGTATTCATACTCAAAAGGAGTCCTCATTACATTTATTAACACACCATTACATAGAATAGTGAGGACTACTAACTAATACTATCATTCGGACCATCACTCCGTACCCCGACTTGTCCCAGCTACGTTCTCATTTCCTGAAGAGAACAGTGAAAGAAAGGGTGAGCTCAACTAGCCCAGTAAGAAATATTATGACTAAGATAATGCAGAATAAATTATCATTAGCCTTCAACAATGTTAAACTGATAAAATATAATAGACATCAAGTTTAACTGTAGCGGAACAAGCAATCCATTAAAAGAGTCAAGTAGAAAATAAACTCTACTATCTTTTATGATTTAAAAGATTTTCCAACACTTTGATCGCTGAGACTCAGCTTAATAAAATAATCCACATCATCGAATCACCCCTGCACTACGGCCAAGGATATTCGTATATTCATTAATGGTCATGATCATGCCAACAACTGTCCATCAATGCACTACGGGCCAATGAGGACTTTTACCACATCATTTGTAACATTACGGTCATGATTATACCGAATAATCCCTGGTCATAATCATACCAAGTCCATCTATGCACTACAGGCCACAGATGACTTTCAACATTTTATAAACATGAGGATGATGACAATGATATAAGAATTCAATAAAACAAGTTCAAGAATTAATTTATCCAAGAATTAACAACGTCCAAATTGTCAACATGATACTACTTTGTGGAGTAAAATTCAAGAATGATCAGGAGAATATTTTCATGAAAAGATACTGGATGAAACGCAATTATCAAGGATATTCCACAAATTTCATGGAGTATAGAAGTCAAAACTTAACCAACTGAGTACAATAAAGAATGGAATAACAAAAAAAATCACCATGCATGCGATAGACCGCACAAACAGGTTATTCCAACAGAATAATAAATAATGGAACCAGGTCCGGCGTAAACGCACAGACAGGATATTCCGACAGAATAATAAATAATGGAACCAGGTCCGGCGTAAACGCACAGACAGGATATTCCGACAGAATAATAAAGAACAGTATAATAAATAATGGAACCAGGTCCGGTGTAAAACACACAGACAGGATATTCCAACAGAATAATAATAAAGACGGAACCAGGTCCGGTGTAAAACACACAGACAGGATGTTCCAACAGAATAATAATAAAAACGGAACCAGGTCCGGTGTAAAACACACAGACAGGATGTTCCAACAGAATAATAGAAGAATGTCACCAAGTATAGGGTAGACCGCATATACAGGTTATTCCAACAGAATAATAAGAAATGGAATAACAGTTCTCTTCATGAATAAGAAAGAATAACACCCCTTACCGTTTTAAAGAAGAGCTGAAGTAAGGAAGTAGTTAAGTAGCAGAATACTCTTCTTCTCTCTCTCTATAGTTTCTCTCTATAGTTTCTCTCTCTAGAGTTCAGTGAATTCGTAAGAAATAATGAAGGAATGAGCTGCTATTTATAGAAAAATAGAATGCATAGTAACTAATCCATGAACGGTCCAGATTGATTACTTTAATCTGACGGTCCATATTTAAAGAAAAATCTTTTAAATAAAATAAAATATATTCTATTTATAGAATAACTTTAATAAAGTATTTTGTTTTATATAAAAAGATGTTTCTGTTTTATTACGTTAATAATACGAATAAAACAAAACGTCATTATCGCTAAATAATTCATATTATTAACTGACAATAATTGAATCAAACTGAGTGACTTCTCACATAAGCATTAATAATCAATACCGTGTGCTACTATGCAACCACACGTATTACTGTACTTTTACTACCGAGTAGTTCAACAGTAACAATGGTAAAATTTCCGCCGTTATTTTTATAGAAAGATAATTCTGTCGTTTTCTCAATCCGACAATAATTCCGTTGTGGGGTCCACCAATGATTGTGCCGTCGTACGAATATTCCCCGACAAAAAGAATATTCTCCGACCAAACGAATATTTTATAACAACTTGCTTACTTTGCAAAATTTATAAATATTACCCACAACTATAACATTATATCAAATTAACTCCATAATATTCAAAAATGATATTTATAGAAAATTCATCTTTATTTATAAAAGTTGGGGTCTTACAATATATATATATATATATATATATATATATATATATATATATATAGGGATTCCATCCACAGCAACCAGTTGTTATGAGCAACCCATTTTTGGCCAGCCGCTACAACCTGTACAGGCCCTTAACAAATTTATTTTTTATATAAGTCGGTATAGGTTGTAGCGACTGGCCAAAAATAAGTTGCTCCCAACAACCGGTTGCTGTGAATGGAATTCCATATATATATATATATATATATATATATATATATATATATATATATATACATACACACATATCAACATCACCCGCCACTATTTTTTTTCCACCAATCACTTTCACACACACAGACATCACATAATATATATTCCCTCTTAAACACGTTTCCTCTCCCCCACCCCATTTTCATTTTCATCCCTCATATGGGCCCCACTCCTCATGTCACTTTCACACACATATTATATATATATATATATATATATATATATATATATATATATATATATATATATTGAATAACTTTATACCGATTATTTTAAAAAAAGGATAAATGGGGGGTCCAAATAATAAATAAAATTTACAACAAATACTTCATAAAAAATTCTTTAATATTTTTAATAACATTTATTCATCATTATTATAAGTCGCAATATTAACAACCAGATCGTTCCCAGGAAAGAGAGGGTTTTTCTATAAGGATTTGTCCCTATTGGTGCGCAATTAGGTGACCAAACTCCTTTCCTCGACAGAACTTTCTAGACATTGTTAATTATGCAGATAATATAATATGAATAACTTGTCATCTCAATTATTGATTTAATAATATAAAATATTGGCAATAATTGAATCAAATAACGTGAGATACTATGCACCAATTACTATAGCAATAATTGAGTATAACTGAGTGACTTATCACGTAAGCATCAATAATCAATAACGTGTGCTACTATGCAACCATGTGTATTACTTTCATCACCGGGTAATTCAACAATTAACGGTAAAACTTTCGCCGTTATTTTTATAAAAAGATATTTCTGTCATTTTCTAACTCCGACAATAATTTCGTTGTGGGGTCCACCAATGATTGTGCCGTCGTACGAATATTTCCTGTTAAAACGAATATTCCCCGATCAATCAAATATTTTATAACAACTTGCATACTTTATAAAATTTATAAATATTACCCACAACTATAACATTATATCAAATTCACGCCATAATATTTAAAAATATATTTCGAGAAAAATTAATCTTTATTTATGAAAATTGGAGTCTTACAACCTCTTCTCCTTATGAAATTTAGTCCTCAAAATTAGGGTGCATACCTGATATGTGGAAAAGATGAGAATACCTTGATTTTATTTTAAATTCTAACTCTCAAATTATTTACTCAACATCGTGATAACAGAAAAGTCATACTAATAATTAATAAGTGGTACCAAAATTGCAAATAAAAAATAATAATCATTCTATTAGGAGCTTCATTATGTCAAACCACTCATGCATGCATTAATTTTGGCTTGACTTGTACGCTTGGTTCAATTTGCTGACAATATATGTGGGGGCCAAACTTCGTGCGGCAATTTCCATTGCTCTCAATGTTGATGGAAATTGCTCGGTACAGCAACGCTGGTTCACCTTTTCGCTTCTTCCATTCCATTGAAAAAAAGATAGTGTCTTTTTCATTCATAAATATCGTCTTGTAAATATAGTCTTGTAATGGAGCAAAGACATAAATATCTACTTTTTTATAATAAGGCAGCCAAGATATTTATGAATGAAAAAGTAGATATTTTCATTCATAAATTTCGTCTTGTAATAAAGCTAATAAAGCAGTCAAGATATTATTGAAGAAGAAAAGAGACGGTGGGTCGGTCAATTTTATTAGATAAGAGATGTAAGACATGTCTTAACTGCAAGTATATTCGTTATGCGATTTCTGACTCGATCCCATTTCTTATTTGTCAATTTTTTTATATATCAACAACTTTTATTATAAATTTAGATCAAATCCCTTTTTTATTTCTCTTATCCCATATATCCACGTATATACGTGGATATTAAATAAGAATGTAGCAACATTCATTTTATAATGCAATTGAAATGGAGGGAGTGTACAATATAGTCAAGCAAAATTCTGAAAAGTAACGGTCATACAATCAGAAGAAATCTAGCTATATAGGACCACCAGCCCATATATTAGCAACAAATTAAATAAAAAGTAATAAATCATGTACAACTGTTTGATCTTGATTTTATATTTTAGATTCAAATTACAATGATAACATTGTCTTCTTTATCATGAACGAACGTACGATCGATAAATCTATGTAAGCCATTTTATATATGATGTCCTTTTCTTTATTGGATGCTGCTTAATCATTCTAGTTTTTAGATTTTTATGTGCTTTCGTTTTCTCTTTTATATATATGTTCGCTTGTAATAATTTGTCATCTAAGTTATGCATGTAAAAAAGCTAGAAGATCAATAATTATAAAAAGTTTATCAGATGAACGTGAAAATTCTATCATTATAAGAAAAAGAGACTATAGGATGCATAGTATGCAAAACTTGAATGTTAATGACGTCGTATTGGTCAAATTTATTTTTTTTTAGTTTTCTAGGCTCCGCGGTATTAAATTGTAGATTCCAAATAATAGACTGAAAATTAAACTACGGACGAAAGTAAAATTACTCGTTAGATATTCAGATGGACGATCAGCATTTGTTATAAGATTGGACTCTATTTTACACGTTAACTATGTATCGGTTCCATGTATATATATATATATATATCTCCACTTGAGGCAAAATATCATCAAGTAGTCAAATAATAATAAATATTAGTGTGAAATTAGTGCAATATGAAAATCAAAAAAGCATGTACATGCATATTATGTCCAAACACAATAAATCTGTCTTGCTATCAGAAAAATAATGCTTCAATTTTGACAAACTTTTGATTTCAGGAGATCTAATATATATCTCCTGTGAGGACTTAATTCAATTTGGGTTGGGTTGGGTGGGGTTGGGTGGGGTGGGGTGGGGGGGGGGACCATCCAAAAAAGTCCAATCAAAACTACGAACGGAAGCAATATTACTTGTTAGATATTTAGATGGAGTATTTGTTGTAAGATTAGACTCTATTTTATAACGTTAGTTATGTATCGGTTCCATGTATATATATATATATATATATCTCCGCTTGAGGCAAAATATCATCAAGTAGTCAAATAATAATAAATAGTGTGAAATTAGTGCAATATGAAAATCAAAAAAGCATGTACATATTATGTCCAAACACAATAAATCTGTCTTGCTATCAGAAAAATAATGCTTTAATTTTGGTAAACTTTTGATTTCAGGAGATCTAATATATATCTCGTGTGAGGAATTAATTTAATGGGGGACCATCCAAAAAAATCTAATCAAAGCTTCTCGATCTGGCACTCGATCAAATCCAAAAGACCTAGTTCCGTGGTACAAGTTGATATGGCATAAATTACAGGTACTCATGTTCTCCTTTATTATGTGGATGGCAACTTTACAAAACTTTCAAACCCTTAATCGCATTGCACAATATTTTCATATTGTGGATCCTAGATGTTGTTTTTGAACTCTTTACAATGAAAATCATGCTCTTCTTTTCTTTGAATGTGAGTATTCCCGCTCCATCCTTTTGTCTTTTCTCAATTATGGAAGTTGGGCTAATGTGCCTAGACTTGACAAATGGGTCGGGCTTGCCTAAATGGGTCGGGCCATTGGCAGGTCAGGCCAAAATGGCTCAAGTTTTGATGGGCTGAAAAAGTGAAGTCCAAAACCTATTTTTTGATGGGCAAGTTATCCCGGCCCGCGTGCCTGAGCCAATTTTGCCAGGTCTAAATATGCCTATCAACTGGCATGATTTGCTTATTTGGGCTATGAGTAATTGAGCAAAAGGAGTTCACAAGCTTATTTTGAAATTACTTATTATATCGACAGTTCACTTCATTTGGGTTGAACGCAATTCTAGACTTCATTTCAATTCAAAGCTATCATCCGAGATCCTCTCTTCTATTAAGAAAAATGTAGATTAATTTCTTTTGTTAAATTTCATAAAGCTAAGCTCGTTGAAAATCCTCTCTTTTATTGATAATTCTCTTCTTGTTTAGGATGTATAATCTGCTCTTGATTTTTAATTGACATCTCATATGAGCTACATATGAGGCTCCCACTATTTTGATATGGGGTATGCCCCTTTACTATTGTAAATATTTTTTTTTTAATACAATCTTAAATTTAGAAGAAGGAAAAAACAATGAATAAAAAAATCCAACAAGCACCTATAATTGCCAGATAATACTTCCCGTTTTGTCTCATTTACAGTACTTTCAAATTTTAAAACTACATTTTTGCTTCATATCTAGTTGTTTTAGTTTAATATTAATGACATGATAGGTGCCATAACAACATCAGTAACATAGTTTCCATAGGAATATCATAACACTGGCTACCATGAGATTAATCAAACTGATCATATAGCTGGAATTGATACATAGTACAAACATCCAAATTTACAAAAAAAAAAAAAAAAAAAAAAAAAAATTGGTACAAAAGCATCTCTATACTCTATAAATCGATCAATGTCTCTTTTCATATATTCAAGTTTACAAACAATGAATTCTAAATCTAATCAACAAATAACACAGGAGTATAAAAATTTGACTCCATGGACCCAAAATGTGTACACATTACCAGAGTAATTCAACGCCTTCAAAAAATCGGAGAAGAATGTGCTGCCGATACATGTACAGTCCATCTCTCTGCATATATATCAGTTTAACAACACACAAATGCAGAAGATGTAATGATATTTTGTGCATATCTTCTGCAGATGTATTCTGGGTATGCAACAATCTGAAGCATGTCGGGTCCTGAATCAGCAAATGGTAGATAAAAATAAATCCACAGGCTCTAGCTGCATACCTCGTCGATTTCTAGCTTCTTCTTTAACCTTGAATATTTCTGCTTTGGAATGGGCTCCACTAGCAGTAATCGAGACATTACGTAAGCTAAAAGTTCTTCTCGGTGAGAGAACGTGAAATCCAAGTGAGCATACTTGAATTCGTTGAATGACGCCTCCACACCTGCATCTCTCATTACCTTATAGTGCTTTTTCACCATTGTTGGACGGATCACCTGGTCATTTCGTCCAGCAACAAGGTCAACAGGAATATCAATAAACCCGTAGTATTCTCCTAGGTCCAACGGTTCAGGGGAACCGTATATTGCCAAATTGGCGGTTGCGCTCCCATAATCAAACATTCTGAACTTTTTTGAGTGCAGAATCTGTGCCAGATGAAGAGCCACGTGAAATGAAACGCCTGGCATATCATTCATGTTATAGTGTGGTAAGCCGAGTACTCCAACCCAATTTGAGCTGTCCCCACCGGCAACATAACTCATTAGGGTTTGAACCAGTCCGCCAACTGCAGGGTAGTTATGAAGGTCACGTGCCAACTTGTTGAGCAGCATACGGAAAAATCTGGTTGGTATATAAAAACCAGGCACAACGGGTTCAAGAATAGGAGCCAACCAACGGAATACATACTCCAATATTTTAAACAAAAACGCGGAATCATCATGGAAGCCTGCAGGTGATAGTAGGATCAATCTAGAGAGCCTATGGGGCTTTTCCTCAATCCTGCGTGTTATAACGTACATCAAAATACCAGCTCCTCCTAAGCTGTGGCAAATTGCAGAAATTTTATAAGGCTGATGATTGCCATTAGTTTCTTCTTCCTCCAGGTTAGGTTGGTTAGACTTCAACTCGGACATTTTTACTTCGTGAATCTTCTCTATCATTGCTGGTATATCCTCAGTTCCATGCTCGTTAATGGAGTAACGCCAGTACCTGCATTTGGATAATTCCAATCCATACTGAACTCGTATAAAATGAATGATTGATTTATCATTATGATAACTGAATGAAGAAAGTTTTTCCGTTATAAACACCAAAAACTGGCAGAAGAGAACTTACTGCCGTGAAGAAATATTCTTGTCAACATGTTCTCTGGAAACCAAACCACGAAAATTCCCAAGGAAAACATCATATCCTAAAAAGGAGTTAAAGAACAAAAAGTAGATAGTTCATAACTCATTGTTGTGCATCTTGAAAAATAATTACTCTCAAAAGATATATCACAAACCTTGATCAAAGGCTGCAAATGCTGGAGAGCCAACAACTCCATTGGAAACCCAACTGGAAAAAGATAAAATTAACTTTTAACAGAGATGATATACAAAATAGATACCCAAGCAGAAAGTAAATAGGATCCCTCAACGATCATGTGCTTGTTTTTCTTTTTTTTCTATTTTTGTGTACGTGAATAGCCATGTTTTCTGGAAAAAAAAATATAAAGGGGGAAATGGAATTCAATACTTGTAGCACAGGGAGCACTTCAATCCCTCTATAAATTAAAAATAAAAATCACCCAAAAGCACCCAACCTCTATAAATCCAAAATAAAATCCCCAAACTAAAAAATCCACCAAAGAAGCCCACATCAATTTTAGAAATGGACGCTGTCACAAATGAAATGGAAGAGCATGAAGTGATTGCTGAATATCTGAACATTCCTCTTTAAACAAAGACCCTAAAGAATAGCAAAACAACCACACTGCCCAAGCAAATTAGTAATCCTTCCTTCCAAAGCCTCGAACCCTGATATATGAACCAGCTCGAGTAATCCCATTGAAGAAATCCAACACTCATGAAACACCCCAAACAGAAAGCACCATGACTGCTATACCACTGGACGATGGAGAAACAAATAAGCAGTATAATAAGTTGCCTGAAAACACACCCCACACATATGTATGGAGACAACTTTGTAAGGCCTATGTTGCTGCCACAAGTAATCAGTATTGACCTTATCAAGAACCAAAAACTAAACAAAAACCTTAGATCCTATAACGAGCTTTTTCCTTCCATATAATGATAGGCAAGGGAAACTACCCAAAGGATTGGTACCCCCCACAATATAACAAAGAAAGATTGGATGTGAAGTTGCCAAATATTCAAGTTTTTTAAGAAACAGAAGGTTCAGGACACAACATAATCTATGTAAGACACAACAATTAACTCACACAGAACTATGAAGGGAAGAAAGATAGACATGACTGGTAACTTACGTTCTGAAATCTGTAATATATAAACTGAATAGGAGTGAAACGACCTACCTATTAACTGTTACAAACCTAAAAGTCAACTTTCAGCATATTGACATACACAAAAATGAATCTCGAGAACAATTCAAGGCCAACAGGTTATGTCCAATCTCTTTGCACACACACAACTAAAAACCTTAAAAAAGGCCAATTGACTTAGTTATCTAGACATTCAAGCATATGAATGAATGAAACTCTCTTTTCCATCCCGTAATACACAAACAAAACTTGGATCTCATGCAGCCGTCAAGTACATCTTATGTAACACTAACCACATCTGTGCCATGGACAAATAAAGAGAAACTCAGGGAAGCAATAATTTCCCATGCTATAATCGTTCTCAGCAACATACAAAAATAGTATCAAGGTGAACTATAATATGCAAGGTTAAAGCTTATGGTTCCTAAACAATATGGCGGTTATAAGGAAATTGACAAACTTGATCCTTAGTCAAATAGGTGCTTTAACATCCAGCAAACAAACTTTTAAGGACTGTTTGAAAAACCTCAAGACTAGGTCCCTTGAGGAAAAAATATTTAGCTTTTAATTAGTGTATCGATGAGCTCACTTGTTTTACGCAATGGTCCAGATCAGCTGTAAAGGGGAAAACTATGTATGTCCAGAGTCCATACAAACTCAATGATGGTTTCAGGCAGACAATAAAACTGATGTAAGAACTAAACTAACTTCCGAAATTACTCGAGAAACCCTTGGGGATATACTAGTAAGTCCTCTTGTTCAGGAAAGATAATTCACCCCATAGAGGAATCAAAAATTTGATCCTTAGTCAAATTGGTGCTGTAACATCCGGCAAACAAACTTTTAAGGACTTTTCGAAAAACCTCAAGACTAGGTCCGTTGAGGAAATAATATTTAGCTTTTAGTTAGTGTATCGATGAGCTCACTTGTTTTACGCAATGGTCCAAATCAACTGTAAAGGGGAAAACTATGTATGTCCAGAGTTGAGAGAAACTCAATAATGGTTTCAGACAGACAAAATAAAACTGATGTAAGAACTAAACTAACTTCAGAAATTACTCGAGAAACCCTTGGGGATATACTGGTAAGTCCTCTTATTCAGGAAAGATAGCTCACCCCATAGAAGAATCAAATACTCCATGTTGTAGATAAACAACCTTCCGTGCATCACGTCTACAAGATCACAGTGCAACCATAAATTAATACCCAGTAAACAAGGGTTTTTTGAAACGTTGGACAGAAAGCCAACAACATATATGACTTGCACAGAGAGGAGAAAAACTTAGATACCTTGGAATTCTTTCCAAAAGGAGAACATATCCATCAGCAGTAACTACACGAATAGCTTCATAGGGATACCTAAAATGCATAAAGGTAGTGATAAAGATACATAAAAAGCCATGTTCAAAATCATGAAACTCATGAAGTAGATAGTAATCCAATTTTAAATGAATGTATTTCGTTTTGAACCATCACAATACAATTTTAAATACATGTCTTTCATTTTGAACAATCACAATAAGCAAAAATCATAAGTGAATCCACAAAGGCTCATTGACAGAAATGCAAGCAGAATGGGTAGACCCACAACAATATGGCTTTACAATAATACGCATGTGAGAGCGTCTCAAATGCATGTGTTCTTGGGGTAATAAAAATGATGCATGAACAATCAAGCTCTTACCCAAGCTCTGTGATGACGTCTCGACATGTCCGTCCATCGGTATTCAGGGAATCACGAAAAGTGACGGGTCTTTCTGTAGGAGTTGGATCAGTCTCACCAAGAGTAGCAGTAGGAACAGAAGCATCTGAAGCACTATGAGGAATGTCTTTACTCCTACGAAAAGAAAACCATCTTAATAGTGCTCTGGATGTGTCTAATGGTGAGATAATACAACGTGCTGCCTTGTGGACAACATCAAATACTGCTTCTATAAAGATCTCAATTCCTAGATGAAGATCCTGGTTAAAATAATATCATAAGAGAAATGGAAAAAATCAAACCCAGAAATGTTCAAATGAGTCATCATGATTACAGAAAAAAGTAACATATATTCTATAACAGTTAGAAACAAAGAGTAAACCTCTATCAGTCCACGTCTCCTGTCAGTGGCACGTTGCACGACATGGTCCTTGAGGGTGTCTGCTTTCTTGGTAGTGTCTGAATCTGAAGGCTGCAGATTTCCTGAGGTAGTGGCTGCTTTTGAGCCCCTAAAAAGAGATGCACGATAGATATATAATAGGATTCCCATCAAAAACCTTGCAGGGAATAGAATCCATGTAAACATGCATCTGAAGCAACGCGCCCAAAGCCCCCAATGCCTATCATGCCTGCCAAAGCTGCTTGCCCTGGAGACACGAGAACTTTGTGATAATGGAGTTGAAGGAGAGCCGTCTTCATCACTATAGTCTTCTCCAGATGAGTAATCCACGCTTGAAGATGTATCAGAATCTACGGAAAGTTCATGAATGAATTGGTTGAAAGATGAAACACCACTGCAATATTCACATATGCTGCAGAAGTCAGCAAGTAGCATTTGCTGTCTTCTTTAAGAATTACAAGTGATAATACCAACAAAACCATTGTGACTCATGTACAGAAGTGCATACAATAGATTAACAAAACTTGTGCAGATGAGCAAATTCTACTAAATGGGTAACACACTACTTGGACGTTTTGTGCTACATTTATTTCTAATTTATCAACTTCTAAACAAACAGACGATTTTTAAAATTTAATTAAACAGACTTTTGTAGGTACTTACTCAAAGAGAATCCCAATAAAAGATGAGATAGAAAAATAACACTTGGCATAAAGTTATGGCAAGTGTTATTTTTCTTAATTGACACCATATTGTTCCCACACTAAAATAAACAAGCTAATTTCATTATAAAATAGACTTATATAAAAGCACAAATAAGTAACAGAAAGTCATCAGACAACCGATATTCGGAATAAATACTTTGATTTAAACTTAAAGATTCAACTTACAATGCAACCGACAGTCTTCACACTTCATACTAAGTTTAGTTTTTTGTTTTTGTTTTTTTTTCGGGGGGGGGGGGGGGGGGTAGACTGTGAGTGAGTGAAGGGATTTTTTTTTCTATATGACAAAACTTTCACCGACAAGAAAAGATAGAAAGGGTAGGGACAAGCGTCAGGAGATGATAAGGAAAAAAATAAACTCAAACAGAACAGGTTCTATCTCACTCTCAAACCTGACTTATGACCACTCCATACCCAATGGTCTGTTTAGTAAAAGGAACAGTCCCTTAAGCTCTGCATCTTTTTTCCTTTATTTCACTTCAAAATAGATCTCAGCCCCCACTTCCTCTCTACAAGGACTCACAAGTTGTCAGCCCATTGAATAAGAAAGATCTTGGGGATCCCAGCTGTACTTTCTCAACCAGGAAGGAGAAATAGCCTTAAACAACTTGGAAGTGCGCAAGTGGTACCATAAACAGCATATTCCATTTTTCAATATTTATAGCAAGTATATAGGTTCGGCTCCTCTAGAAGTTATCCAACAATTTTAATAAATAAAAGAAAAAGTTAACCATTTAATATGATATATCATGAATTATATAAGACTTAGTATATGTTTCAATTATTAAGCAAATCTCAAAACAAATATTAAGAAAAAAATTTGTTTGAAAGAATATCACTAAAGACCCAAAACTTACTTCTCCATCCAGCGCGGAAATCGAGGCCCGCGAAAAGTTGGTCTGAGTTCCCAGCCATGCATCCCTTCGAGAATAGAAGCCTTCCCAGGCAAAATTGCCAACAAGAGTGCTGACAATCCATTTATAAGCCTTACAATATTGTTCAAAGATTCATAAGTGATCGTTTTCACTGACCTGGCCACCAAATAAAAATCAAACTATTGTTCATTAAAAGCTTAAATTAC
The DNA here is from genome assembly GCA_016801055.1 of Panax notoginseng. Classification (NCBI taxonomy): domain Eukaryota; kingdom Viridiplantae; phylum Streptophyta; class Magnoliopsida; order Apiales; family Araliaceae; genus Panax; species Panax notoginseng. Next base: position 260,648,083 of record CM029013.1, on the reverse strand, counting down.
AAACATAATAAACCAGAAATTATCATCAAAGTGCCAACAATGTTTACGTCTATTAATTTCAGTTTACACTCAAAATTTTACATTATGTGGAGAAAATTTGGTAATTGGAGGCAGAGGATTTGTGGCCTCCAAACCTTATCATCCAAAGAACAATTTAACTTGTAGCACATAAAAAGTTAAGAAAACTAAGCATCAATAGTTATAAAGGGGAAACCTTCATATACCAATACGTAGTGTTCCCCGTACCCGATTTAGATTAATATGTGGTCCAAACCATCATATTAATCTAAAGTCATTTCTTGCATGTTTGTGGTCTTAACATGCCAACATGATGTACCATCCGAATTTCTTCTTCTAATTTCTAGCCTAAAGTAATAGATAATACCCATTACCCTGCTTCACAAAATTCCAAAAGCAATTCACCTCTAATCCAAATTTGAACACGAACATATGATAAACTCTTATTCAATCTATCTACCCTTTTACGATTAATAATCAGCATAAACAAGAAAGTACTAGCAATTTTGTGGTCATAAAAACTCTAATTCATAAGACACGGTACCTTGAATGATGTTTGTGTTATCAGGAGATCACTTTCATGGTTCATTAGGGAATCTATGTGGCACTTTGATGGTTCATCAGTCAACTCGATTGTTTGGTCGTCAACCAACTTGGTTCGTGCGTTGCCTAATAGAAATATATAAAAAAAATTATATTCAAATAGAATTCTATTATTACTAAGATAGTATAATTTTAAAAAGAACTAGTTTTCTTGTGATGAACATCTTACCTAATTTCAATCTACTATTACTAAAATATAAGTGTAATTATTCGATTTGAAGTAAGAATTTATATTATTTTTTAAAAAAGTATGATTTTATTACTATTTATGTAATGTAGTTTTAGAAGGAAATAATTTCTTTGTGAAGATCGTCTTACCTCATTTTGAGTATAATAAAATCAACAATTGTAGAATTAAACTTTTTTGAAAATATAAAAATTAATTATTTAATTTTAATTCAAATAAATATCTATAAAGTTATATTATAAAAAAATATCAATAATAATATAATAAATTATATTATAATATAATACATTCACCAACTATATGGTTTATCTATTAAGTTCATAATTAAGACAATTAGTCAACTCGGTCGTTCACTCATGATGTTATCATCCAACTTGGTTCGTCCATTGTTTAATATTGTTATTAAAAATATATAAATACAATTTTTTGAATTTAAGTAGGATTCTATTTTACTTAGATAATATAGTTTTGAAAAGAAAGAAACAATTTGCTTTTGATTACCATCTTACCTAGTTTCAATCTATTAGCATCATTATTATTAAAATATTATATAATTATTCCATTTTAAGTAAAATTTTAAAAAAATGATTCTATTATTATTTATATAACGTAGTTTTAGAAAGAAAGAATTTATTTCTGAAGATAATCGTACCTAACATTAATCTATTAGCATCATTCATATTTATAAGTGAGTATAACAATTCAAATTTTAAGTTAAAAAATATTAAGTATTTAATTCTATAAAATTACATCTACAAATACCTCAACAATATAATAAAGTATAATATAATACATCCAATAACTATACGATCTATTTACTAAATTCAAAAATAAAAATTAATTACTTTATACGATAGAATATCTATAAAATGACAATAAAAATATCAATATAATAATACCCGTGTTTTGCACTGGGCAATGAGCATTTGTAGATAAAAGGAATTTCAAAATTGTTAAGGATTAATAGGCCCACTTCCATTCATTGAGAGATCAATTGGTATTTAGTACTTCCCCAATGCCTCGGCTATTCAAGTTTTTACGAAGCATGCTATTTCTAATTTTAATTTTTATAGAAATTAAACTTGTTTAAGTGTTATTTTAAATTCTTTCTACTCTTTCTAGGTTATTTTAGATAACGCTTTTTTTACTCTTCGTCTCTTCTCCCTCAATCAATAGGATTCTTATCGTACATAAAATTCATATATATATATATATATATATATATAAAATAATTGGGGGCATCTTATAAGGCAAAAGCTATTTGGGATCCGAGCTTATTTTACATCTCTCTTTTCTTTTGCAACTTCGGTTTGCAAGCAAATAAGGGAATTCCTTAGGTGAGTAACGAAGTGGATGGAAAATATAACATGGTCAACAAGAAATAGGTGTTTTCCCAACTGAGTGGTGGTCTTTTTAATCAAGCTCTGTGTGGTAAGTAGTTTTGGTAGATCTTGATGGAGGGTAGCCTTTTAAAAATAGTGGTTATTAGCCACTATTTCTTTTTCGAAGGCAAAAGGATTGCTTTTCAAGTTGCCTCTTTCCTCTACAGGTGAATAGTTAATAGTCATTGTCACAGGTTTTCATGATTTTGTTAGACACTCTCTTTAATAGGGACTGAGGGAATTCAACTTTGGTTGAAACGGTAATATTTCAGGGGAGAGCACTACCCTTAACTAGCAAGCATCGTGGTTGACGCGAGATCTAATATTGAGGATTACAACTCCAAAAGTGAAAGGTTTAGTCATGGCTATTGTTTTAAATGGAGCTTCAAAGATTGGGAAGCTCAAAAATGTGGCCAACTTGTTGTCTTGTGCTGAGGAGAGGTAAGCTTTCAATGCCAACAAAACTCAATCTTGTGTAGTGACCATAGTAGCGGGAGTTTCTCTATGCGATCGTACTTCTAGATGCTTTAGGGTGTAGGTGCACGAGTGGGGCACAGAAGAGTATGGAAGTTCCACAAAAGGTAGATTTCCTCTATTTAAGAACAACATTAAGTTTCGATCCTAACTCAAAGTAACAAGGTCAACCGTCAACGTCCCACGAGCAAGTATGCCTTGTGTTGTTGAGCAAGAGATAGTTGACTGCTTGTTTCTCTATTATAAGGTTGCAGAAGAATGTGGACTATGCTTCCTCGTCGTGCACTATTTCTTGGATGATACCAAGATCACTGAGCGAGACTTAGCAAGCTTAGAGTGGGGTAAGGGTGAGGAAGATATGAAGAAAGAGGCATGTTCTGATCCTTGATAGCATCTGGTATGGGATTTGCATTAAGAGACTAATTGGGTTTTCAAGTGCAAAAGGCGACCTCTTTGTCAACTTTGATTTCTTTTTCATATCTTTCTTTTCTTTTGATTGCACGTGGTGTTCTCAAGTTCTCATGGAATTTTTGGGTGATTTTGCATTAAGGGCATAAAATGTAGGTATCTTCATGGATGGTTCTTGTGAAGGTGAGGCTTTGGTTTCTCGAGGCATAGGTGTGCCTTCTATCTCCCCTATGATTTGCATACTACACGTGAAATTGGCTTCCGACCCTTGTTGGTACTAGATTATTAAGCTATCAAAAAATGCATATACAGAATTCACACACCTTATCCAAAATGTGTCTACTGTCAAAACATGCCTAGCTAGCGCTTATATTTAGAAGATAGATATATAAAAAATTCTAGGTAATCTAAAATTTTGTACAGATTCTAGAAGAATTAAAAATGAGACTATGAATAAAAAAGACCAAGTTTGAGGTTCTAGCAACACATAATACAGACATTAAGAATCTACTGGAACAAGTAGGAGAGGCAGCTTGACTCCCACCCAAAAAGAGGAAACTATGGAACAGACATTCTCCAAAAGTCGCTATGAAAGCTTTTGCTTATAGCCTTATTCTATCTTGGTGGAATTAGTCAAAAAATAATTGGTTATAAAGACTAAACTCTGCATACAAAAAAGGAACCAAAGAACATAGATAGAATAACGAAGCCAAAAGAGGAGATTAGCAACAAAAATTAAAGTTTGACAGTGAAAGCTTCACTCCTAGTCATCTTCCTTAAAGATAGCACAAGATATAAAAGACAATTACCACCTCATAATTAATACTTTTCCAACTGGGGAGCATCTTCATTGATAGTAACATATCCTCTGATTTGAGCACAAAGTGGTTCCCAATGCCAAAAGAGGACATACTAGTGGCATAATTCTTCGACTTTCTATCACAAACATATTATGCCTCCCCCTTTAAAGGGGTTTGCCTGTCATCCAAACAAAAGGGCTACCTTCAAAGGAGGACTAGTAGTCGTTAATGATGCCAAGGGAAGTTGGATCCTAGAAGGTAGCTGGTACTTGGTTGCTACCCCTTGAGGAATAGCATAGGATGCACGCAAAAGAAGAAACTAAAAACACACCCTACTTCCAAACCTCAAATTCTTAGTGAAGCTCACTTGGTAAAAAAAGATAAGTATGAATTAGCAAGGCAAGACGTCCTGGGTTCAACCCCACCCCCGAATTAGCAAAAAAAAAAAGAAGAAAGATAAGTATGAACTGCTATTCAATGGATTATTACCGTATGAATTGCTTGGGAATATTCTACTTTAGAAACAGGTATTCCAGAAAAAATCCTCCACCCCCAACCCCACCCAAATAAATCCAATGACAACTATTGTACCAAACTAAATCTTCGATCTTCACAACTCATAAGAGATTACTACAATCCCACAATCTCAAAACCCAAAACAAAACAAAAAAAATAAATTAGGAATCCATATCATTAAACTCAACCCAAGCATATGACTCAACTCCTGCAATATACATAACAATTCCAAATAAAAATTACATAACAAATGCATACTTAAAAAAAAAAAAACTACCCAAAAAATCTACCCGAGAAACCTTACAAGCCCACACCTTTCACCCTCCCATATAATCCAATCAAATTAGACAGCAAACAAAAGAGGTCGGTCCATTTCTCCAAATCAAATCCCAATCCATATAACAAATAAAATAATCCAACTTTTTCACATCTATAAACTAAAATTCGCATACCCAAAATTGCATACATATATATGAAATGCATATAGACTGAAAATTGGGAAAACCGACTCACTCTTTGGTGACAGCGAGGACATTGTCAACGGCTCTTTGCATCGTTTTGGGCGTAATTAGATTTTTCTGGCGAACAAAATCGAATCAATTTGGATTTTGAAACCGAACAACCTGAAAAAATATCTTTCTGGAGGGAGGGAGGGAGCGGAGAGAGAAAAGAGGGATACCGAGACCGTCCAATGAGGAGATTGCAATGGGAAATGCGCAACGGCGATTCTTGACATAGAAGGAAAGTTTTCTCATAGTCAGTGAATATTTATCCGCGTATATGGAGCATTTTTGTATGGGTCCCACAATGAGATGGGGTAGTTTGCTTTTAAAATGCTACTCGGTGGCGGTGGTGACGTGTCATTAATATATAGTATACGTGTGGATGCTTCCAAATGCAACACGTTGGGTATGGATTTCAATGAGTGGATGAGGCACACAAATTCATGTGTCCACAATCCACATCCTTTATTTTAAAGTAATTGTATTCCTATGTCCCACAATGTAATATCACTATTAATATTAACTCTAAATAATTATTAGTAATACTTTTTAAATAATTTATTATATTATTATTCCACGTTATAATATGTAGAATAATTTAATATTTATATAAGAAAAGTTGTTATTATTAATACTTTCAAACATGATTTTTTAGTTGAGTTTTTGATGGGTTAAGATGACCTCAAAAATATAATTGAGATTGTATTAGATCTTAATATATTATGATTTGATTTGAACATGAGAGTCTTAATTTGCTATGATTTAATTTGGACTCGGGTCTTTATTTGTTATGATTTAATTTGAATTCAAGTTAATTTGGGCTCGAAATTTGATCCAAAGGTTGTGTATTTAAATAGGAAAATGTGTAACATCTTACTCTTACATCAATTTGAACTCGGGATTTGCAGTCCTGCTTTATTGACAAAAAACTATATTCATTGTTTTGGTACATCAGAATAACAAAATTATATTCATAGTCAGAAACACAAGCATCTCATTAAACATGTGCAAATGAATAAATAAACAAATGGGGAATACAATGAAGGACTTTATCACCCCCACCCCCCACCTACTTCTTTTTGTACCTGCCCACACAAGTAAAGGTGTAAACGAGTCGAACCGGAGCGAACAGAGAGTTACTCGAATTCGACTCAAAATGATAAATTCCTACTCGAATTTATATTATATTTGAAAAATCCTACTCAGATTCAACTCGCCTCGAATATTTATTACTCGAATTCGATTCGACTCGAATATTTATTCAAACTACTCGCGAGATTCAAATTCAAGCTTGAATTCGAGTTTCCACGTAATAACTAGTTTTATAATAAATATAATTATAAATTGAATTTGTTATTTTACTTAAAAATGAGAAAATATATTTATTATTACACTTTACAAATATAAAATCATAATTAAAATTAAAAACAAAACAAAATAATAACTAATTATCCTAATTTGATTTAAATTTATATATATTATAAGAGAATGTATCAAACATCTAATCGAATATGTATTAACCGAGTACGTATCGAATCACAATCAATAATTCGAGTAGTTTGAATCTTAAACGAGTCGAATATAACGTTGCACATATTCTACTCATATTTTTATTCGAATTATTTTAAATGCTCAGATTTGGATCGTATTATTAACGAATCCGAGTTTCGCTCGTATTTTTTTCGAGCGGAACCATCAGAAATTGACCTTTAATTAGAAAAGACCAGGGAAAAAAACACAGTACTTTTTTTAACACTTGTATTTTCAATGTTGCACCATATAATTCATAATAACTAAAAGGTTATGCAACGCACTCAATCCCTCCTTATTTATTCCTATCTAAATGTAAAATCTCATCTTGTAAATTATGCGATTTGGAAATAGCTTCTAATTTCTCAGATAATTTTTTTAAAATTATTATATGCTATATATAAGAGATCGTCTTATTTTTAAAACAGAAGTGTTTTCGAGTTAATGATGCTATAATTTATATTACTCCATGTCATCATTCAACTACACAGTTCTCACTAATAAAATCTTCTTATTTTCTATATAAAACTAAATAAATAAAATACCAAACTTTGACCTAATTCAGGCAAAAGCTGGTGGACTGTGTCATCAGTGTTCTCCTGTATAGATAAACTTGGCTTCTGAAAGTCTTTAATCCCACTGCATAAAAGATTTCTTATTGATGTGTTCTGTTTTCTTCTCTGGTGTTCTCCATGAAGGCAAACTCGGAAACCAAAGCCAAGTGATCACTACCCACTTTCTGCATTTGTAAAGAAAATTATGCATCAAAGAGAATTTTAATAGATAAATATAGAAGCTCCGAAGAAATCCTGGAAAAATATCACGGATGTAACTTTATCTTATACAATCGTGCATGAAAATGTTTCAACAAATGCAACATTTTTCAAGAAAAAGTTGCATCCGTGCTATTTTTCATGGATTTCTTCATGTATCTGTAGTTTTATCGAATTTTAACATCTTTATATAAAGTTCAATATGCAGAAGTTATCAACTCAAAGGTGATCAAATGTAGGAAATTGTTCTCCTCGACTTTGTCAAACCATTTATATAAATTAAAAGAGGTACTTCAGTATGTTTTGTGGCTCGAATTCAAGCTTGTCATTTCAATTTTCTATATTTTGGGTGTATTAGAGATTAATCTTCCTGTACATAGCAAAGTAGGTGTAAATTATACCTTGCTTCTACACTGATTTCTTGCCCTCTATTCATGGCAATTATTTAACATCAAAGAGAAAAGAAAAGGGATTTCTTATAATTTGAGCCAAATCATTTGATTTTATTTGGTGCGAAAGGAAAACCTTAGGCTATGTTTGTTAGCGAAGATTATACCTGGGATAGGACTATTAATCCCAAGTATCTTCTTTGTTTTCAAATTTAGACTTGAGACTATTAGTTTAGGAATTATAAAATAACTTAATAGTCTTGAGATTATAGGATTATAATCCTAGGATTAATAGCTTTGGGATTATAATCCTTACAAACAAACATAGCTTTAGGGAATCCAAAAACAAATTTAAAGCCGACTAAAACTACTATGGTTAACTTTCAACTTGACACTATCAGGTGACTGAATCAAAATTGTTCTTACATTGCATGGAAGACCTCGCGTTTTGTGGAGGATATCAATTGGAACAGTATCCAGAACTCGAGTTGGTTCAATACCAGTGGTATACCTGCATTAACAAGCAAATATATTTAGTCATTAACATTCTCCATCATCATCACCACCATAAATTTGTAGTCAATTGCCACTATTGATATTCAGCAAAGCAAATTTTTTACCATAAATAGTCAACGGTTCCAAGGAATTTCGAGTGGTATGAAGTTGCTAAAGGTTCACCACCAGAGTCCCTTGTTTTCTTTAACCCCTAATAAAGTGAAGTAATACTTCATTAATGATGTGTCATAGTCTTAACACCACTCGTGTATAAACTGACAGTGTGAAACTTTAATTCATAAATAAAATGCAGGAAAAGAAACTTCTCATTGATGTAAAAGGGAATCCAATAATACCTTCACTGTCGAATATGAGCTATTAAGCTTCAAGGGGTGGACAGCTACTTCGGAACCAGTACTTCCAGTTGCGACTTTAAGCTCTTTATCTGTCCAGCAAGGCTTTGAAAATCTGTAATGGAGTGCAACCATGAATATAACTTCCGATTTCAGATGGAGAAGAAAATTTTGCATATTCTACTAAGAGAAAAAACACTAATAACCACCGGTTAAAATTTGGCCATATTGTGAGCTAGGTATAAAACAAGTACTGCCAATTCTGGCAGACACCTTAATGCCACTAGAACAGACCTTCTCGATTTCTTTAATATAAAACACCTAGTACTTCATAAATTACAAGAACAAATGAACATTTTATATATAAATTATTAGCCTTCAAGAGTTTTTGGAGATCAGACGTGCAGTTTCTGGATAAAAGAAATGAATTTTCAACCAGCAAAAGTTCAGCTCTCTTGTGGGCATTGTGTTCATTTCACAGTAAAAGGTATTCCAATAAGCTTATAGAAAAATCAAGTTGTCTATATATTTCAAATAAGTAGAAGCAAATTGATAAATTCAATTCCATCAGCAAACCATGATAACAAACTTAAACCATACATTTGCTCCTCTAGGTGCTTTTATCTTATATATATAGATATACTTATCCAAAAAAGAAAAGATCTGTTAAGGTTCCAATGAGATTAATACCTATCCATCAAATCAAGCAAATTACCCCTTTCTCTTTTAACACCAAGGACATCCGCTGGATGGCAATTTCTCTGACCTGACAACTCTCTCCGGTCATGCATCGTGATATTCAGCTGCAATTACACAGAACATATTCAACATCAAACGATTATTTTGAAGGTAATGCTACTTTCTCATTTATGACCTGATAACTGTTAGTTTTCATCATGGGACTAGAGAATTCAGAGTTTGTAAGCAAGTGATTACCTCAGATGAAGATAAGAATTTGTAAATTTCGCTCTGCAAAGAAGTTAAAAATAATAATCACTCTACTATATCTTGAAGCATAATTTTGTAAAGGCATTTGATATACCAAATGTACAACTATAGTTTTAGATATAACACCTGAGGAGTGATGTTATAATCACCTGCAAGCACCACAGGTACATTGTCCCATTTTTTGGAGAGGATATGTGCCTTTGAGGAGAGTAAACGAATCTGAAGACTTGAATAAATCAGCTTCAAAATGAAATAGCATTAAAAAAGAGAAACAAATGCAACTCACTCGCAAATGTTATACAATGGGCTAGATGACAAAAATGTACTCGCCTATAGTTAGCTGTACATAGTCTTCAAATAGCGTAAGATAATAAATTCATTATGTGTCCAAGAAGTAATTGAACTATTCCAGAATGTTCCTATTGATGGATTTACCTATGATCTTGGACTTTCAGACAAACTGAATATTTTTAAGGCAAAAATAATCTAATAATTAGCTAGTAAAGTTATTTTAGGGATAAAAGAAAAATATTAAACCTTAGGGAGAGGTTAAAAGAGAAAGGGGTATACACCAATCAGCTCTAATGCATACCAAGAAAAGGCTGTTAGACACAGAAACCACAACAATAATTGGATAATATCATAAAAAGGAACTGATGACTAGTTCACATGTAAGAAACTCGGCACAATGTTAAGACACTTACTTGGCCTATTTTAATTTCGCCTCGACTTGGTCTAAAAAGTACGTGAATGTTCCCAACCACTAGACGTCTTGATTCATCTCTGCACATCTACCTGCATCAAAGGAAGTAAGGTGTGGAAATGATAGAGGCATGTAACAAATACCCGTCCACTAATCCCATGGCATTCCATACTCTTATCATTTACCACATTGACTTGGCTCTAAGTTCATCCATGTGCTGACACAAGATTCAAATACTCCATATATTCCAAACTATAAGAGCCATTTTGACCATTTGAAGTCAACTTGAGACATTTTCAAACTCTAAAATTGATATGAATTCATTTAAGTTTAGTCAATATAATTATGAATATTGTAAACTATCAAACAAGTACTACTAATTACAACATTTGTTGTTTTCCGATCTTGAATGAATCACATAAATTTGAATTAAAAAATGTCTCTAATTGACTTTAGAAAGACAAATTGCTCATTATATTTTGGAACAGATGTCGTATGTTTTTTAATATATGTGAAGCAACGACTAGAGTGGGAGAGTCAAAGTCGAAAATAGGATTCCTCACTTCTTTCTCTCGTGAGTATATTTTTTAATAAATGTGAAGTAAGTGCAGTGGTGTGGGTTCTTTGACTTCCTAGTCTAGCTAGTACGAGTCCTATGAGCTTCAAAACCTGATTCTCATATTTATATTTTCTTTGAATTGTGGGTTCATAAAATCTTATGTGTCACCATGTTATTGTCAGATAGTGTATTCTAAAAAACTATCTCAACAAAATATATTGTATACAAATATACAATTTACCTTGCTAGTTTATTTATGCAAGTATGGAGATTATAAGAACACAAGGCATTAAATCTAATAAGTCAAATGGAACTATTCTCAAGTACTGAATAAATGCATCAGTACCTCAAAAACAGAAAGCTGAGCAACGTTATCACGGAGACCATATTGCTTAAATTCAATGCTTTCTCCACCTACTAACCGGAACCTAATGCAATTAAGTAAGAATAAAAATCACCTCAAGAAAACTTTGTAACTGATGTAATGCAATATTAGAAATTATCCGAAAACAACTCTTACTTATCTGCTTTCCAAAACATAGCACAGCCATCAACAATGTCACCGGTCCGCCTCTATGAAAACAAAAACTAATGTAAAACTCTTCAAAAATTACTTCATACTGTTTATGACAAAGTTTAACCCAGGTCCAAGGAAGAAAATCAAACCTTATAAGAACCAAGATATCCTGCTTTCTCCATTGTACTCGAAAGCTCAAAATACTTATCCACCTCCTAAGAAAACAATGCAAATTTCCGGAAATTTCAACTCATGCTTAAAATTTCAATCTACCACAAGTTTAGATCCATTTAGGTAGTAAAAAATACTAGTTTTTACAATTGCAACTGCATTTTTTTCGTGTTCTTCCCTTTGACATTCTTTTTCAAACAAAAGCAATGTCTTCGCTAAATAAAGAGGTGAAAGTGTGAAACTCACTTGCAAACATATTATATCAGGGTTCCACCCTGTGAGTTCTTCACATATGACTCTCTTGCGACGACCCCAGTTCAAGTAAAATGAAGGCACATTTTGATATAGATCTCTGTGTTTTGAAGCATTCTTGTCCCCCAATATGTTATATGATACAACTGTAAATCTTTCTGCAGCATGCAGATTTCATTGCTCCATGTTAGGCAATTATCAATAAAGATATCCAACCACATATCAAATAAAATCCACAATAAGCAAAACACTAAACCATTCTTTTTTAATTTTTTTCTTTTCATTTTCGTGTTTTTAATATTCTTCATATATGCACACATATATCCTTGAAGAAACCTGCAAAGACCATGTTGTTTAAATTTAACAGAATGAAGTTTATATATTTAATTAGTTATTAAGTTACTTTAATTAAATTGTAAGGTACATATAAGAAAATGTTTAATAAAGATATGTAAGGGACCTATGGTTCATTAATTTTCTTTACAATAACCAAGAGTAAATAGTCATTGCTACAGCCATTGTACATCTGTTACTTACACATGATCCTGATTTGTGAGTCATGGTCTTAAGTGCACAATAACCAAGAGTAAGTAGTCATTGCTATGTGCGACTTCGTTTCTGTGCAGGATTGGACGCACAATTGGTGATTGGGCGGGGGGACGAATCTTGGCGTTAACACCTCCAAAAATATATCACTGACATATTTTAAATTTTGTTTTTTAGAATTTTTTATGTTTATCACTTGTAGAACTAAATTCACTAACTAGTTATGCATATACATGTTAGCTAATTGAATTCTAATATCATTTTTATGATTAATTCCTCCGGTTTAAAAATATATATCAATAAGGTTTGTTTTTGGAGAGCAAAACGTAGTGGTTATTCCTATCAATCAAAAAGTCAATCACACTACTCTAATCCAGAGATGTTTGTAGAGTTACCAAAAGATAATTGCAATATACAAGAATAAGGAGGGTATCTTGCATTCTATTATGTCTGCTTTTCTGAGATAGTGAGTGATAGACACGTAATTAATACATTTTAATATTCCCATATTTATTATTTTATATGCTTATTTTATTTAACTAATACATTTTATTTTGTTTTGTAGGAAATAACATTTATTTTTCTTGGGGAGAAAATAAAGGATTTATATCCAACTTTTTAATATGAAAAAAGACTCTTGGAGGATTACCATATAGAGATGGAAGTCAAGAAGGAAAGAAGAGAAAAAAGGGAACAAAACTGTCCGAGTTCAATGAACCTAAATTAGGACACAAATGTATTCTCCCTATAAATAGGCCTCTTGTTTTAGAGAGAAGGACACCACTTGTTATTTTCTTTTTCTTAGTTTTTCACTGGTATAGAAGGGAGTAAGGTATTTAGAGCTTTTGTCTTTTCTCTTATTCCAATCATGTTTGATACTACTATCAGGAAATATATGTAAATTTCTTTTATTGATATAATAGAAATTCTCTTTTTAATTATTGTTCTTATTTCATGCAAATAGTAGTACTAATATTATTTATTTTTGTTTTTAATTCCATGGCTAGCTAAATATTTAATACATAGGATTATGATGAAATTAAGTATTTTATAATAATATTTTCTTTCCGTTCCAAAATTAATGCCTAATTATTTTCGCCTTCATATTTTCCTCCGTATAAATTGCATATGATTTTTATATTGATTGCGAGGTTTTGATAAGTTATAGTTAATCTGTGAATTTTTCATAACTTATGCTTGCCCATATTAATTATATGAATCATTATTTTTAAAGGGAAGGGAAAATAATTTGGGAATTGATTTAGGAAATAAGAAATTATTTATTATGTTAATATTTAGTGGATTCTGATTCCTAGGTATCTTTTCTCATTAATAGTTTCAGTTATTAATTAATAGTTTGCATAATTTAGTTAATAAATCTTCTCTACCATTTTTATTTCTAATTTGCCTAAAATATTAATTAAGGATATATTAAAGAATTAATCTAATCTCTGTGGTTCGACCTGCACTTGTCAAATCTACAATAGACGTTGTGCACTTGCAGTACATAATTTTATCACATCAAGTTTTTGGCACCATTGCCGGGGACTAGACTTAATTTTTATTTATTCGAATTAGTTTTTTTTCTCTTCTAATATTTTTTCTTTTTTTATTTTTCAGGATTATCGAAGCGGATCAACGATGCGGAAAGACAAGATTATTGATGCGCTTTTCCTGGTATTTTGTATCTTAACTCAAAAACAAAAATAAAAATAAAAATTAGTAGCTTAGTTTTTCTTTTGTTAGTTAGAAAACTAATTGTCACATTCATGCATTCACTCACGTAGAGCACATCCTGTTAGATTTTTATTTTATTTTATTTTATTTGTCAAATATAAACTGTGGTGATTGCTAGAGGATTGAGCTATGTCAAAATTTCTCCTTTTGTAATTCACATAGTTTTAGGACATTTTATTTGTTTATAATTTATTTTTATTTGTGCATTTTCATATTTAATCTAACATTAAGGGCACAAACATTGAGTCAATTGGCCACTATAGTTAGTGAAAGAGAGAAGGATAAACTTCCTAGTCAACCTGAGACCAATCCAAAATTTTCAGTCCCTAATCAAAAACCTTATCATGCTAATTCACTTAAAAACAACCAAGACAATCATGTGAATTCTATAATTTCTTTAAGGTCTGAAAATTATTTTAATAATCATGTTGGCATTGATAATGAAGAAGAGAAAAATTTTAATGTTGAATCTAACAATCCATCTTCAAAGTCAACCCAGCCTGAAAAGCCCACAAACTCTAAGTCAGAAGGTCCATCTACTAAGCTTGTGTCAAAAAAGATCCAACCACATCTTCTGAATCAAATGAAAAAGTCTTTAAACCAAAAGCCCCATTCCCTCAAAGACTTATTTCAAACAAGCAGTCATCCCAGTTGAACAAAATTCTAGAAGTGTTCAAACAAGTGAAAATTAATATTCCCCTTCTAGATGTCATTCAACAAGTTCCCTCATATGCTAAAAGTCTAAAAGATTTGTGCACATACAAAAGAACCACTCATGTTCCTAAGAAAGCTTTTCTAACAGCCCATGCTAGTTTTATCTTGTCATGCCAAGTCCATGTGAAATATAAGGACTCCGGTTGTCCTACTATTTCATGCATTATAGGTGACACCTTAATTGAAAAAGTTTTACTTGATTTAGGAGCTAGTGTGAACCTTTTACAATTTTCTGTGTACCAAACATTGGGCTTTGGGGAGCTGAAAAAGACAAGTGTCACACTCTAACTAGCTGATCGTTCTATTAAAGTGCCAAAGGGAATAGTTGAGGATGTACTTATTAAGATTGGCAATTTTGTATTCCCTGTTGACTTTGTTGTTCTTGAAACCCAGCCTGTTGTCAATCTCAAGGGTCAAATTCCTGTCATTTTAGGTAGACCATTTCTAGCAACCTCTAATGCATTAATTAATTGTAGAAATGGACTAATGAAATTGACATTTAGAAACATGACAATTGACTTAAATGTGTTTAATGTGAGAGAGCAACCTAGCGATTTGTTTGACCAGTCCGTTGAAGTGAACATGATTCAGAAAATGTCGGGAAATGAACTTACGGAGGAAAATGAAATTATTAACTTTTGTCTAAATCATTTTGGTCAAAATTGGGATGAAACTGAATACTTGAATGAGGTCAATGAGATATTGGACTTCACAGCCCAAAAATCTTACTCTAGATTGGAACCTATAGTTGAATCAAGTTTAACACATTTTGAGCATTTTCAAGATAATCAAATTGACCTTAAATCCTCTTATGATCATTTTAAGTCTACCTTGGGTCCATCTGAAGCGCCTTCCAGAAACACTAAATGTGATTTAACAAATGAACCAAAGGTTGTGGACAATGATAATCTTCCATGTTTAGATAATGAAATCATATCTCCCATTTCAGATAATGCATGTGTTAATCCAGTGATGCCTAAACATCTTGGTATAACAGTTATTCAAAATGATGAAAATGTTTTAGGCCCCTTGGTAACGAATATGGATGGCAAGTTTGGTTAGATTATATGAAGTTATAATTTTTCAAAATGAACTATCATTTTTCGTTATCATTCCCTGACTCAATTTTAAAAGAATCAATCGGGTATGCTCACAATTGTTCTTCTGCTGCAAATTCTAACTATTTCCAATTACCCAGACCTCCTTAAAATCATACGAAATCCACTCTAAGTTGTATGTTTGTATCACTGATCATTTACAGTCGTATAATTTTTAGGATGCATAAAATTTGTAGATATGTACATTTATTTTCTTTCTCACCACATTTTCTTGCAGAACAAATGTCCCGCATATAAGGTACAATTTTTTCACATATTTGTTCTCTTTTTTTCATTTGCACATTGAGGACACAAAAAAATAAACAAAAATTGTTTGACTTTCTATGGATTGAATTAATTCTAATAAGTGTTTGTGGAGTGACTCATGAGTAAGATGAAAGATTTAGAACTCTTAAATTTTTGATAAGATATGAAATCTTAGTTCAAAACACCATATAGATTAAAATTGATTTCACGAGCATTTTTGCACTTCACGTTTGCACTAATTCTTAGTTGTGGGGTATAAACCATGATTCGAGTAATTTCAAGAAAAAAAGGAAAAAATTGAAAGAAAAAAAAAGTTGAAAAAAGAAATAAATAACCGTTTCAATGTCCATTAAACGAAATAATTGGGTATCCAAATCTCAGGAAGCATCGATATTCACGCTGAAAAGTGTGATGAATAAAAGCAGCTTGACTAGTCTAATTTTGTGACCTTTGTTACTCGAGTTAGTAAGTCTTTAGGGGTATCTCTACACCTAATGCCCTAAAGCCAATTGGTTTGGGAGTCATTGGTCCAACGCTCACTTCATGAGTAACTCTGAAAAAGCCTAAGAAAATGAGACATTGCACAAGTCAAAAATCAAAATTGAAAAAAATGGGAAAAAAAGAAGGAAATAAAGAAAGAAAAAGAAAAATAAGCTTGCTTGATTTTCATGATAAAAATCCCTACTAAGAGTTGCATCATATGCACATGCATGCATTACATGGAATTAATTTTTTGAAGGATGGTGTTTAAAATAAAAATCGAGTATTTTTGATAAAGTGAAAGTGTGATTTTGAATTTAATCTTGCTTATGTATAATGTTCATGGATATTTAAAAGTTTTCTTTCAATTTCATAACTTGTTGAACTCAAAAATATTTTTGAATTTTGTGGGTATATTCACTACAAACTCTCACGAGACACAACTCGTCCACTTGGAGTAACCTTGGGGTTTAAAGGTTCTAAATACAATCGTGTTTCCTACGAAAATAGGGTAATGTATTCTCCCAATAAATAGACCTTTTATTTTAGAGAGAAGGACACCACTTGTTATTTTATTTTTCTTAGTTTTTCACTGGTGTAGAAGGGAGTAAGATACTTAGAACTTTTGTATTTTCTCTTATTCCAATTATGTGTGGTACTACTGTCAGGGAGTATTTGTAAATTTCTTTTATTGATATAATAGAAAATCTCTTTTTAATTATTGTTCTTATTTCATGCAAATAGTAATACTAATATTATCTATTTTTGTTTTTAATTCCATGACTAGCTAAATTTCTAATACCTAGGATTATGATGAAACTAAGTATTTCATAATAATATTTTCTTTCCGCTCCAAAATTAATGTCTAATTATTTTCGCCTTCATATTTTCGTCCGCATAAATTGCATATGATTTTTATAGTGATTGCGAGATTTTGATAAATTATAATTAATTTCATAACTTATGTTTGCCCATATTAATTATATAAATCATTATTTTTAAAGGGAAGAGAAAATAATTTGGGAATTAATTTAGGAAATAAGAAATTATTTATTATGTTAATATTTGATGGATTCTGATTCCTAGGTATCTTTTCTCATTAATAGTTTCCGTTATTAATTAATAGTTTGCAAAATTTAGTTAATAAATGTTCTCAACCATTTTTATTTCTAATTTACCTAAAATATTAATTAAGAATATATTAAAGAATTGATCTAGTATCTATGGTTCGACCTGCACTTGCCAAATACGTTGTGCACTTGCAGTACATAATTTTATCACATCAGTGAGATTGATTATTTTTTCTTTGGATTTCTCTATATTACTATTTTTGCTGTGTTGTTATTTTCTTACAAAGAATTTCATCCCCTTTTCCTATGTATAAAAACAAAAAATTTAAAAATCACCTTGAGATAAAAGTGGGGAGTGGAGATGGGTTTCGGCTTTGATCCACCGGCGGTCAATCTCCGTTTCCGGTGAGCATTCACAGCGGAGAGAACCAATTGATGAAGACGGGGTGGAATTATCCGTTGGACCAATATTAATGCAGCAGAAATTGGTGGGGGATTTCAATAGCTTGAAAGTGCTATTACTGCTGGTGGTGAGCAAGCGAGGGCTTAGCCATGCCCATGAGGTTGGGCTTGTGGAGCAGGCCATTCAATTGAGAGATATACAAACTGTTGCAAGACAATTATTGGATATTTTAGTGTATTGTTGTTTTGTGAAATAATATTAAAACATATGGGACTGATAGAGATAATAATTTGAGTTTTATTTGGACACACCCTTCACTAATTTAGTATACAAAGCTATACGCATTCGAAGAAAATATTTGATTATTTGAGTAAATTCATCACTATCCATCTATTGGAGAAATTTAATATATATATATATATATATATATATGGAAAAATCATTCCTAACAACTATAAATTAAAAATAGGTAAATACCTTCATTAATGTTCAATATATGAACTAAATACCAACATTAGAACTAGAAATTTCACGTCTATTGTTATTATCAGCGGTATCCGCTACTATTAATCTCGGTCGTTGATTTGTATATTAGTAGACAATAGAGATGATATTTGTCTATTTTTTATCCATAAGAAGTACGTACTATGAATCATTTATCATATATATATATATATATATATATATATATATTTAAAATCATTACACATTATTTTTTTCAAATTAATTATTTTTTAAATTAATAAATATTAAAAAAATCAAAATATATGTCAAGTGATTACGCTAATAATAAAATACGAATAATCAATTAGTGTCAAGTTTCGGAATTTGAAAATTATTTTAATTAATAATTCAAAAAATATTCAATTTGATCGTGAAATTAAATTATGACGTTTATATTGACAATTCAACAACTTAACAACTATTACCAATTTATATATATATATATATATATATATATATATATATATATATATATATATATATATAAAGATAAATTGAAAACTACATAAAAAAATGAAGTCTTTGATTTTGTTGAGTCCCACGTTGCAGCTAAAATAAAACTAGTGAAGATTGATTTAAATGGACATAAAATTGAGAATTTCCATATTGGAAAACAATCACCACCACAAGATATCCCATGGATCCTATCAGACCCATTTTAATTAACGGTTGAAATTTAACATTGCTGGGCCCAATCGTTGATTTCTACCCAGAATGTCACTGTGTCAGTGTGCGCTAACAATTATAGCAGTACATGATAAAACCTAACCACTGCTTTGATTTTTTTTCATTTTCATTTTTATTAGACTTAATTTCTTTCTTGTTTTTTATTATATAACAAGAAAAAACCCAGAAAAATGACACAAATATAAAATCCGTATATATAAAATTATTGGGTGTCAAATTGAAGACAAATCTGTGTTGTTGTGGTGTTGAAGAGAGAGATGGTGGCTATGGAGACTGCCATTTGCGGTCGAGTTACTCTTTCCCCTAATCATGTCCTCCACCCTAAAACAGGTATCACTTTCTCTCTCTAGAAACCCCCCCTCTCTTTGTGTGTGTATATATATATATATATATATATATATATATATATATATTTGTCATGTCACTTTTTATTTAAATTTTATTTTTTAATGTATTTGAAGAATTTTGTCTGTGGAACAACTTATTTGATTTTTAATTTTTAATATCTATTTTATACTTGATACTATATGTTTTTGTATTTTAGAGTGCTGAAGAAATTTAAAAATTGGAGCTTTATTTTTTAAATTGATGGAAGCAATTCAATTGTCCTAATTGAGGGGTTTTACCCAACACAAGACGTGTAGAGCAAATATAATTCCAGATGATTTTTTTTATATAAATTTGTTTACTATTTAATTTATCACAATTTAGATCAGTTACCTGTTGATTGAAGTACTAATTATATTTTTTTGTAGATTTTTTGCTACTTGGATAGATTGTTCTTACCAAAATTTATATAGAAATGAGAGAGGAAAAAAAAAGGGATATCAAACAGGATCCCATTTTATACTTCGATAATCATTCTTTTCAACACAATTAAGCTTTCTTAAGTATTTCCCTTGGTCAAATTGGTAATTAATTTATGACGTGTCAAGTTTGAAATATTAAGGTCTTCTTGCTAAGAGTGATGACAAGGTAGCTCCGCTGCATTTGACAAAAGCCATCACCCGTAGTGGTCATGTTGATGCTAGTTCATGAGTGTTGAGTAAAATCTGAACTTGCATGTTTAACTCGGCAGACAGATTATTTGTTATTTGCCACTGCGCCAACCATGTATCAATGTTGGATGTTGGACCCCTTTAGGATGGATGTATCAAGCATTCAATGCTGTGTATGTGTTGAGTAAAAATGTGTTTTGTTCTGTTCATACTCTTATGATGCATCAAACATTGTTCTTCCTTTCAAGAAGGTATGGTAAATGAGACAAATATACAAACAAGGAAGATTTGTTCAATAAAGCATAAGGAAGAAGAGGGGCTCTGTTGCCATCATATCTGGATGCAGTAACAATTTACTTGTCTATATATTCTTGATGAGGGGAAGGTAAACTACATAGTTCACTTTCTTATCTTTTAGTGTGATTTTTTGTTTATAAGAAAACAATATATGAGCGGCACCAAAGGAGGTATCCAAGCAATATGAAGTATACACCAGACTCTAGAAAGAAGAAAAATTCAAAAAACTTCTAAACACTATAGAATAATGCAGAAATAATAAATCCATTATGGGTAAAGCTTTTCAGTTGTATTTAGAATGTTTTTCTTAGCATATTGTGGAAAGCCTAGAAATCACATTTGATCAATCATTAATTATATGGAATATAGTGTCAAGCGGCTCAAATTTTATGCACCACTAGAGTATAAAGATATTTAATTAGCAAAAAGTTGAGCTAAGAAAAAAGGGATGGATTGCCATTTCACTCTGGCCCAAGAAATTTAATCTGGCCAAAAATGTTTGGAAAAGTGGAAGGAAAGCTGATTCCACAATATGAAAATTTTTAAATATGACTATACCCTTGAGCAAAGAGTTGTATACATTTTGAAACTTGTGAAAAGTGGAGCAATGCAATAAGGATACGAGACGCAATGCAATACGTGATACGCCATTTTCAGAAAAAAGTAGGAAAAGTTATTGAAAATTTATATATGTTTGTGTGTGTGTGAGTATATGTATACATATGTAATAAATAAGTTATATTACATAACCATAGGCAAGTATTTAACATCAAAGTTAAGTTTAGTTGAAGTACTAACACCCCTATTATAACGTAACCATAAGGTAGGAACTCAACATTTGCAAAAAGTCATCATTTTCTCCTAGTCCTAAGACTTACTCCTTTGGTCCCGTAAAAGATGTCTTAATTACACTTTTTGCACTATTCAAGAAAAAAAAGTAGAGGAGAGAGAAAAGTAAGTTTTTTCCCCCCACAATAGACCCCATGTAACACTAATGATTCTCTCTTTTTTGTAAGAGTAGTATGTGTGTCTGTGTGTCTGTGTGAGTTAAATATGAGCCGCATCATACATGCTTTGTGATTACATCATATTCGAATTATTTACATTTTGTGCAAGTCTGTTTCATTCATCAAATTCTATATTATGCATGAGAAGATGATATACCCTTTGTTATACAGGTTCTGTTTTTCGGATTTTGTATTAATCTTACTTATTAACAGAGGATGGCATGTCCTTTATTCATTCCATCTATAATAACCAGCTTTTTCTGATGGTACTGATGTTATGTATAATTAGAATTCCTTGTCTAGATTATTTTAGGAATTTCTAGTGATTTTCATATTCTTATTTGTATCTCAGGGGATAAATACTCTCTTTATAAACAATGCGCAAACCGAAGTAATTTTATGGCAATGTCAGCAACAGGAGTAGGGAAAGGGGGTGGGGTGTTGGACAAGCCAGTCATAGAGAAGACAACACCAGGGCGTGAATCTGAGTTTGACTTAAGGTATCACTAGCAAATTTTCCCTCCTTGGCTGTTATTTTGGTATTTTGAATTATTGAAGTGGTTTTTTAAAATGAAAGGAAGTCTGTTGTTTGAAGACTTTTAAGTTTCATTGCGAGTGTCAAACAGGTTAGAAAAAAAAGAGAGATAAAAAGGTCATAAGTAGGGTCAAACAAATCTAAAGAAACAAGAACACAACAGTCTTACTCTTACTGGGATTAATATGCAGAGGAATATTTAGACCTTAGGACACATTTATAGTCAACTACTCGGCACAAAGTCGACGGTTGGGGGACCTTCTGAATTTTAGGATGGAGTCGGATTTCTAGAAGGCCTTATGGAGTGGGGGTTTCGAAGGGGATAGCTGGGGGTTGGGAGGAGTTTGTGAGGTTGATATCTTTCATCTTGGATGATGCAGGAGGGTTCACTTTCGGAGACATACTTGGATGGGGGAGGTGCTTTGGGGTTAGATTATGGCTAGAGATCCTGCTGATTATGTTGTGATTAGTGATGAGAGAGCTTTTTGTCAACCAATCTTCAAACATAAATTTTCAGGATTGGGAATTGAAGGAGGTGGATGCATTTTTAGCCTTACTGGAGTCTGGAGGTCGTTAACCCTTTTCATGGGGCGTGGAAGAGGGGATAGCTAGGGGTTGGGAGGTGTTTGTGTGGAAAGTACACTTTTGGAGAATTCCAACCCTCAGTTCAATTGCTTATGGGTAGAGATGTGAGGGTTGCTGATTATGTTGTTATTACGGATGAGAGAGCTTCTTGGCAACCAATATTTGAGCATGTATGTTCAGTATTGTTGGCCTTACTAGAGCTTGGAGGGCTTGAACCCTTTTCACGTGGGAGGACTTTGTGTGATGGAGTCCCTACAATAGTGGCAGTTTTATTGTTCGGTCTTATTATTGGGGTTTAAGGAGTGGTACGAGGGGATTCTATGAAACAGCATTTAGAAGGTTGGAATAGTGAGAAGGGTGGTATTTTCTCTTGAACAGCAACACTTGGGATGAATTCATGACAATGTTTGGAAGAGCAGTACAGTTGCTGTATAATAGGTGCATTGTTTTCTTGTTGTATAGTATGACGTGGTTAATGCCCAATGGGTTGTAATATCATTACCTTTTCTTTTTGTGTGGATTCATTAATTCAGTTGAGTTCGTTCATGAAATTACTATTTTAATTTGATTCTTGATTTTTCTTTTTTACTTTACGCAACTAAATGAAAATGTTTTTTCTTACTTCCGTTGGGTTTAAATAAAAATGAAGGTAAAGGTACAAGATTCAACGTCATTTATTCTTTTGTTGCTTTTAGGAAATCAAAGAAAATGGCTCCACCTTATCGGGTGATGCTGCACAATGACGACTACAACAAGAGGGAGTACGTCGTGCAAGTGCTGATGAAGGTTATTCCTGGGATGACAGTTGACAATGCCGTCAACATTATGCAGGAGGCACATTACAATGGCTTAGCAGTGGTGATTGTTTGTGATCAAGTAGACGCAGAAGATCACTGCATGCAACTGAGAGGCAACGGCCTTCTGAGCTCGATTGAGCCCGCCAGTGGTGGCTGTTGAGTGGTGTAAAGCTGTAGTTTGTGTCATTTTAAGTACTAGGAATATAGTTATATGTATGTACATACATAAGAACAAAACCGTTTGAACCTTGTTAGCTTTGATTTACGATGAGAAGCAACAAATAAGACCAGTTAAGCCAAATGGTTTGTGAAACCTGTCTTGTACAGCATGTATTGTTTGCTGTTAGTAATTCAGTGGTGTAGATATGCTATATAGGTTCTTACATACAATAGTTACAAGTTCATACTCCCAATGCTCTTAAAACAATATACATTTAACTACACTTTTAGGATTGTTATAGCAATAATACTCTTTCACCAAACATTCTCTTTGATGAAAGACTGGGGGCAATGTTGGGCCATGATTATTTGGACCTATTGGGTCATACTTATTTGGGCCTTTGGAGTGTTGGGCCATTATTTATATGTGGTTATCTTTGGGCTTGAGCTAGAAATTATTGGAATGGACAGATGTTGAATTATGGATCCACATCTTTAATTAAATAAAGATTTGACATAATCCTGGGTTAGTGGAGAACATTCATGTGATTTGATTTGGGATAAAGATTGCATGCAAGGTGATTATGTCATGGGAGGTATTGCATGCAATTCATTTCAGACACTAGAGTACACAACCTCCATTGTTAACCTTACTTTCGGCCTGTACTGATTCTCATACCGGTGTTATCTCCCGGCGGCTCAAGTCATCAAGCTCTCGGTGCTGACTCGTTTTCTATGCATGATTGGACGCGCTTTTCGGTGATTGATGGCGTGAAAAAATCTTGGCGTTAACATCAGCCGTTGAAAGTGTCACTAAAAGCAATCTTTGTGTAGTTAAATATGTATTGAGAAAATAATGGCAGAACAAATATATATTTAACGACACTTTTATAATTTGTGACATCTAAAACTTTAAGCAAGACTTATTGTTCTTGCGATACCATTCTACTGTGACAATATATATGTCTTATAATTTCAATGAAAATAAATATTAGAAAGGAAAAAAAATTGATTTCTAATACGTAAATATTAAACAGGGATTGTTGTTCCTTAAACAGGGATTGTTGTTCATTTTTGTGCCAAGAGATTGAATCTATATACCAGATCTGAACCATCTCCCCAGAAATGCAATTTCAGTAAAAGGACAACTAGGCCAAGAAGAGTTAACTAAGATAATAATACAATAATTGGAAACATGTGCATATTTGGATTCTATCATGCAACAATACAAAACCTTGGCAGGATAACAAATCAAATTAAATATAAAAGATCCTGTGCCATATCATTATTTGTATATAACATTCTTTACTTAATTCTTCTTTTTCTGTTCTTGTTAAAGAAAAAATATTTGGAGATAGAAGGAGATACCTCTAGGTTGGATCCGGTTACTTGAAGTTAACTTGGATTCGATTACCATAAAGTTAACTTCATGGTTAGTTGGTCAATTGACCAATATAACGTTGACACGTAGAGAGAGATCACCTCCCGCCTGCGTGTCGACACTGTATTGTTTAATTGATCAAAGTTAACTTCATACTAACCACTCCCAGTTAACTTTATACTAAGTTGATAAATTGACCAATACAGTGCTGACAAGTAGAGAGAGATCACATCATGTTTATGTGTCGACACTATATTGGTCAATTGACCAAAATTAAATTCATGCTAACCACTTCCCTCTAGGTTATATGACTTATATACCTTAGTTTCTTATAATGATTTTATTTTGATTTTTAAACAAAATCTAACCATGTAGATTGAAAAGTATACAAAAATACAAGATATTATAAATTTTTATTTAATTTGAGTTTGCGCAACACTATTATTATAATCTTGTAAAATAAGTATAATTTTTGACGACGGAAATTTATTGAAATTTCATTGATATAAGGTCGTTATGGACATCACCAAATTAAATCCTTAATTGTATGGTATAAGTATTATAACAACATTAACAATTCCACCCACAAAGCTTTCAAATCTATATAAAGAAAAAACAGAAGGAAATAAACGACATCAATCTAAAAAGTTAATTTTGGTTTTATCCAAAAAGAAAAAAAAAGTTATTTTTTCTAATAATAAAATTCAAACATTTGAATATGCTGTTTAATTAAAAGGGTTGGAATTACGTTGCAATGAGAATAAGCACTATAATAATTTTTCATTGCATATACATGGATAATAGTAACGTTCAAGACATATAAAATGAAATAATTAGTCTTGTGTACTATTTTAAATTCAATTTTTTGGAATCCATTATATATTACAGTTCACTTAGTTTGTCTTATTACAATATAATCGATCCACAGACAAGGAATTGTTTAGAAAATTAATATTTTTACGTGTTTAAAATGATATTTTCACATGAATTTCTCTAACATAAAAGTAGGACCTACTTATTATTTATATGAGATGAGAAAAATTATATAAAAATATTAATTTTTTATATTAAAATATCAGTTCTCATTGTTTATTTAGCTGCATAAACTAAAAATGCACATAATAATACATTAACATTATCTTACCATTACATCACATCCTAAAATTATTTCATAATCCAGATTTGACCCTAGAAAAATAAAGGAAAAAAATGAAAAGAAAAATATTTTCACTTTTTACAATTTGAAAAAGTGTAAAACTTTTACAAATTGTCCTTATTTAGCTAAGATTTAGAAAAGTAGTCAAAAAAACAGTCCTTTCCTCATTTGCAAGTTTAAGTCCAATCACGTATTAAGATTTAAGAGAGTTTTATTTATTGAATTAAAATCACAAATATATATTAATATTAATATAAAAATTAGTCTAATATAATAAATATATCGTTAAAATATTACGAATTATAATTATTTACGTAATTCATAATTAAAATATCGATAAATGTTATTAATTATAATTATTTACTTAACTCCCAGTTAAAAAAAATAATTCGTAAAAAATATATCATTCCTTTTTACATCATTATCCTGGAAATTTTTACCCTTTTTATTATGGAAAGATGGTGACGTTATTTACCTTACGCTAACCTCTCATTGTCATCTTTACTCTACTTCTACTTTTCATGACAAAAACCCACCATCTGTTTTTCAGCTATGCTCCCTACTTTCTCATTTTTTAATGCCCTCTAATTTCCCATTTCCAATTACCCTTTGGGTTTCTTCTCCATTTCTTTCTGCATAAATGCCATACGAAACTCCCACCTATTTTCTTCATTCCATACTCTTCCACATAGTGGTAGCAGAAAGATAAAAATGGCTACAACTACTACTACTTTTCTCTCTCTTCCGTACAACTCCCTCCTTTACACTCTCATTTTCTCTCTCCTCTTCCCTTCAACAATTCTCTCTCGGTCGTCACACTCTGTAAAAACGACTGTTTTTGATGTATCTTCTTCGATTCAACAAGTCAAACACGTTCTAACATTTGACCCACAAACCCTTAAACCCTCTAGAGAAGAAGAGCAACAAACTGTAAGCACGACTTCTTCATTCATCCTCTCTCTTCAGCCTCGTTCCTCTTTGCATAAACCCCACCACAAGGACTATAAATCCCTCACCTTATCCCGACTCGCCCGTGACTCGGCCCGAGTTGACTCACTCACCGCCAAGCTCAATGTTGCCCTCGGTGATTTCAATGGGTCTGATCTCAGCACGGTTGAGACTTCAATTCGGCCAGAAGACCTGCAAACGCCGGTCACCTCCGGGATCAATCAGGGTAGCGGCGAGTACTTCACTCGTCTCGGCGTCGGAACGCCGGCGGAGCAGTATTACATGGTTCTGGATACCGGCAGCGACATTAATTGGCTCCAGTGCCAGCCTTGTGCGGACTGTTACGAGCAATCCGACCCGGTCTACAATCCGTCCGGTTCTTCGTCCTACAGTTCTATCTCCTGCAGCTCCGCGCAATGCTCCGCCTTAGACGTTTCGTCTTGCTCCAGCTTCGGCGATTCCTGCCTTTACCAGGTCTCGTACGGCGACGGATCGTTCACGGTTGGCGATTTCGTCACTGAGACGGTGTCGTTCGGGAGCTCCGGCTCCGTTAACAAGGTTGCGATTGGGTGCGGTCACGATAACGAAGGATTATTCGTCGCATCGGCGGGTTTGCTAGGCCTCGGCGGTGGCTCGCTCTCGCTGCCTTCTCAGGTAAAAGCGACGTCGTTTTCGTACTGTCTAGTCGATCGTGACTCGAACACTTCGTCGACTCTCGAGTTCAACTCGGCAAGACCCCCTGACTCGGTTACCGCGCCGTTGCTCCGTAACTCGAAAATACCGACATTTTTCTACGTTGCAATGACCGGAATCAGCGTCGGTGGGCAATTGCTCTCCATTCCAACGTCGCTCTTTGAAATCAACGAGTCCGGCCGGGGAGGGATAATTATCGATTCAGGAACCGCGGTAACTCGGTTGACGTCTCAGGCGTACAACTCGCTCCGTGACTCGTTCGTGAAATTGACGACGAAGCTGCCGCCGGCGACTGGATTTGCTCTGTTCGATACCTGCTACGATTTATCCGGTATGACTAAAGCCACCGTCCCAACGGTGGAATTTCATTTCGCGGGCAATAAAAGGCTGTCGCTGCAAGCCAAGAATTACCTGATACCGGTTGATTCCAGTGGTAAATACTGTTTTGCGTTCGCTCCAACGCAAGGCTCACTGTCGATCATCGGTAACGTGCAGCAGCAGGGGACACGTGTCAGTTACGATATTGCCAATTCTCTGGTGGGATTTTCGGCTGATAAATGCTAAAATAAAAATAAAAATAATAAAAGAGTTAAAAGGACTATGAAGTAGATTTGTTTTGTATCACTGAATCACTGATTAATATTAATATATAAAGGTGAACATGCAAGTGAATTACCTAATTTGCCCCTTAATAATTTGGGGATTTAGGTAGGGTCAAGGGTTGGATAGGAGGTGTGAAAAAATTGAATGGTGTAATGAAAGGGGCAGGGTGAGTGGGTGGTATAATAAGTACAAGGGATGATGTTTTGTTGGGCAGTTGTGAGTCATAAATGTGAAAGTAATGTTAGAGGTTTTTAAACAATTATATATTCATAAATTATGTAGTAATAAAATAAAATAGTATGCTAGTTCTATTGTTTAAATCGATAAGTTTTATTTAACTTTTTAATGTCTCTATATATTACACAAATTTATGTAGATATTAAATAACAAGGTATGATATAATATTATTTTATCTTATCACTTATAATTCTATAATAATCGAAATTTAAATTTAAATTTGTTACATAAAATATAAATTTATTGACAAAAAATTATCTCATTTTTTGAGGCCGTTTATTTTTATATGAATTCTTGTTCACCAAGACCGCACACTTACCACCAGAGAAAGGAAACTAGACTATGTTCTTTATAATTAATGAAGTTCTTATTAATATAAAAATAAATTACTTAGGTCAAGATTAAACCGTGAAAAATAATATAATCACCTAACCACAAAAAAATGAAAAGGAAAATAAAAATTTGAAGCATATGGTTATGAACGGCCCAAGTAAAGATAAGACGGTCAAAATATTAGTACTAGTAATAGTTTAGTTGGTCAATGATTTTCATATGTAACATGTAAAAGGCTGTAGGCGTTACATTTCTTGTTTTGCGGCTTTTTATATTATAAAAATTCACAAGGTGCGTGTTTAAATTATGTGATGTACGATAAAAACTCGTTTTTTTTAAAGTCTCATTTTTCGGAAAGTACAATATAATCTCACAAGTATGTATCGATACTATAACATTTGTTACAAATAGTAGTGTATGTTTATTTAAAAATCATCTTTCCAAATGCATCTCTAATTTGAAATGAGCTAGTAAATAATATAGCTGTTATAGATGCAAGTTCTTTTCAGAGTTCAAACTTCACTTACAGTACAATAGAGCCAGCTAACAGAAACTAGCTAAAGGACCCAACAACTTCATATGAATCACTTTGAATAGAAAATGGTTAGTACGAAGTTAACTTTATCAATTGATCAATATAATGTCTACACGCAAATCAGGAGTTGATCTCTCTCTGCGTATCAACACTGTATTGGTCAATCGACCAACTTACCATAAAGTTAACTTTATAGTAACGGAATACCTTGAACTTGGATAGGAACAACAATTGAAAAGTGAAAACTCTGCACAATGATCCCCAGTCTAGTTTAATGCCGTCTACTATTTTATGTCCCTCATTCCTTGTGTAATTTCACAACTCTGCTGCATGTCCAAGTGTGTCCTATACAAATATCAATAATCGGAAAAATAAATAAACCAGAAGGTTAAAAAAATGACAACACGGTGTCAATTCCAATGTTTTTAGAACCATCTTACTGCCTGTCGAACTAAACAAGAACACTGCTCATTTGAATATCGCCAATTTTTCTAAAGCCGGCCAACAAACTGCAATTTGAGCAGTCTCTAGCCAAAATGTTCCATGGCTTTGGCACTATTGACAAACGTTGCGCTTTTATTAAAACCTTGGTGCAAAAGAATATGCATTGCTTCTATGCCATTTTGAAATGTGAATTCCAGCTGCAAAGGGTAACGACTGGGATTTAGAATCTAGTATCAAATAGCATTTATTGACTTAAGCAGACATATGCAAATGTTTTATGTAACCTCTTCACGTTCTTGTTTGCTAAATGGGCGAAGAACAAAGTTGACGGGATCCATTTTTCCAGGAGGCCGCCCAATGCCTACAAGTTCACAATCGAATTAAGTGTGCTAACAACACATTCTCGTAGATGGACTACAATATGCTCCCTCACCTATTCTTAAACGAGGAAAATCACGGCTCCCTTTAAGGTGATTTATCACACTCTTCATCCTGAAAGAAAACAAGGACATCAGTCTGCAAGCAGTGTCAACTTTACCATGGATTTCATTCATCAAAGCAATTTTCTAGTTGTAGATAGCAACAAGAATTCTTAAACTCCTACACAAACTACTCACAGGATTGTGTTGAAGTAAAATTTCTAAAGAGGATCAGCGACTCTAATTTTAGAAACCATATTAGAAAACACAGGTGCTCCAAAATTTCAAGTTGAAGTGGTAGAAATACTTACTTATGGAATAAAATAAACCATTAATGAATTTCCCCAAAACAACCAGAACAATGACATTCCTTTTAGTAGAAAATATGTACACAGAAATGTCAACAAATTATACATTTTCCAACGGTTAATCTCAAATGAAATGGATGTTGTTTTGGTTTATGATATGCAGGCATCGTGAGCCACTCGATGCCTCCAAGAGATGAGCACTGAAAAGTCACAAAACAAATATAAAAAAAATGAAGAAATGAATCCAAGAGAATATGCATACAATATACTCCGTACGTTCCAAAATATAAGATTAATATTGACCTTTTGAGGTTTTGAGGTTAAATATAGATATTTTCAAATTCAAAATTATAACAAAATGATTAGATATCCACAACAAGAGCAACTAGTACAAATGTAAAAAAATTACCCATTGTGTCCTCCATGTCCACCTTTTGGCAATAACCGCATCTTTGCGAAAGGCAGATCCAAGTCGTCATAAATCTGTGAATAAGAGATCATGAGTTTGGAGTTTTGGGAGAGCTGATGTTCAAGTCTACAGAGAGTGAGAAATACTTTACCACAAGTACTTGCGTCACTGGAATCTTGTAATATGACACAATTGCTCCAACCTTTGAAATTGGCCGACAAGTTCAACTATTATTAAACTACATAATAGAAGCATAACTTATATCACATTAAATATTTAGTCTTCAAAGAATTACTTACAGACTCACCACTAACATTCATGAAAGTCTGTGGTTTAGCAAGCATGACAGGAACATTTCCAATAAAACCTAGAAACGGAAAATAATACATCAGTTTCCATCAAGATCAAGACTTTTGTAAGTACATATAAAGTTTTCTTCTTCATTCAGTATAGTATCATTTTCATTTGTCAATTGCCAGCTTCATAATTATAAAATGAAAAATAATTTGTACATTCTTACATCAATAGAAATCTAAAATATAGGAAGTCTCAATTGTTAAACTTCACTGGTTTTAAAGTACTTCTTCAAGAATCATGAATGAGCAGGGATGGCCAGTGAGTTTAATCAGCAGTTAACTTTGGAATTGATCACAACTTAATTTTTATTATATACACACACACATGCACACACACACACACACATATATATATGTGTGTGTGCGCGCGCGCGTGTGTGTGTGTGTGCAAGTCTAAAGTTTATTTTCTTTATTTAGTGAGACCTCTTAATTAAGTCAAATGATTTCTCAATTACAATAGGTTTCACCAAGGCCCGGACGACCGCCGTTAAGGCCGTTAATTATGAATGAGCTAACAAAAGAGATTTAAGATGATATACCATGTCTTATGTTATTTGATGATAATATTGTGTTAATCGATGATAGTAGCGCAAGTGTTAATGCTAAGTTGGAGGTATGAATAAGTACAATTGGAATCTAAGGGTTTTAAATTAAGTTGGAGTAAGACAGAACGAGTTCGAGTCAATGTTCTAAAAACTACTAGGCGGACCTAGGCGGCGTAGTGACCTTCAAGCGCCTAGCCCTAGTAGGCGGGGCCTAGGCTGTTAATTTTATTTTATTAGTGAAATTAAAGTTTGAAACATATCAAACTTTAGGACTATAACTATAATTAGAAAGAAACTTTAAGGTAAGTAGTTGTAGTATTGCATAATGTTAGTATGAGAAAATTGTTAATGACACAATATGTTTTGTTTTTTTCAACTAAGTTTGGGCTTTATTCTATAAAAAGAGTTTGGTATCTTTGGGCTTTGTATTAAAAAATGATATTGGTTTTTTTTTGGGTTCTTTACTTTATTATACAACAATTAGAAAGTAATTACAAGATTAGTACATTCACAAAATAATTACAAAAAGAGTGCAATACAATAACAAAAAATATTAAACCCTAGATCTCTCATCCGCCCATTCTTTTCATCTCCCTCACCGCCTCCTCTCTCCTCCCCCGCCGCAGAGCTCCAGAAAAACTCTACATCTCTCATCCGCCCATTCTCTTCATCTCCCTTACCGCCTCCTCTCTTCTCCCCTTCATCCTCCTCCGCCGCCGCGGAGCTCTTGAAGAAATTGGGTTACACCGCCCTCGTCCTTGCCTGCGCCGCCGCTACCTACTACTCTTTCCCTTTTCCTAAAAACGTCAAACACAAAAAAGCCCAAATCTTCCGGTATGCCCCTCTCGGAGGACCTCCATATCATCTCCAATTGGAATGGCCCATGAGATCTATACTCGGGTTTTCCTCCGGCCTGAAACCCTTCAAGAACTCGAAAAACTTGTTCAAAACGCCAATGAGAAGAAGGAGAAGATTCGTCTCACAAGCATAATTTTGAAAACAAATACATGTAACACTTGGTTTACTGTTCTGAAATTTTTTTATGACTATTTGGTTACCCACAAAAACTAAAATGGTTACCTTTGTATGAAGGTTTGGCTACCAACTGCACATTTTTATTGAGGTAAGGTAATCGAGATTGTGTTGCACAATATTGAATAATATTTTGTATTTTTTTTTCTTCTTACATCAAGAGAAAAACCACACGACTACTCTCTGATTCCATCATGATTTAACAAAATAAAAAAAACAAATACATGTAAAACTTGGTAATTGTTCTGAAATTTTTTTATGACTATTTGGTTACCTACAAAAATTAAAATAGTTACCTTTATATGAAGATTTGGCTACCAACTGCACCTTTTTATTGATGTAAGGTAACCGAGATTGTGTTACACAATATTGAATAATATTTTGCATTTTTTTCTTCTTACATTAAGTAAGAGGAAAACCACACGATTACTCTCTGATTTCATCATAGTTTAACAAGATAAAGAAAACAAATACATGTAACACTTGGTAACTGTTCTGAATTTTTTTTATGACTATTTGGTTACCCACATAAACTAAAATGGTTACCTTTGCATGAATGTTTGGTTACCAACTGCACTATATACAGAATGCACGACTACTCGGGTTTGGCATGCAATTCAAATCGTCACAGCGGAGAGAAACAACCGGGAACAGTTACATAATTACAAAACTAATTTGTCACATCAGCGACCCATTAAAACTCCCAATTAAATTAAAGGGATACCAAATGCACTAATTTTGTAAATAAAATATTAAAAATGTATTAATTCTGTAAATATTTTCTGAATGCACTTTTGTTGTAATTTTTTTTTAAAATGTACTAGAAAGTGTAAATAACCCTTTTTTCCAATAAAATAGTCTGGACTTTGTAAACAGTGAGTTTGGGCTTAGGTTTTAAAACAAGATTTTGGGTTTTATTTTTAAAAAGAAAGTTTGGACTTTGTTTAAAATGGAAGGGATTGAGAAAGTAATTATTTGAGCTGGAAACCTAGCCGTTGCCACTGACTCCTACCTTCTTCGAGGTAATTTTGGCGACTTCTCCTCTCTTCTTCTCTTTTTTTTTTCTTTTGCAAACGGCGACGCCTCAGTCTGTTTTTCTTTCCGCCTAGCCATAATTTCCGAGGTTGGGCTGCCGTCGCTGCCTAGATGGGCGCCTAGGCGGTCGCCCAGTTCAATTTTTAGAACACCAAGTTCAACAATATAAGAAGAGATGCAGGCATTGCAAACATGTAGGGATAGGAGGTGCTAATGCAGGACGAGCCCCACAAGACATGGTTGGAACAATATAAGACGTTTTGTAAGCCCATGGAAGTAGAAGAAGATTCCAAAGATTGTACTTAATTAATTTATAAGTATGGCAATTATTTATTAGGATTTGGCCTTTCAATGAGACTTGAGGAGATGAGATAATGAGGAAGTATAATTTGTTTAAAGACTGGAGGACTCGAGATCAAAATTTAAGAGGAAAAAAATGTGGA
The DNA here is from genome assembly GCA_016801055.1 of Panax notoginseng. Taxonomy (NCBI): domain Eukaryota; kingdom Viridiplantae; phylum Streptophyta; class Magnoliopsida; order Apiales; family Araliaceae; genus Panax; species Panax notoginseng. The sequence goes on along the minus strand of CM029013.1, from coordinate 260,613,742 downwards.
AGGATTTAGGATAAGTTGCCAATGTTAATTTTATGATTAAAATATTTCATTTAAGAGTGCTAAAATTAATTTATTACAAACTACCCTTCAAAAAATATTTAAAAGTTAAGGGGGATTTGCCCTCTTGCATCTATTTGTGTCCGCCCATTCACCCAAGTAAACATCCACCTGAATAAATTTGCCATCTTCAACCCTATTACTAAACCAAAAGGGAACAAAAACAAAGATAAAAACATAACCATAAGATTCGAACTTCGTGGGACTCAAGTGACTAATAAAAGAGGAACATGAATTAGCATACCAACAATTTCAATGGAGACCTCACTTTACGGTAGAGAAGTAGGTTCTGAAGGGAACTGCCGTAACTACTTACAGATCGGTTCTTATAGATTAGAATCCCATTGCCTAAACCCCCTCTCCCCCCTCAGTTGACACACCTTATCCCAATCCTCCCTTGCCCTAAATGAAGGTGTTAGAGAATAACAACACAACAAACATAGCGAAGAGAAAATTAAAAAAAAACAATCACACAAGACAAAAAATTTACGTAGTTCACCCAAATGTTGGGCTAGTCCACAGTTAGCAGCCGATCAATTTCACTATCTTTTGAAAATTTGGTACATCTTACAATCGTAGGATCCTGTCGTTATATAACATAATATAAGAAACCCTAATTCAACCCGAAAGTACAAAATCATCCGCTCCGAACCTACCGGCCCTCTGCTCTATGAATAGACTCAATTACCTTTTAGGTAGCTTTACAATCAGCTCTGAATTGAAGTACGGATCAGGCTTCACCAATAACAGAAGAAAATGATACATAACATCTTATTTCCAGTCTGATGCAAAAGTTATGTTGAATATTGGGTTGTCGAGTTACCCGTTTAAATTAAGAAATTAAGAACACCTTAAACAAAAAGTACCTTTTCCAAACAAAGATTTGAAGGAAACATTGCTCATGGAAATCCCCTCAGCTTTAGCTATTGAATCTACCATCTCAAAACCAACCTTGAACGAAAAAAATCATAAAGCAAAGTGAGAGAGATTTCAATACTATTAAATAAATAAAGGAGTAATTGAAACTTTCACATGTAAATAAAACTAACTATGACTAATTTTAGTACCGTGACATTCTCTTGGGCTATGTTTTTTTGCAAAGATTAAAGAGGGCATGGAATTATTAACTCCTTTCAAATTTTAATTCCCTGTTTGTTTCTACGTTTGTACAATGGGCTATTAGTCCTATGATAATATAATACCCCAAAATGGAGGACTATTTAATCCCCCTACCCCTAGGTATTAAATAGTTACCCACTTAAATGAACTTAGCATTAAAAAATTAGGACAAAAATACCCTTATTTTAGTTATCGCACATATAGTCCCACTCTAAACAAACACAACTATTTTTTTAAGGATAAAATTGTGATAGAATTACTAATCCATAGACTATAGTCCACGGGATTGAAATCACTAGAATAGTCCTTGCAAACAAACAAAGCTTAACAAACACTTCGAGATCAATAAGGTAGGGAAACACTACAGGTTCCAAAACAATTGTAGAAGAGAGGTATGCTTTAGATGTTGCTTAAATTGTGAACAAGGTGTTGGAGGTGTTAGGAGAAGAGACCACAAGGCATTAATTTCAAGTACAACTACACATAGGTGCATGATAAGGTAAATTTCATTTGGAGAAGGTGTTGGAGAAATGGGTTATGACTTTTGGCAGATTGAGAACTTGGGTGAGGACTTGGACTTCTCATATTTCAATTGTTGTTCACAAGGATCAAGTCTTGGATCAAGGTAGTGATTGAGGTAAGTATTAATGAATTTTTCAGCAATTATGCTACTTTTGAATTTTGTGCTGCAATCTAAGAAGTAAGGATTCATATTCCAAGGATCTTTATCATTTAAACATAATGGACAATATTTCACGAAAAATACATCATTAATCTTGTTATGTAACTGCCAATCTAGTTTTCACAACTAAACTGGGAATGCAAAATAATGCAAAGCTAGCAACTAAGAAGTCAGAATAGATGGACTCAGAAGTTAGTATAAAATGACTCTTTATTCTCAAATTTGCCAATCATAAAATCAGTATATCATGCCACTGCTACTAGACTTGTCTTACACTTCAAGGGATAAACATAGAACAAAACTACATCCTTAATAATTGAAAATTTTGCAACCAGGAAGCAATATAGAAGTGGAGAAGCTAAAAATTTTAGATAATTATGCAAAAATTTCAGGTTAGATATGAATATATCCACACACAAAAATAAATATAAAGAGGTATTAACATTGTGGCGAGTGCCATTATATCTTTTGCCGGGATTTCCGAGTCCGACGATGAGCCACGGCTGCGGCTTCTTGACCGGCGGCTCCAACACCTCGCCGTCCGTCGCGGTGGAAGATGTGGTTTTACAGGCAGTGGTGGTGGAGTAGAGCTTATGCGACATCAAATTGGAGCTCCTAGCCAAATAGGAGGAAAATAGTAGGGTTTTAGAGGAGAGGCAGCGGCAATTGATTGGAAATCGAACCAGTGCCGCTGAAAATGCTGAAGAACAACCACCAGAAATTACACCCACCATTTTCATCACTCAAAAATTGAAGAAAAATGAATCGATCAAATTGGGATGGGAATTTACAGTGGAGCCTATTAATGAACGAGGTTATCACGCGAGGCAAAAATTTAAAAACTTACGCCGTTGCCGGGGATCGAACCCGGGTCACCCGCGTGACAGGCGGGAATACTCACCACTATACTACAACGACCTCATTGGTTTTGGTGCTAAGTGTGATAAATTTCACTATAATGAATATTTCTTACCGTAGTATTCTTGAAACTCATTTATTTGAATACTTCTAATATTTACTAGCATTCAGCATTGTTGATTGACTATATACCGATAAATCAATAAACACAAAAAGTTTGAAAATTATATATTTTCGTATCTAAGAAAAATAATGTTATTATCACATAAAAAAGGAACACATAATACGCACACATAGGACTGAACAAAAAACGGATAAAACCGAATTACTGAACCGAATCGAAATTTTTTAACCAATTTTTTTTTTCAATTTTTCGATTATTTATTGTATTTCGGTTATACCCGTTTTATTATTCGGTTTGCGGATTTGGTTTTAAAATTTTAATTATTCGGTTAACCGAATAATCGAACAAATCATAATAAAAAATTAAGTTTTAAAGATTACAGTAATATGCACTCTGTCTCTCTGAGTCTAATTTCTTATGATTCCTCACTTCAGTCACCTTCTCAGATCTCACTTATATTACCTCCCACAAGGCACGACTCTAAGATCTCAAATCTATCTCGTCTATGAAGTCTGAACTGAAGTCTCATCTCTCACTTTCAATCGCGACTTCGCCTAGAAATCGTGAGTCCCTAAATCGCGAGTCTCACTCTCAGTCCCCAAATCTTGGTCCTCCACAGCCCCGCCCTCCGAACTCAGTCCGCATTCTCTTCGCTTCTCGCCTTCTACTCATCTCCGGTTTTTACTTTTTAGAATTTAGGTACACAGATCTTGTTCTTGCTTATCAAATACTCTTGAAACTAAATATTCCCATTATGGATGTGTGGGTTACTTTTTCTTGGAGTGATCATTGCATTAACCAGTAACTAGTTAGGCTCATGCTCTTTCAATTGTGAGTTGGTAATCCTTTGATTTTTTGAATTAGGTCTCACTTTTCTTCCTCTGTTTCTTAAGAGCTTTTACTTTTCTTATGTGAAGATATAGAGATTTAGCATTTTGTAAGGGGGGATTTTAGGTTTTTTTGTTAATTTGTTTTTTTATCTGAGTTTTTGCTTATCTATATGGTCATTACTCATTGAGGATTTGTTTGTGAATCAAATGATGGAAGAAGATGAATATCAGAGATTTTTGTGCAGGTTTTGTAACAGGAGTTTTTTAGCGAAAAGTTCTTCATTTCGGTTATTAACCGAATAGTAAATTCGGTAATTCGGTTATCTCTAAATTCGGATATCAAAATAATGTTAATTTCGATTTTCGGTTATAACCGAATAAGCTATTTGATTCGGTTATAACCGAATGCTCAGCCCTACTCACACATGCATATTATGAGCCTTACATGTCAGGCGGGGGCTCACAGTATGCATGTATGTATGTGAGTATTATGTGATTATTTTTTATGTGATAGTCATTATTACAAAAATGCATTTTCTATATCAATATAATTTTTTATTAAAAAGGTGTCTGATAGATGTCATAATTGTCACATCAATCTTTTTAAATGGAATGGGTTCCATTCAAGCACTTCCATTTCATCCCTCAAAATGAAATAATTTATTTTATCGAAATAGTTTATCCGTCGAAATAATTAACTAAATATATATATATTTTTTCATTTCATTTAATTCCAACCTTGATTCTTTCCAGTGGCGGATCTATATTGGGTGTCGCATAGGCAGCTGTCCCTGTTGGATTTTTTTTAATATAAGTATAAAGGTATGACAGATATATAAATTAATAAATTCAAGAGAGCAGCTTAATGAAAGAGTTAAATTTAAAGGGGTTAAAAAAATATCATAAACCAATTCTAAATACAAGTACAAAAATCTTCTTATTTTAAAGTTTGGTAAAATCTTAGAAGTATTTTTTGTATAATTTGAATGTAAGCGTGTGAACTGTTAGAGATTGTTTGATTCAAGTTTAATTTATTTTTTTAGTTTGTTATTGATTTGGTTGAATGTGGATACTTTTTGTTTGGTCTGATTGATTTTTTGTTTTTAGGTTGTTTGATCTTCAATTGAAAATAAGATCATTTTTGTTGAGTCATTTTTGTCTTTTATTGTGATAGTTTACAATGATTTTGCCTTATTTTATAATGAAAAATAAAAAAAAACATAAAAAATTGATTATGAGCCTTTAGCAACCCCTCATTTCTAGTTGTTATAATCACTTTAATTACATCCCTGCATCTAACTAATGAATCATGTATAATTTTTGGTGTTCTGAGTTTAAATTTTAATTGGATAGTTTTGTAAGACCCCGAATTTTATGAAATAAAAGTATTCAATTTTTCTATTTAGTAAATGGTTAAATTGATAAAAGTTAAAGTTAAGGGTGATATATGAATTTGTTTTCAAAATACACAAGTGGTTATAAAATATTCATTGTTGTCGGGGAATATTCGTTGGTCGTGGAATATTCTTTCTGTCGGGGAATATCCGTACGACGGCGCAGTCATTTGTGGGCCCATAACAGAATAACTGTTGGATGAAGAAAACGACAAATTTGAGTTTTTATAAATAACGGTGTAGTTGTTACCGTTAACACTGTTGGAATACCTGGTGGTTAAAATACAGTAATACGCGTAGTTGCATAGTAGCACACGGTATTGCACAGTATTTTTTTTCATTATTAATTCTTACGTAAGAAGGCACTACTGAATAATTGTTACAGTAGTTGCTGTTCAATATTTTATTTTATTGATTCAATAATTGCTGCTTTGATATTTTATATTATTGTTGTTTCAATAATTATTGCTGCACAATATTTTCTATTATCAGATCAATAATTCATATTATTTGAATAATATTATTAGATAGCATTATTAGTAATGTCTAGAAAGTTCTATCTAAGAAGAGGTTTGGTCATCTAATTGCGCGCTAGTAAGGAGAAATTCTTATTGGAAAGCCCCCTTTTTCCTGGGAACGGCCTGGTTACCAGTACTGTGATTATGTAATATTATTTGCGAATAATTAATTGTTGATTTATATGATGAGAAAAATATTAATTTTATGTGGATATAGATGGAGAAAATTTTTAAAGTGACAATTGTTGAAAAATGATAATTTATCTTTTCTGATAAATTAATTTATTATTATATTTAATAATATAATAATGGTGATAATTTTACAATGAATGTGGGATATATGATTATATGAGGATGAAGAGTATTTTTATTGTATTAAATGATTAACACATATTTTGTGTGTCGGTGGACCTCATTTCTTGACTGAAATTTGATTATAGCCTGTAAAATCGTCCGTTTATGGATTTCGGTCAATTTCTGTTTGGAATTTGGAAAAACTTTTTTCTGCAAAGTTGTAGAGAATTGAATTTCCTATTAAAACTCGCGAGATTCGAATTTTCTGATAAAAAGGGTTATTTTTTATGAATTATTGAAGTTTCGAAAAATAAAATGATTTTTATTAAATTATGGGTGGGACCCACTTTTGGTTGTTCGGGGATGGTGGCTGATTTCTGGTGGGCCCCACTGTGGTGGCTGTTGAATTTTTAGAAATGGTTGGTGCGTAGAATTGAAGAAAAGATTAATTAATATTTTATTAATTTAGTCTCCTTTGGCGTTTTAGCATTTTCCTATAAGTAGGTGCTTATGTTAGAATTGAAAATTACACTTGAAATAAGTTTTCTTTCTCTCTATATTATCAAAGCATATTTGTGAGAGTATTTAGATACTTTGAGAGTTGCTATTTAGTAGAAGTTTTCTCCAATTTTTCATCCGAAGTACTGCTCTCTTGAGGTAAGGGATAGTAAGGGATTTTAAGGGTTATTATATTTTTCAGTTAGTAATTCTTCTGACCTTCAGAAAATTCTGAAAAAATTTAAAATGATATTTTGATGAGTTTTATTGATTGTGTCCAAAAATGGTGATTTTTGGATATATAGATTAAGATTTATGAATTTTACAGGGAAAGACTATTTTAAAAGTAACCGCTTATAACTCCTTGTGGTTAACTCCAAAATTAATGAAATTTTTATTAGAAGTATATCTGTATAATATCAGTGTACTCTGTAAATTTCAGAATTTTTGGATAAAATTACAATTTATGATAAATGTCTAAATATTCAGCGGTTTTGGCCATATAAAAAATAGTAAATGAGTTTTAAAAATTCTGAAAAAAATATATGTTCAATATGGGACTATATTCTGTTAAATCCCAGAAAAGAAATATTTTTGGAACTAATTTGGTATTTTTCATGAAAATAGACTAGTTATGAGTAAATGAATTAAATATGTTATGTGAAGTAAGAAAATTAGAAAATAGGATTTTATGGCTTGAGAATCCTATATGAGGTATATGCAGATTTTTGATCAGGGTTTTTGGTTATTGGTGATGAAATCTTATGAGTTTGGCATTTTAGGATGATTAAATGCATTATTTAGTAAATTATAAACAATTAAAATAAATTATTTATAAGCTTAAGAAATATTATTCTTTCAATATCATTATACCGAAATATTGGTATGGATTTTATTGTGGAATTTCTACCTACTATTCACAAGTTACTATTCATGAGTTACTATTCACGAGTTACTATTCACGACAAAATTAGTTTCTTTTTCTGACCAAATTATAGTTGATTTATGAATATTACTCTTGAGATTAAATCTATATGTTGATTATATTGATTTTATTATCATATATAACATTTTTATAACTCTAATGATGATATTTCTCTTTGACTTGAGTGTAAAGATGGGTAGATTTCTGGTATGATCATGAATATGGGTTCCCTTTGGCCAGTAGTGCAAAGTTGAATTGTTGACTGGTATGATCATGACCATTGAATTTATAAGTGAATATCTTTAGCTTAAGTGCAAAGGTGAAATGATCAACATGGTTATAATTATTGTTTATATAAATTCTGAAATGATTATATATTTATTTGAGATATTAATATCTTTGGCCTGTAATGCAAAGATGAACTGTTGTTGAATATCTTTGGCCTGTAGTGCAAAGATGAACTGTTGTTGAATATCTTTGGCCTGTAGTGCAAAGATGGTCTGTTGATGAATATCTTTGGCCTGTAGTGCAAAGATGAACTGTTGTTGAATATCTTTGGCCTATAGTACAAAGATGGTTTGTTGATGAATATCTTTGGCCCGTAGTGCAAAGATGGATTTGTTAGTATGATTATAAACAGAAACTGTGATTTGGTATAACCATGATCTTTGATGTTTCAGGTAAAGACATGTGATGAAAATTATCTTCGTCCTGGATGCGAAGAAGAATTTAGAATTACAATTATGATTATGAGTTATTCATATAATTGTGAAAAGGAACTGTTGATTGATGTTACAGGGATAAAAAATTATTGGTGGATTTTTAACATGGAGAAGATATTAGACTTTACGGTCTATTTGACTCTTCTAATGAATTGCTCGTTCCGCTGCAACTATGGTTGAAATTTTTATCATCTACCATATGTTCTAAATCTCTGATTTAATTCTGTTAAAGGCTATTGATAACTTATTTATCTTTAGTCATGATATTCTTTACTGGGCTAGTTGTGCTCACCCTTTTGCTTCACAATTTCTTTCAGGTAATAAGAGTGTAGCTGGGTCGAGTGGGGGTAACAAATGAATAGAACGGTGGTCTCTAGCTGTGGAGTTCTCCCTAAGCAGTATAGAAAAGTTCATTTAGTAGTTATATTTGGTGAATCATATAGGGTAAGGCGTACCCAACGTTGGAAGGGTGTTTTGTCACTATCATACAAGATGTTTAATGACATACAATCTCGTGTCATCATAAGACAGGGTTGTGCTGATCCACTTGCTGAGTATCTTTACGAGCACTACCTATATAATCTTGGTGTTTGTTTGAAGTATAATTCTCAATTAGAGAGAGTGGAGATAGTGATAAGTCAAGAGAAGACTCACCATTGGGAAGAATATGATAGTAATCTTCTTATTTTTCTTTGGGGTCTATTGGGTTAACTAAGGATAATTCTGTGGCCATATGATATCTATCATAACCTAGACGCATGACCTCCCATGTACGAAGGTTTCCTTGAGCACTTCCCAAAGATTCTAATTTCTAAAACAGTTTTTGACTATACCTTTATGTAAGGTGTCATTGTGAGGTGCTATCCACGGTTGGGACATTAGTCACATTTGGTATATATTTGTATCCAAACTCACAACATATGTGTTGTTGTATTTTGCACGATAATTGTTGTAATAAAGTTGTAGTTATTTTCTGTACCATGTATTTGGCGACTCAGAATAGTTTGGATGGAATGGACCTATTTTGGGGTTGTCATAGTTGGTATCAGAGCTTAGGGATATTGTAAGACCCCGAATTTTATGAAATAAAAGTATTCAATTTTCCTTATAATTACAATTCAGTAAATGGTTAAATTGATAAAAATTTAAAGTTATGAGTGCAATATGATTTTTTTTTTTCAAAATAAGCAAGTGGTTATAAAATAATCATTGTTGTCGGGGAATATTCGTTTGGTCGTGGAATATTCTTTCGTCGGGGAATATTCGTATGACGGCGCAGCTATTTGTGGGCCCCATAACGAATAACTGTCGGGTGAAGGAAAATGACAAATTTGAGTTTTTACAAATAACGGCGTAGTTGTTACCGTTAACACTGTTGGAATACCCGGTGGTTAAAATACAGTAATACGCGTTATTGCACAGTAGCGCACGGTATTGCATAGTATTTTTGAAATTATTGATTCTTACGTAAGAAGGCACTACTCAATAATTGTTACAGTAATTACTGTTCAATATTTTATTTTATTGATTCAATAATTGCTACGTTGAAATTTTGTATTATTGTTGTTCAATAATTGTTGCTGCACAGTATTTCCATTATCAGATCAATAATTCATATTATTTGAATAATATTATTAGATAACATTATTGGCAATGTCTAGAAAGTTCTGTCTAAGGAGAGGTTTGGTCATCTAATTGCGCGCCAGTAAGGAGAAATCCTTATTGGAAAGCCCCCTCTTTCCTGGGAACGGCCTGGTTGTCATAAATGTGATTCTGTAATATTATTTGTGAATAATTAATTATTGATTCATATGATAAGGAAATATTTATTTTATGTGGATATAAACGAGGGATATATTTTTGTGGTTAAAAATGAAGGAGTTAATGTTGAGGTTTTTATCAGTATTTTTATCGGAATGGTGGTATTAAAAATCAGGGTTTTTGAGATATATTGCGGGGGTTATAATTTTTAATCCGACCGTTGGATCGTTGTGATTTTTGGATATGTTATACATATATAAGTTGAGTATATGCCCACAAATTTTGAACCGTTAAAAATGAACGTATGATTTATTATGAATTTTACGAGATGACTGGTTCAGAAATTGTTGAATTTTCGGAGTTTATCATTTTGGTGGAAAATTCTAGAATTGGTGGGCCCCACTTGTGGTTGGTGAAGAAATGTGCTGAATTATATTTCAAATGTGGTGGGTGGGAATAGTAACAGGTAAAGCCATCAGGTTGCAGGTCAAACCTACCAAAATTTTCCTATAAATAGAGGGCTAAGTTAGAATTGAAAATCACACCAGAAACATAAGCTTTCTCTCTTTCTCTCTCTAGATTATTGAGTGTATTTTGTGAGTATTTAGATACTCTGTGAGTTTCTATTCATCAGTGCAAGTTTCCTTCAGCCTTATACCGATCAGAAGTACTGCTCTTTTGAGGTAAGGGATAGTAAGGGATAGTAAGGGATTGTAAGGGATTGTAAGGGATAGTAAGGGATAGTAAGGGTTGTTATGATTTTCAGTTTCGTAATTTTTCTGAACTTCAAAAATTCTGGAAAAATTTGAAATGATATTTTGATGAGTTTTCTTGATTGTGTCCAAAAATGGTGATTTTTGGATGTATAGATTGAGAGTTATGAATTTTATGAGAAAAGACTATTTTAAAAGTAACCGCTTATAATTCCTTGTGGTTAACTCCAAAATTGATGAAATTTTTATTGAGAGTACATGTATATGATAGAAGTATACTCTGTAAATTTCAGAATTTTTAGACAAACGTACAATTTTTGATAAATGTCTAAATATTCGGCTATTTTGGCCATATGAAAAATAGTAAATGACTTTTAAAAATTCTGAGAAAAATATATGTTCACTATGGGACTATATTATGCTAAATCCCAGAAAAGAAATATTTTTGGAACTGATTTGGTATTTTTCATGAAAATGGTTTAGTTATGAGTAAATGAATTAAATATGTTTTGTGAAGAAAGAAAATTGGAAAATAGGATTTTATGGCTTGAGAATCTTATATGAGGTATATGCAGATTTTTGATGAGGGTTTTGGTTATTGATGATGAAATTGTAAGAGTTGGCATTTTATGATGATTAAATGCATTAATTAGTAAAGTGTAAACAATTAAAATAAATTGTTTATAAATTTAAGTAATGTTATTCTTTCAATATCATTATACCGAAATATTGGTATGAATTTTATTGTAGAATTTCTATCTTTTGTGTCGGGGTTACTATTCATGAGTTACGAATATTACTCTTGAGATTAAAACTATATGTTGATCATAGTATTTTTATCATCATATATAACATTTTTATAACCCTGATGTTGAAATTCTCTTTCTCTAGAGTGTAAAGATGGGTAGATTATTGGTATGATCATGACTAGGGTTCTCTTTGGCCTGTAGTGCAAAGTTGAATTGTGACTGGTATGATCATGACCATTGAATTTATAAGTGAATATCTTTAGCTTAAGTGCAAAGGTGAATTGATCAACATGGTTATAATTATTGTTTATATAAATTCTGAAATGATTATATATTTCTTTGAGATATTAATATATTTGGCCTGTAGTGCAAATATGAACTGTTGATGAATATCTTTGGCCTGTAGTGCAAAGATGAATTGTAGATGAATATCTTTGGCCTGTAGTGCAAAGATGACATGTTGTAGAATATCTTTGGCCTGTAGTGCAAAGATAAATTATTGATGAATATCTTTGGCATGTAGTGCAAATATGAACTGTTGATGAATATCTTTGGCCTGTAGTGCAAAGATGAATTGTAGATGAATATCTTTGGCCTGTAGTGCAAAGATGACATGTTGTAGAATATCTTTGGCCTGTAGTGCAAAGATAAATTATTGATGAATATCTTTGGCATGTAGTGCAAATATGAACTGTTGATGAATATATTTGGCCTGTAGTGTAAATATGAACTGTTGATGAATATCTTTGGCCTGTAGTGCAAAGATGATATGTTGTTGAATATCTTTGGCCTGTAGTGCAAAGATGAACTGTTGTTGAATATCTTTGGCCAGTAGTGCAAAGATAAACTGTTGACGAATATCTTTGGCCCGTAGTGCAAAGATGGATTTGTTAGTATGATTATAAACAGGAACTGTGATTTGGTATAACCATGATCTTTGATGTTTCAGGTAAAGACAGGTGATGAAAATATTCTTCGTCCTGGGTGCGAAGAAAAATTTATAGTCACAATTATGATTATGAGTTATTCATATGATTGTGGACCAGAATTGTTGATTGATGTTACAGGGATAAAATATTGTTGGTGGATTTTTAACATGGAGAAGATAATAGACTTTATAGTCTATTTGACTCTTCTAATGGATTGCATGTTCCGCTGCAACTATGGTTGAAATTTTTTATCATCTACCATATGTTCTAAATCTCTGATTTATTATTGATGAAGACTATTGATAATTTATTTATCTTTAGTCATGATATTCTTTACTGAGCTAGTTGTGCTCACCCTTCTGTTCACAATTCCTTTCAGGCAATAAGAGTGTAGCTGGGTCAAGCGAGGGTAACGGGAAAATAGAACGGTGGTCTCTAGCTGTGGAGGTTCTCCCGAAGCAGTATAGAAAAGTTCATTTAGTAGTTATATTTGGTGAATCCAATAGGGTAAGGTGTACCCAACGTTGGAAGGGTGGTTTGCCACTATCACACAAGATGTCTAACGACATACTACCTCGTGTCATCATAAGACAGGGATGTGTTCATCCACTTGCTGGGTATATATACGAGCACTACCTATATAATCTTGGTGTTTGTTTAAAGTATAATTCTCAATTGGAGACAGTAGAGATAATGATATGTCAAGAGAAGACTCACCATTGGGAAGAATATGATAGTAATCTTCTAGTTTTTCTTTGGGGTCTATTGGGTCAACCAAGGATAATTCTGTGGCCATATGATATCTATCATAACCTAGACGCGTGGCCTCCCATGTACGAAGGTTTCCTTGAGCACTTTCCAAAGATTCTAATTTCTAAAACAGTTTTTGACTATACCTTTATGTAAGGTGTTATTGTGAGGTGATGTCCACGGTTGGAACATGAGTCACATTTGGTATATATTTGTATCCAAACTCACAGCATATGTGTTGTTGTATTTTGCACGACAATTGTTGTAATAAAGTTGTAGTTGTTTTCTGTACCATGTATTTGACGACTCAGAATGGGTTGGGTGGAATGAACCTATTTTGGGGTTGTCACAGGTGGTATCAGAGCTTAGGGATATGATCTTTGGCGGAGATCGGGGAATATAATTAGGAGGGGAGAGATGAGTAAATCCTTCGCTAGTGTGTCCTACCTAAGCTTATTTGTTGGTCAGTCATAATATCGAGATATTATGTGATATGTTAATTTGTTAAATTAACCCTTGTTTTGAAGCTGTATTCTAGAAAGATATCTGAAATACAGGAGATGAGCAATGGAGAAATCATGATGATAAGGAAGATGGAATCTGAAATGAAAGCAAGGTATTCTCAACTCTTTGAAATACCAGGTACGTAAATTTCGGGGACGAAATTTCATAAGGAGGGGAGATTGTAAGACCCCGAATTTTATGAAATAAAAGTATTCAATTTTCCTTATAATTACAATTCAGTAAATGGTTAAATTGATAAAAGTTTAAAGTTATGAGTGCAATATGATTTTTTTTTCAAAATAAGCAAGTGGTTATAAAATAATCATTGTTGTCGGGGAATATTCGTTTGGTCGTGGAATATTCTTTCGTCGGGGAATATTCGTATGACGGCGCAGCTATTTGTGGGCCCCATAACGAATAACTGTCGGGTGAAGGAAAATGACAAATTTGAGTTTTTACAAATAACGGCGTAGTTGTTACCGTTAACACTGTTGGAATACCCGGTGGTTAAAATACAGTAATACGCGTTATTGCACAGTAGCGCACGGTATTGCATAGTATTTTTGAAATTATTGATTCTTACGTAAGAAGGCACTACTCAATAATTGTTACAGTAATTACTGTTCAATATTTTATTTTATTGATTCAATAATTGCTACGTTGAAATTTTGTATTATTGTTGTTCAATAATTGTTGCTGCACAGTATTTCCCATTATCAGATCAATAATTCATATTATTTGAATAATATTATTAGATAACATTATTGGCAATGTCTAGAAAGTTCTGTCTAAGGAGAGGTTTGGTCATCTAATTGCGCGCCAGTAAGGAGAAATCCTTATTGGAAAGCCCCCTCTTTCCTGGGAACGGCCTGGTTGTCATAAATGTGATTCTGTAATATTATTTGTGAATAATTAATTATTGATTCATATGATAAGGAAATATTTATTTTATGTGGATATAAACGAGGGATATATTTTTGTGGTTAAAAATGAAGGAGTTAATGTTGAGGTTTTTATCAGTATTTTTATCGGAATGGTGGTATTAAAAATCAGGGTTTTTGAGATATATTGCGGGGGTTATAATTTTTAATCCGACCGTTGGATCGTTGTGATTTTTGGATATGTTATACATATATAAGTTGAGTATATGCCCACAAATTTTGAACCGTTAAAAATGAACGTATGATTTATTATGAATTTTACGAGATGACTGGTTCAGAAATTGTTGAATTTTCGGAGTTTATCATTTTGGTGGAAAATTCTAGAATTGGTGGGCCCCACTTGTGGTTGGTGAAGAAATGTGCTGAATTATATTTCAAATGTGGTGGGTGGGAATAGTAACAGGTAAAGCCATCAGGTTGCAGGTCAAACCTACCAAAATTTTCCTATAAATAGAGGGCTAAGTTAGAATTGAAAATCACACCAGAAACATAAGCTTTCTCTCTTTCTCTCTCTAGATTATTGAGTGTATTTTGTGAGTATTTAGATACTCTGTGAGTTTCTATTCATCAGTGCAAGTTTCCTTCAGCCTTATACCGATCAGAAGTACTGCTCTTTTGAGGTAAGGGATAGTAAGGGATAGTAAGGGATTGTAAGGGATTGTAAGGGATAGTAAGGGATAGTAAGGGTTGTTATGATTTTCAGTTTCGTAATTTTTCTGAACTTCAAAAATTCTGGAAAAATTTGAAATGATATTTTGATGAGTTTTCTTGATTGTGTCCAAAAATGGTGATTTTTGGATGTATAGATTGAGAGTTATGAATTTTATGAGAAAAGACTATTTTAAAAGTAACCGCTTATAATTCCTTGTGGTTAACTCCAAAATTGATGAAATTTTTATTGAGAGTACATGTATATGATAGAAGTATACTCTGTAAATTTCAGAATTTTTAGACAAACGTACAATTTTTGATAAATGTCTAAATATTCGGCTATTTTGGCCATATGAAAAATAGTAAATGACTTTTAAAAATTCTGAGAAAAATATATGTTCACTATGGGACTATATTATGCTAAATCCCAGAAAAGAAATATTTTTGGAACTGATTTGGTATTTTTCATGAAAATGGTTTAGTTATGAGTAAATGAATTAAATATGTTTTGTGAAGAAAGAAAATTGGAAAATAGGATTTTATGGCTTGAGAATCTTATATGAGGTATATGCAGATTTTTGATGAGGGTTTTGGTTATTGATGATGAAATTGTAAGAGTTGGCATTTTATGATGATTAAATGCATTAATTAGTAAAGTGTAAACAATTAAAATAAATTGTTTATAAATTTAAGTAATGTTATTCTTTCAATATCATTATACCGAAATATTGGTATGAATTTTATTGTAGAATTTCTATCTTTTGTGTCGGGGTTACTATTCATGAGTTACGAATATTACTCTTGAGATTAAAACTATATGTTGATCATATTATTTTTATCATCATATATAACATTTTTATAACCCTGATGTTGAAATTCTCTTCCTCTAGAGTGTAAAGATGGGTAGATTATTGGTATGATCATGACTAGGGTTCTCTTTGGCCTGTAGTGCAAAGTTGAATTGTGACTGGTATGATCATGACCATTGAATTTATAAGTGAATATCTTTAGCTTAAGTGCAAAGGTGAATTGATCAACATGGTTATAATTATTGTTTATATAAATTCTGAAATGATTATATATTTCTTTGAGATATTAATATATTTGGCCTGTAGTGCAAATATGAACTGTTGATGAATATCTTTGGCCTGTAGTGCAAAGATGAATTGTAGATGAATATCTTTGGCCTGTAGTGCAAAGATGACATGTTGTAGAATATCTTTGGCCTGTAGTGCAAAGATAAATTATTGATGAATATCTTTGGCATGTAGTGCAAATATGAACTGTTGATGAATATCTTTGGCCTGTAGTGCAAAGATGAATTGTAGATGAATATCTTTGGCCTGTAGTGCAAAGATGACATGTTGTAGAATATCTTTGGCCTGTAGTGCAAAGATAAATTATTGATGAATATCTTTGGCATGTAGTGCAAATATGAACTGTTGATGAATATATTTGGCCTGTAGTGTAAATATGAACTGTTGATGAATATCTTTGGCCTGTAGTGCAAAGATGATATGTTGTTGAATATCTTTGGCCTGTAGTGCAAAGATGAACTGTTGTTGAATATCTTTGGCCAGTAGTGCAAAGATAAACTGTTGACGAATATCTTTGGCCCGTAGTGCAAAGATGGATTTGTTAGTATGATTATAAACAGGAACTGTGATTTGGTATAACCATGATCTTTGATGTTTCAGGTAAAGACAGGTGATGAAAATATTCTTCGTCCTGGGTGCGAAGAAAAATTTATAGTCACAATTATGATTATGAGTTATTCATATGATTGTGGACCAGAATTGTTGATTGATGTTACAGGGATAAAATATTGTTGGTGGATTTTTAACATGGAGAAGATAATAGACTTTATAGTCTATTTGACTCTTCTAATGGATTGCATGTTCCGCTGCAACTATGGTTGAAATTTTTTATCATCTACCATATGTTCTAAATCTCTGATTTATTATTGATGAAGACTATTGATAATTTATTTATCTTTAGTCATGATATTCTTTACTGAGCTAGTTGTGCTCACCCTTCTGTTCACAATTCCTTTCAGGCAATAAGAGTGTAGCTGGGTCAAGCGAGGGTAACGGGAAAATAGAACGGTGGTCTCTAGCTGTGGAGGTTCTCCCGAAGCAGTATAGAAAAGTTCATTTAGTAGTTATATTTGGTGAATCCAATAGGGTAAGGTGTACCCAACGTTGGAAGGGTGGTTTGCCACTATCACACAAGATGTCTAACGACATACTACCTCGTGTCATCATAAGACAGGGATGTGTTCATCCACTTGCTGGGTATATATACGAGCACTACCTATATAATCTTGGTGTTTGTTTAAAGTATAATTCTCAATTGGAGACAGTAGAGATAATGATATGTCAAGAGAAGACTCACCATTGGGAAGAATATGATAGTAATCTTCTAGTTTTTCTTTGGGGTCTATTGGGTCAACCAAGGATAATTCTGTGGCCATATGATATCTATCATAACCTAGACGCGTGGCCTCCCATGTACGAAGGTTTCCTTGAGCACTTTCCAAAGATTCTAATTTCTAAAACAGTTTTTGACTATACCTTTATGTAAGGTGTTATTGTGAGGTGATGTCCACGGTTGGAACATGAGTCACATTTGGTATATATTTGTATCCAAACTCACAGCATATGTGTTGTTGTATTTTGCACGATAATTGTTGTAATAAAGTTGTAGTTGTTTTCTGTACCATGTATTTGACGACTCAGAATGGGTTGGGTGGAATGAACCTATTTTGGGGTTGTCACAGATATGATCTCTGGCGGAGATCGGGGAATAGAACTAGGAGGGGAGAGATGAGTAAATCCTTCGCTAGTGTGTCCTACCTAAGCTTATTTGTTGGTCAGTCATAATATCGGGATATTATGTGATATATTAATTTGTCCAATTAACCCTTGTTTTGAAGCTGTATTCTACAATGATATCTGAAATACAGGAGAAGAGCAATAGAAAAATTGTGATGATAGGAAAGATGGAATCTGAAATGAAAGAAAGGTATTCTCAACTCTTTGAATTATCAGGTACGTAAATTTCGGGGACGAAATTTCATAAGGAGGGGAGATTGTAAGACCCCGAATTTTACGAAATAAAAGTATTCAATTTTTCTATTTAGTAAATGGTTAAATTGATAAAAGTTAAAGTTAAGGGTGATATATGAATTTTTTTTCAAAATACACAAGTGGTTATTAAATATTTATTGTTGTCGGAGAATATTCGTTGGTCGTGGAATATTCTTTCTGTCGGGGAATATCCGTACGACGGCGCAGTCATTTGTGGGCCCCATAACAGAATAACTGTCGGATGAAGAAAACGACAAATTTAAGTTTTTATAAATAACGACGTAGTTGTTACCGTTAACACTGTTGGAATACCTGGTGGTTAAAATACAGTAATACGCGTAGTTGCACAGTAGCACACGATATTGCACAATATTTTTTTTAATTATTAATTCTTACGTAAGAAGGCACTACTGAATAATTATTACAGTAGTTACTGTTCAATATTTTATTTCATTGATTCAATAATTGCTGCGTTGATATTTTATATTATTGTTGTTTCAATAATTATTGCTGCACAGTATTTTCTATTATCAGATCAATAATTCATATTATTTGAATAATATTATTAGATAGCATTATTGGTAATGTCTAGAAAGTTCTGTCTAAGGAGAGGTTTGGTCATCTAATTGCGCGCCAGTAAGGAGAAATTCTTATTGGAAAGCCCCCTCTTTCCTGGGAACGGTTTGGTTACCAGTACTGTGATTCTGTAATATTATTTGCGAATAATTAATTATTGATTTATATGATGAGGAAAATATTAATTTTATGTGGATATAGATGGAGAAAATTCTTAAAGTGACAATTGTTGAAAAATGATAATTTATCTTTTCTGATAAATTAATTTATTATTATATTTAATAATATAATAATGGTGATAGTTTTACAATGAATGTGGGATATATGATTATATGAGGATGAAGAGTATTTTTATTGTATTAAATGATTAACACATATTTTGTGTGTCGGTGGACCCCATTTCTTGACTGAAATTTGATTATAGCCTGTAAAATCTTCCGTTTATGGATTTCGGTCAATTTCTGTTTGGAATTTGGAAAAACTTTCTTCTGCAAAGTTGTAGAGAATTGAATTTCCTATAAAAAAACGCGAGATTCGAATTTTCTGATAAAAGAGCTATTTTCTATGAATTATTGAAGTTTCGGAAAATAAAATAATTTTTATTAAATTATGGGTGGGACCCACTTTTGGTTGTTGGGGGATGGTGGCTGATTTTTGGTGGGCCCCACTGTGGTGGCTGTTGAATTTTCAGAAATGGTTAGTGCGTAGAATTGAAGAAAAGATTAATTAATATTTTATTAATTTAGTCTCCTTTGGCGTTCTAGCATTTTCCTATAAATAGGTGCTTATGTTAGAATTGAAAATCACACCTGAAACAAGTTTTCTTTCTCTCTATATTATCAAGCATATTTGTGAGAGTATTTAGATACTTTGAGAATTGCTATTTAGTAGAAGTTTCCTCCGATTTTTCATCCGAAGTACTGTTCTCTTGAGGTAAGGGATAGTAAGGGATTTTAAGGGTTATTATATTTTTCAGTTAGTAATTCTTCTGACCTTCAGAAAATTTTGAAAAAAATTTAAAATGATATTTTGATGAGTTTTATTAATTATGTCCAAAAATGGTGATTTTTGGATATATAGATTAAGATTTATGAATTTTACGGGGAAAGACTATTTTAAAAGTAACCGCTTATAACTCCTTGTGGTTAACTCCAAAATTGATAAAATTTTTATTAGAAGTATATCTATATAATATCAGTGTACTCTGTAAATTTCGGAATTTTTGGATAAAATTACAATTTGTGATAAATGTCTAAATATTCGGCGGTTTTGGCCATATGAAAAATAGTAAATGAGTTTCAAAAATTCTGAGAAAAATATATGTTCAATATGGGACTATATTTTGCTAAATTCCAGAAAAGAAATATTTTTGGAACTGATTTGGTATTTTTCATGAAAATAGACTAGTTATGAGTAAATGAATTAAATATGTTATGTTAAGTAAGAAAATTGGAAAATAGGATTTTATGGCTTGGAATCCTATATGAGGTATATGCAGATTTTTGATGAGGGTTTTTGGTTATTGGTGATGAAATCTTATGAGTTTGACATTTTAGGATGATTAAATGCATTATTTAGTAAATTATAAATAATTAAAATAAATTATTTATAAGCTTAAGGGATATTATTCTTTCAATATCATTATACCAAAATATTGGTATGGATTTTATTGTGGAATTTTTACCTTTTTCATGTCGAGTTATTATTCACGAGTTACTATTCACGAGTTACTATTCATGAGTTACTATTCACGAGTTACTATTCACGACAAAATTAGTTTCTTTTTCTGACCAAATTATAGTTGATTTATGAATATTACTCTTGAGATTAAATCTATATGTTGATTATATTGATTTTATTATCATATATAACATTTTTGTAACTCTAATGATGATATTTCTCTTTGACTTGAGTGTAAAGATGGATAGATTTCTGGTATGATCATGACTATGAGTTTCCTTTGGCCAGTAGTGCAAAGTTAAATTGTTGACTGGTATGATCATGACCATTGAATTTATAATTGAATATCTTTAGCTTAAGTGCAAAGGTGAAATGATCAACATGGTTATAATTATTGTTTATATAAATTCTGAAATGATTATATATTTCTTTGAGACATTAATATCTTTGGCCTGTAGTGCAAAGATGAACTGTTGTTGAATATCTTTGGCCTGTAGTGCAAAGATGGTCTGTTGATGAATATCTTTGGCCTGTAGTGCAAAGATGAACTGTTGTTGAATATCTTTGGCCTATAGTGCAAAGATGGTTTGTTGATGAATATCTTTGGCCCGTAGTGCAAAGATGGATTTGTTAGTATGATTATAAATAGTAACTGTGATTTGGTATAACCATGATCTTTGATGTTTCAGGTAAAGACATGTGATGAAAATTATCTTCGTCCTGGATGCGAAGAAGAATTTAGAATTACAATTATGATTATGAGTTATTCATATAATTGTGAAAAGGAACTGTTGATTGATGTTACAGGGATAAAATATTGTTGGTGGATTTTTAACATGGAGAAGATAATAGACTTTACGGTCTATTTGACTCTTCTAATGGATTGCTCGTTCCGCTGCAACTATGGTTGAAATTTTTATCATCTACCATATGTTCTAAATCTCTGATTTAATTCTGTTGAAGGTTATTGATAACTTATTTATCTTTAGTCATGATATTCTTTACTGGGCTAGTTGTGCTCACCCTTTTGCTTCACAATTTCTTTCAGGTAATAAGAGTTTAGCTGGGTCGAGTGTGGGTAACAAGGGAATAGAACGGTGGTCTCTAGCTGTGGAGTTCTCCCTAAGCAGTATAGAAAAGTTCATTTAGTAGTTATATTTGGTGAATCCAATAGGGTAAGGCGTACCCAACGTTGGAAGGGTGTTTTGTCACTATCATACAAGATGTTTAATGATATATAATCTCGTGTCATCATAAGACAGGGTTGTGCTCATCCACTTACTGAGTATCTTTACGAGCACTACCTATATAATCTTGGTGTTTGTTTGAAGTATAATTCTCAATTAGAGACAGTGGAGATAATGATAAGTCAAGAAAAGACTCACCATTGGGAAGAATATGATAGTAATCTTCTTATTTTTCTTTGGGGTCTATTGGGTTAACCAAGGATAATTCTGTGGCCATATGATATCTATCATAACCTAGACGCATGACCTCCCATGTACGAAGGTTTCCTTGAGCACTTCCTAAAGTTTCTAATTTCTAAAACAGTTTTTGACTATACCTTTATGTAAGGTGTCATTGTGAGGTGCTGTCCACAGTTGTATTTTGCACGACAATTGTTGTAATAAAGTTGTAGTTATTTTCTGTACCATGTATTTGGCGACTCAGAATAGGTTGGATGGAATGGACCTATTTTGGGGTTGTCACAAGTTTGTTTTTCTTATTTCAAGTAAAACTTATTTAAAGTAAAACTTATTTGAAACTTATAAAAGGATACCAAAACTAGTTTATACTTTGAAATTAATTCATGGTTTTGTTTGAATATAGAAAGCAAATTTGGTTTAAGATTTTGAGCATTTGAGAAATAATTCAAATTGAACTATGACAAGTAACCAAAGAAAGTTTCTAAATTGTATCTAAATAATTCAAATTGAACTATGATAAGTAACCAAAGTAAGTTTCTAAATGTTTTTTATTTGAAATTCCTTTTTTAATTTGAATTATGAATATTTATTGCAATTTGTAAACATTATTATGATTAGTTCAAGTTTTTTTTATTTAACTTAAACAAAAAAATTAATTAAAATTCGCCCCTGAAAAAAAATTCTGGATCCGTCATTTATTCTTTCTATCCAAATACAACATAAGTATTTTGTGTGAGGAAAGAGGTTATCACAGACGTCTTAAAAGAGAAGAGGCCAATGACAAGTTTAATCTCTAGTATACTTGTGAAAAAAAAGAAGAAAGATCTCGAGTTCCGAGATCAAGTTTAAAAGAGTACAAAACTCAGGATTCAACTGCTACAACTTAATTTGTGAAAGAAACGGGGCGCTAGCTAGTGCTAAAAATAATAAGTTAAAATCTATCTATAAACTTTGTAAAGATTTCCCTATATATTAAAGAAGACTTTCATTATAGTGATAAAGATCTCAGGTTCTGGAGAGATTTTGAAATTAGAAGTAACAACATACCGTAAATATATGTAGTAATTCAAATAAATCGACTCAACATTGTGTGATTGATTATTTCTTTTCACATTTTTATAATTTTGTTTCAGTGGCGGAATCAGAACATTTTTAAAGAGGTGTCAAAATACATCAGTAAAAAAAATTATTTATTGACGCTTGGAGTGCTTCTTTTAAATTTATTTTGCCCAATTATAGTATTTCATAACATCCTGTTCTAACCCTTATCAACCGATGAGTCTAATGACTTAATATATATATATATATATATATATATATATATATATATATATATATATTTAACTTCCCCAAAACTATGAGACTATTAATCAGACTTTGAAGTCTTTAGTCAACTGATTAACTGCTTTTATATATAGATAAATTATAAATTATAATATTATATATTCAAAACCTTATATTATGGTTTTGGTAATCTTTCTTGAAAACAACTGAGAGAAGTCACTCAAAGCAAGAAAATGAATTAATTTATTCATATTTACAAAAAATTGATACCAATGTATGATTAAGTCAGTAAGACAAATGAGTGTAATATTAATTAATTAATCAATCATTAAACTTATTTAACATTATTTTATCTTATAGTAATATTGTTAATTTATTTTAGGTGGAAGGACATGAGAAAATAAATAAATTAATACCATCTCATAACAAAGATCAAATTTAACTAACATTAGCATGATTCAGATTCCAGGGTTGGGGGTAGTTCCGCTAGTGTTCTGTTTTAATTATAAAACATCACTCAAAATACTCTAAAAAAAAGTACTAGTCGGAAATAATTTAAGAAAATTTAAAAGTCAACTGATTTATAAATATATAAATAATATATTTAACTCCATTCTAGATTATATATTATTACCCTTTCATAGTTTTTGTAAGATGAATAATTAAAATACTAGTGGCCGACTCCTATATTTTGTCTACTTATACACACATGTGCATATATATTTGCCGAACAAACGAACATGGGCTATGACGGTACATACTGTCGTCATAGCACATGTTCGTTTGTTCGTTTATATATATATATATATATATATATATATATATATATATATATATATATATATATATAGGACCGATCCATAGTTAACGGTGTCAACTTAAGTTTATCCTTACAACACATCGTGACCCTCCATTCTACGATCGAACGATTATATAGGGAGATTGTCCGTAATTTAGTTTTCAGTATTCCGCAGTTTAATACTGCGGACAGGGCAGAAGACCGAAATGCCCCTCCTTAAGAAGTCCCCGTCCGTAGTTTAATATTGCAGACTATAGGTCTATGAAGCGATAGTCAGACGACGTCGAATTCAACTGAAACTTAAAGGTCCCGTCCATAGTTTAATACTGCAAACGTTAGATCTATGAAACGACACCAGAAAATGATAAGTCAGGTTTGCACGATTAAACAGCAGATGCTAGGTTACCTATATATAAGACGGTTAGTACTGCAAACTGCTCTGGATAAGCGGAAGAGCTCGACCTAAAGCAAAAGAATTTTCTATTTCTTCTTGCATATTCTTATTATTATTGATTCATGTGATATGTGATGAAGTGACATGCATGTCACAATATTTGGAAGGCACAATATCTTCAAGGCTCTGTGTGCTGGAAACACTTCACCCGACCGACTCTTTTTGTCCAGCCTTCCAATTTTTGTTGCCATGTGTGTTTCTAATCATCCCAGATTACTTGAATATGTAACAATTACCAATGATATACAACATAACTAGATGATTTTTAGCTTTAAAAACTTATTTTTAATGCCTGCATGTCTCAAAATGTAGTACTGTCAGGATGTGTTAATTGTTAAGCTCTTTAAAGCAAACCCTGGAGTGTCCATCACAACATCTTGAGATTATTCATTAATAAACCTCAATTTATTGTGCCAGCACTTCTAGGGTTTGCATCGAAGACCTAAACAATTGGCCCATTATGACAGTCGACGTACCGTCCGTAGTTTAATACCGCGGACGCTAATTCCCCTACATAAACGACGTCGTACATTATTAACACTGAAAGGTCTGAACGATGACGTATCTTTCTTAAGTCTGAAAGGTCCCGTCCGCAGTTTAGTACAGGATGCTAATTCCCTTACATAAACGACGTCATACATTATTAACACTGAAAGGTCAGAATGACGCTGTATCCTTCTTAAAACTGAAAGGTCCCTTAAGAATGAAAGGTCCAGTCCACAGTTTAGTACTGAAGAAGTGGAGGAATTAAAAGCTAATATTAGCATATGCTGCGAAACCACCCAAAATCCATACAAAATTTGGACTTCAATAAGCAACATGATAGAGACATTCAGTTATTGGTAGTTACATACATACAGAGACTGATCAAAAGCAAACAATAATACTTTATTTGTAAAAAAATGTCAAAATAACTAGAAAGAAATGAAATTATTAAGATTCAGGTCTTGTTAACCCTAAATATTTATAATGGTTCTGCTTATCATGGTTTATAAAAAGTCCACATATTGCACACTTTCAAAGTGCCTTCTGACTTGCTAATTGTTCGACAACAATTTTCAACAGTGTTGCTTTTTTACGACCTTTTTTCTATGAACATATTGGATCAAACACATGATCATTGGAAGCAGCTGCATCATTGTAATCATCATCATCGAACAATTCCATAGCGACCCCATTATTGATAACAGGTTGCACATTGTCGTCTGGTCTTACTTTCACACCTTCTGCAGGGATACTGGCCACAATTTTGTGCTCACGATCTATCACTTGGAGAGCATAATCTGTGGCTTCTTTAGAAGATAAAGCATCCAACACAAACCCCAGAATTCGTTTGTGTATATGATTGAACTGACCGGTTTGTCATTTATGCTAGCTCTACTTAATCTTTCATTATTTTCCCTTTTTAAATCTTGATACACAATGCTCAATCATGTGTTCAAGTCTTTCTAGGACTCTTTATTATCCATTTGATTTATTTACGTTAAACCTCATTGCACGTCTTATTACGTTTCCTCTTCTTTATACTTAACATATAAACTCAAGTTCTGAAAAACTCACGCGCACCAGCTTTTTATCATCTAATTCATCCTTATTCATAATTTGCTTCAAATGATAACTCATAGCATCGTTGAGCATCTATTTGATTAAGTAATTAATCATCACCTTCCAATATTATTAATTATTTAATAATATTTTAAACATTCTCAAATATTATTAATCCTTTAATAATATTTTTGTCACTCACTAATATTATTAATCATTTAATAATATTTTAATTTAACTTTAATTTAATATTATTAATCATTTAATAATATTTTAATATAACTTTAACATAATATTATTAATTATTTAATAATATTTTAATTCTAAATGTTATTAATTACTTAATAATATTTTAATATAATATTATTAATCTTTTAATAATATTTTAATCATCTATTAAACTCATAAACATATAATTTTATTTGTTTATCCTTTACTAATTCATTTATTTAATAAGCCTAAAATGTCATAAATATAATATTTTACCAAAAATGACCAAAATACCCTCCACAATTCTTATTACATCATATTAAGGATGGTCTTTTTTCAAAAAAAATTACATTAATTTTACACTTTATAACATCACATTACTTATTTTATCCATTTATTCATAACTCAATCGTTTACATGAAAAATACCAAAACAACTTATTATTTTTTATCTTCTGGGAAATATCAGTATATGATATTTTAGTGATAAAATAATTTTTCTGTAATTTTTTAATTTCTTTTCCTATTTTTAAATAGGCTAAAACAGTCCAAAATGACAACATTTATCATAAATTATCTTTTTATCCAAAATTTTTGAAATTTACACGGTAGAGTCACACTACCATATTATAACTCCAGTTCAAATATCACAATTTTCTGAGTTGTATCTTAAGAGTTATTACAGTTTACTTTTAAAATCGTATTTTCTTGTAAAAGTCTTAACTCTACTTTTGGACATCCAAAAATTCCCATATTTGAATAGAATCTATTTAACTTGTTATACTAACATACCACAAAAGCCTAGAATTTTTAGAGCTTTTAAAGTAGCCGAAACAGCCTTCACCAAAAACTGGCCATGGAATTTGTCCGATTTTCCAGATTTTTGCCTAGTTGGGAGAGTTTTGGGAAAAATGATACTACGGTTGATTGGTTTAACATTTTTGAGTGTTATCACTTGGGTTTAATAGATAACTCACTTATCTAACACTCCTCTTTGACGGATCTCAAAAATAATTTGTAGGTTTCAAATGGTAGCCCAAATGTGGCTGATATTTAGGGTCTTTTTCTAGATTTTGCCTACTTTACCAAAAGTAGTCCATACGAAAATATACAATACCTTTTTAGGTGATTCCAACCGGAGAAGTTAGAAGACTCATAAATCTAACTCTAGGACTTGACCACACTCAAAAATTTGAAGTAGAATGAGAGATCCGATTGTTTGAATTTCATGTTTTGTTTTCTAGAAAATCAGTTTTTCATACTTGAATGTTTTCTAAGAAAACTTCCATGATCTCTTGATTAATCAAACATTAATACATCGTAAACCTCCTTAAACTCAATGATCTACCGTGATCCATGATTAATTTCATCAAACTCATATGAAAACAAAATTAAACATAGTTTAAGGGTTAAGGTTTTATACCTTTAGGGATTTTCTTCTTTCTTCTCTTCTTTTTCTTCTTTAATGGCAGCCATTTTCTCTCTCTTAATTCTCCTTCATGGTCGGGTGTATGGTGGAAATGAAGAGAACAAGTTCCTTTTATTTCCTTTACTTAGTTAAATGATATTTAGGAGAGAGAGGGAGTAGTTAGAATTAAGTGAGATTAGATGGGGAGTTAGTGACGAGTAGGTGGCTGCCCATGTGTTGGAAATTCAGCTGATATTAGTCTTGTGGGTCTCGCTTTTATTTTTTCGTTTTGCGTGTTTAATGAAGTCTCTTAGGTTATAATTTTTTTATGGAGCTTATAAATTTTATTGTTGTAGTAAAAGAAGCATATAATATAGTGGGATTGTGTTATGGGCACTTCAGATTCATAGTGTTTTGAATCCAGATTGCTTGAATCACATTAAACTTTGAAAACTTTGAAATAACTATACATTCTTAAGAACTGTTTTGCATGTCTTAAGTATGTTAAGTCAAATTTGAGGAGTAATAATTAATATCCTTTTAATTGTTTTATTGTATAATAATTTTGAACCTTTTCTAAGAGTCTTTTTAGTAAATGTTTATGTTGCATTTTAGTTGCAAAAGCAACCTGCAAGGGAGTAATTATTAGGAGTTGGCATTGCCCTTATGTAGAAAAGTTGGGTTTATAACTTTACATGCAATAACGATTCGCTATTCTACTCCACTTTCAGATAATAAAAATAATATTTAGCTGAGATATGACATGAATATTTAACAACTTATACAATTCGTTATTCAAACTAGCACGTGAATTACACGTACTATTACCTAATTATAGATAAATAGATAAAATTAAGCCGCAACACTACATGAAATTAGAACAATATATAGAACAATAGACACGTCGGGACATTAATAATGATTAGAACAATGAAGCCACATACATACCAATTTTTTTTGTAGTTGCCCAACTTGTGTATTAATACTTAAAATAAAACAATTAAATAAACGAACCGGAGTTGAACATCCGAGCCCAACTCAAGCTCATTTATAATCAATCCACCAATCCCTGTGACAGCGAGGCAACCCCTAAAAGGTTATACTTGTTGTTGAGCTGCCAAAGTCTATCTTCTAGATTAAATTAAAAGTCTAGAAAATTTAATGTTTGTGAAGAAATGAAAGACAGAAAAGTCTGATTTCATTTTGAAGATTGCATAACGTCCAAACATAATAATCGTGCTTACCAAGGATTTCCCCCCTATATATCGTTTGTGAAATATATATTATGTGAATCTAATTATTCATCTATTATTTGTTATAAAATTAAACGGATATGTATTATTGGAGTTAAATGATCACAAGAATATTTAGTGGTCAAATATAAATAACTAACACAATCAAACATGCGAGAATTTTTCGTGAAAATTTAAATCGGGAAAAATTATGAGCGAAGACGGATCAAAGTATTTACTACTCCCTCTTATTCAGATTAAATGACATTTTATGGAGTTTAATTTTATTCTATATAAGTGTCGTTTTAGAATTTCTATGCAATATTGCACTATTTTTTTCTAATTTACCCCTCTGTTTAATATGCTTAGTAAATGCAATTGCCTTCATCTTAGAAATAATTAATTAGGGATATAAAAGACATTTTGTGTTATTTCTTAATGAGTGTGCTTAACTCTAAAACGTCATTTAATCTGAATAAGAGGGAGTATATGAAAATATGAATTCAAACACTCTATCCAAACGTAAATATCAAAATTGAGTATACGCAAAACTCTTTCAAAGAGTAAATACTAAAGAGAGGCGGAATGCAAGAATAATCAACCTTGAAGAAATTAAGGCTGAATATGCTTTGTATGTAATAGATGACTTCAATAATTAATTGCTTGTACCAATTTGTAATAAGTAACCTCCAAACCATTATTCACCACTAAAGGAATTCTAACAAATCAATCTACACCACAAAAAGAAGTCAAAACTTTATAATTAAGAGTTAAATACACTTTCAATCTCCCAAGTTTATCTCATTTTGCACATTACATCTTATACTTCAAAACGTGGCACTTTGCATCACGTACTGTTAACGAATAACACATAACACTCTCCGATCCAATATCAATCGCTGAAAGTAACGCGGGTAGTTTTTTAAAGTGACGGATTTTACACTTTTAGTGACGGATTTTGAGTCAAAAGATGTTATGTGTTGATTCGCTAAAAGTGCGGGATACAAAGTGTCATGTTTTAAAGTATATGATACAATTTACAAAAATGGGATAAACTTAGAGGATACAAAGTGTATTTTAACTCCATAATTAAAACATCCACACTATTTCATGCTATAAATAGACTAGGTACATTGAAATAATAAACCATTCTCCTAGTCCTCAACTTCCAAAAAATGTTTCCTTACAACTACACCATTCTCCTAGCCCTCATCGGACCCCTCGGTTGGTTCATCTGCAGCTGGCTCACCCCGTTGGTCCAAAACCGCCACCAGAAACTTCCACCAGGTCCCAAAGGCTTACCAATAATCGGTAGCCTTCACTTACTAGGAAAACTCCCCCACCGCGCCCTCCACAACTTAGCCAAAAAATATGGTCCTATAATGTCCATGCAGCTAGGAAATGTCCCAACAATCGTTGTCTCATCTCCCCAAGCTGCCGAGATATTTCTTAAAACTCATGACCTAATTTTTGCTAGTAGGCCTAAGCTACAATCCTCCAAATATGTGTCGTATGGATCAAAGGGCATGGCCTTCACGGAATACGGTCCGTATTGGCGCAATGTTCGGAAACTTTGTACACTAGAGCTTTTAAGTGCCAAGAAGATTGATTCTTTTGTGGGGATGAGAAGGGAGGAGTTGGTTTTAATGGTTAACAGTATTAAAGAAGCTGCGGTGGCGCGTGAGGTTGTGGATGTTAGTGATACGGTGGGGGGTGTAATTGAGAATATGACATATAGGATGTTGTTTGGGCGTAGTAAGGATGATAGGTTTGATCTGAAGGGTACCATGAAGGAGCTTATGGATCAGGCAGGAGCTTTTAATATAGCAGATTATGTCCCCATTCTTGGGCCGCTTGACCTTCAGGTACTATACTCAAATAAATTCATATTCATTTTTGAATTTGAAGATTTTAAATAAGTACTGGTTGAGATTTTGATTGAAGATTTTAAATAAGTGATTGAGATTGTGGGATCAAAAGTTATGTTATCAGAACAATAAGTGTGGATAAAAATACTCTCCATTACACCTTCATTCAATTTATCTCAATACACATTTATTGACAAAAAAATTATATTATCGGAACAAAAGTTATGACAGCAATTAGTTTTGACAAAAGCAATATTTGTGTTATTAAATTTGTATTAGTGAAAATCGGGGGAAATGTAAAATATAGGGGATACCTAGTCCATTATTTTTTTTTTTCTAACAATAATATCAACAACCATTCAAATATTATAATGATCATTAAAATTTAGTTCCATCTATCATCCATGCTTCTCTTGCTTAGTTTGTTTGTGTTTTTCTTAATTCTAAACACTAAAATGTATCTTGACTTTGAAAACTTCTCAAGTACTCCCCAGTTTGTTGCAAATTTTTTAAGTAGTGACAGCTATTAGTTTTTCAAATTTTTAAAAAACTTCACAAGTAGTGACAGCAATTGAAACTTAAAAACATTAGTTGACTTTGAAAGCTTCTCACCCGGTTTTTAATCTTGTTCTTTTATCAAGTCGTCATTGTACATAGAATTAAATGTACAACCAAACTTTGTATGAAAACATATATTACTTCAATTGCCTAAAAATTAAAATTATTAACAACTCTCATTAATATTTCATTAGCTTGTTTTCTTGCTATTTTTCTTCCATATATATATATGTGTATATATATAGGGATTAACTCCACATATAAATTTCAAATAAATTCATATTCATTTTGAATTTTAAGATTTTAAATAAGTGGTTGATATTATCGGAACAAAAGTTATGTTATCAGAATAATAAGTATGGATAAAAATACTCTCAATTACACCTTCATTCAATTTATCTCAATACACATTTATTGACAAAAAAATTACATTGTGTGACAATATTATTCGTTGCAAATAATAGTGTCCGTCGCTAAATATAATATTTGTGTTGTTAAATGTGCATTAATGGGAAGATTGAGTGAAAGGTATAATGGAGGGAACATAATCCAATAACTATCGCTATAACAATTGCAAAATTATTGCTAAATATATATTTGCTCTCATAACATTACTTTTGGATAAATATCCCCTCAATTACATCTTTCACATAATCTCTCTAAATACACTTTAGCGACACCATAATATTCGTCATAAATTATCGTGTCCTGGAACCTTTGTTAAAACAATATTTATGTTATTAAATTTGTATTAGGAAAAATAGGAAAAATCGGGTGAAATGTATAATATAGTGGCCTGGGGTGGTGGGGGGGGGGGGGGATACCTAGCTAGTCCATTATTTTTTCTCTAACAATAATATCAACAACCTTTCAAATATTATCTTCAAACTCAAAATGTATCTAAATATTAGTTAATTCCATGCTTTTCTTGCTTAGTTTGTTTTCGTTTTTCTTAATTATAAACATTAGTTGACTTTGAAAACTTCTCAACTACTCCCCAGTTTTTAAAAGTAGTGACAGTTGATGATGTTGAAACTAGTTTTAGTCAACTGATCTTGCCATATACTAGTAAACAAATAATAGTTGACAATAAAAACTTTTTATCACCCGGTTTTTAAGCTATTAATATTCATTATCTTGTTTAATTTCTTGCTATTTTCCTACCATATATAGGGATTGACTCGACGTATTAAGGCGATGCATCATTCTGTTGACAAAATCTTGGAGATCATTATTAGTGAGCATGAAGAAGATGCTAGGACTAGACAGAAGGGGAATCATGAAATGGATTTTGTTGATATATTGCTATCATTAATGAACAATTCCACAGATAGACATGACGAATTATCGCGCATAATTGATCGAGCAAGTATCAAAGGAATCATGGTAGATATGATTGCAGCAGCTATTGATACTGCACATACAACAATTGAATGGGTCATGACAGAACTCATAAGGCACCCAAGAATCATGACAAAGCTTCAAGAAGAAATTAAGACTGTTGTAGGAAATAGTGAAATCGTCGAGGACACAGATTTAACTAAATTCAAATATCTGGATATGGTGATTAAGGAAAGCTTTAGGTTACACCCAACTGTTCCATTATTAATTCCCCGTGAATCAATGGAGGACATTGTGGTCAACGAATATCATATACCTAAGAGGTCACGAGTTTTTATTAATGCTTGGGCATTAGGACGAGACCCTGGCGTCTGGTCGGAAAATGTTGAACATTTTATTCCCGAGAGGTTTGTTGGTAAAAGTATAGACTTTAAAGGACATGACTATGGCCTATTACCATTTGGGTCAGGTCGAAGAGTGTGTCCTGGAATGTACTCGGGCTTAATCAACGTTCGACAAATTGTGGCACAATTGGTGCATAGCTTTGATTGGGAGTTACCTAATGGGATGTCAGTTAACGATCTAAACATGGACGAAAAGTTTGGTCTGACATTGCCAAGAGAAAATAGCTTAGGAGCAGTCCCAAGTTCTCGCCTATGAAGATGTATTGTGTTTTATAATAAGCTCAGCATTTTGTGTACTGCTATTTGATGGTAACTAGTAACTACCCTAGCTTTTTGCTGAGTAGCACTAAAGGCAAGGCCATTTATTTAAATTTGTGTTGTTTTGTTTCTGAGTTGGTGTACTCACGTTCCTCCTTTGTTCTTTCTATATATATGTAATATGTTTCCTATTAATAAAAACAATTTATTAGTTGGGCCGAATTTTAAAATTTTTCATCCAAGTAGCCACCAAATTTCGATATGGCCCTCTAAGTGGTAAAAATATCAATTTTGTACTCCAAGAGGCTAATTTGGTTCAATCTAATAATAAAGTTCACTCGGGCCATTTTCGAGGGGCAAAATTCTAAACTCGTGTTAATAGTTGCAAGACAATTAATAAATTAGTAATGCTAGCTAGGAACACAAATTATACACAAAATTTATGCACAACTAGTATAAAAACGGGAGAGAAAATAGGAAGTAGGACCTACGATTAGATTACTTTACACATTTTTATTGACAAGTAGTCATGTGTCCTACTATCTATTTGTGCACATTTTTCATTTTTGCACAACTTTTTATGTACAGTTTGTGTACATAGTATTATTCATAATAAAATAAAATAAGCAAAACTCAGAATAAATAAAACAATAAATAATTAGTTAACTAATATAATAAGAGTAAAATACAAACGTGACACCTGAATTTTAAGTGTTTTTAGGTATTGAACCCCTTTTATATTAGTCAACGTGAAACGAGCCCCTTTTTGTCAAGAAATTTAGATAATCAATCCTCAAGTGGCACCGCTAATGTGTACTTAAACTCAATTAAATCCCAAAAAGATGTTGCTCCAATGATTTGAACCCAAAACCTCGTGCTAGGGGTTTTAGCAATGAGACCACCCAAGCACCAAATGACTAACTACTTAAATTACCCAAAGAATAAATTATATACTAAATCAATTGATTTCCTCCAACAAAATATTAAAAGACAAACTCATTTTTCTCTTTCACATTTTTCACTTTACTCTTTATGCTTTTAGTCGCTTTCTCTCATCCTCTCACCTAAACAACAAGAGAAATTAGGGTTACATCCTCAATTTGGGGGGTTTGTACTTGTGCCATTTGAAGTGATAATTGAAGGATCTAAAAGAATATTTGGAGATGGCGAAGTGTCTCGAAATTCGTTGTGGGTGGAATTGAACTCAAATTTTGCTTCCCATGAAAAATTGTTCAATAAGCTTTGATCAGATCAAGGGGGTTGACACTATGATAATGTCATTGTTAAAGGCTTGAAGCTTTGTGATGGGTCTAAATTATTCTACTGTTTTGATGATAACAAAATAAGAATTAAAAGTCTTTCGAAAAACTAGGATATAATCCTCTCTATAGGATATTATATTATATGATACAATATTTATATATTTATTTTGCTTTCTTATTTTCCTATGAGTCAAATATTTAATTAGTCCAAAAGGAACTATAATTCAATGATTTAGTAATTGGAATAAAAGTATTTTTCCAAAAAAATTAACTCTACGATTTTGATCGTTCTGAATTTTAATGAAGAAACATAGAATGAATTCTCAAATCCTAGAATGGCTTAAATTCACGATACTAGACTTTACATTTTGCAGTAGCTCTACGACAGACAAGTGAATTTACTTGTTTACTCTATGATAGTAGAGTGACTTCAGCCTTAACTCTACGAACTAGTATTCCACTCAACGATCGATCTTAGAGTTATCTTTAAGTGGAATATTAGTTCGTAGAGTTAAGGTTGATGTCCCCTCAACCGAAACCCCTAACCCTCAAAATGAGAATACTCCAACTCTTGAGGCCCCCTCATCCAAAACATCAGAACCGAACCCAAACCAAAACCAAAAAAAGGAAAGAACCCGAAAGCTCCTCCCTCGAACCCCCACATAAGAAGTTCAATACTGCAAAATCTCTCGAACCTCGTCCTTAATGTATCATACCACCACCCAAATAACCTTCCCCAAATAGAACCCATAAATTAGCTTTTTCATCAACACTCTGGCTAAAAGATCCCGATGACCACCCTTTAGAATTATTTGACCACTTCGTCCTCCCAGCAGATGAGGCCAAGTTCAAAGATATTTTTACCACCGACCTCGTTGTCGCTGGAATCATGCACTAAGGCCGAGTAAGTTTTATTCTTACCCACCTTTTGCATACCATCTTCATCCCACTTTATTACTTATGCCACACCGTTTATTTCTGGTCGATGCCATCTGGGGTCGCGTTCTTCAGTGATGGAAAAAGTTTGAAGCCGAAGAAACCCAACTGAAAAGAGATAACGCGTTTCTATAAGCCGCTCTGGAAAAAGAAAGGAACGAACACCAGGGCATGGAATTCGCCTATATGACAACCTCCAAAGTGAAAATGCCAAACTGAAGGAAGAAGCCGCAGAAGCTATAACTCGCCAAAAGACCGCCTTCGAGAAAAGCGAAGAAGTAATATAGGATAAAGAGAAGCTGAAAAATAACAACCTGATACATAATTCTTTGCCAAAATTCAAATTTGAGCAAGCAGGCTAAAAAAAACTTTCAGACATATATATCTTTGGAAAAAGAATTCAATAACTACAAGGCATTGGAACCACTTCTGATCGAAGAGCTTCGAAACCAGATTCGACAGGAATACAAGAAGTCTCCCGAACTCACAACTGAGATAATACCGATGTATTTCGAAGGATATGAAGCTGCCCAGAACAAAGATAAAGCCAAACTCTCAGTTGTTGCACTGAACTCATTACTCCTTGATTCTTCAGAAGATGAGGACGAAGATGAAACCGAAGACAACCCAAAAGATGGCCATGATCCACAACAATAGTTTATTACCTCAACTTTTTCCTTGTTGGTTTCACAAATCCTACATCCGTAAGGTTTGGTAGCAGAATGGTAGAGGAAGGAACTGATGGATACTTGTGCGGGTTTCGGTGGTTTAATCCGGAGGAATAGCCCAATCCAGCCTTCTCTGTTTGGTTAGGAATTTGAACTGGATTTCTGATTCCTTGCTAACTTTTCCCAAACCCTTGTCCAGACCAGAAACCCAAGGATATCATTTCTTGGCTAGCCGACATTACTTCGGTGGAAACTCTGGGCTTTAAAGTTGGGGCCCCAATAGGTAGGTATTGAGTGTTGCTCACCTCAAGGGCTTGAAAACTGACAGGCTTAATTCCTTCGTTGAGGTTAATGAAAGGCATATCGTTTTGCATATGGACAAGATATTCTGGTTCGGCATTGACAGTGACCAGATTGCCATTAATGATGTATTTAGCTTGTTGATGAAGGGTAGACAGGACTACTTCTACCATATAAATCCACGGTCTTCCCAATAACAGATTATATCCTGTGGTGATATTCAACACTTGAAAGGATATGTAGAAGGTATGGGGACCAATCTTGACTAGAAGCTCGATTTCTCCTACAACCTCTCGCCGAGATCCATCAAAGTCCCTAATGACTATATGACTAGTCCGGATCCAATTTGGATTGATTTTTATTCTTTCCAATGTGTCATAGGGACAGATGTTCAAGGACGATCCTCCATCTATAAACAGACCTCCTACCACATATCTCGATGACATCACTGCTATGTGCAATGACTTGCAATGGCCCGTCCCTTTTGATGGTATGCATCATCAGTGAAAGATATCACATTATTGTTGAAAATGTGATCAATCAAATGACGGAACTTCTTTGTATCCATAGCTTTAGGCAGATGTGCTTCTTCTAATACTTTCACTAAGACCTTGCGATGGTCTTCCGAAGATAAAACTAAGTTTAGAATTGATATCTGTTGAGGTGCTTGCTTCAATCTCTGTACTACTTTGGCTTCATTATGCCCCATCTTGCTTATGAACTCTTCAATTTTCCCCTTAGACACTTTTCCCTTAGATTTAATGAATGGGTTCATTACTCGCTGAGGTAGATACAACGGGTTTCCATCAATATGACAGCAATTTGATTTGAAGTTGATCCTTCATCCTTCCCATAAATCCAGGAGACTCTTTTCAAGCAAATTATAGGATACTGCGGCCTGAATGGCAGCATCAGAGGCTCGGGCACAACCACTTTCACAGGATTCTTTCCCTCTTGGTCCCTTTTTCCTTGAATTACTAGAGGAACCATAGACAAGTCTCCTTCAAAAGATATGAGTGCTATAACTTCCCTCCATCTCTGTGTTCTAGGAGGGAATGTCTCCTCTTCTTCAGGCGAAATATTATCTTGATTGACCATTTGAAGGTCACCGTTGTCGATCATATTCAGTTTAATAACACTAATTCTATTTAATTATTACTTAATAATAATTAAATAGTTATTTACATTTTAAACAATATTTAATTAGTTTAATAATCAACTAGTGGCATTAAAAATTTATTAGTTAGTAATTTTAAATGATTTAAAAGGGTTTTAAACCATTAATTACACTAATAATTACTTAATTACATTGAAAAATTCCCAATTAAATATTAAAATATTCTATATTAATTTAGAAAATTTTAGTTCAAGACTGACCCAAGAACCAGCCGGAAAGGTGGTGAACTGGTCACCGGAATGTTCTGGCCGGTTCATCGAAAAAAAATCGGCAGTAGCTCCCTTAATTTTTTTGATTTTTCCATATTTGGAGTCCTTCACTAAAACTTGAATAAAATGAAATCTACAACTCCGATTAACATCTAGTCGGTCTCGTTGGATTCGTATCTTTCTAAACTACAAGATTTTATCATCAAAATACAAATTTGGACATGTTTTGGTTACTAAACAGTGAGGTGTTTTTAGAAAATAATTTATATCTTGCTCATTTTAAAACATTTTTGCATGTTTCAAAAGAGATTTTCTTCTTAACTTACATATCTAGCATACCAAGAAAGAAAATCACAAAAATCATTAGTAAGTTTCAAAATGAAAACTTCAATCACACCTTCTGATTAAGTTTTCCGATAAAACTCCTTTTCATGCATTTTACCAAACTTTTCTACACAAACACATACAAGTACACATGTTAAACCCATTTAACTCTATATCTACCATTCTAGTATGCTTCTAGCCCTTTAAAGCTTGATCTCCATGTATTTAACATAAAAATACACAAAGCATACAAGATTAAGGTTTTTCTTAAACTTTTGAACATAATTTCTTTTCCTTCTTCTTGATCATCTTTTAAACACTCAAATAGGTAAGATCCAAATATGAAACCATAGAAAACATGTAGATCTAGGGCTTTGAACTTCAAGTACATAGGTTCTTTATTTTGTAAAACCAACAAAATACATGAAACTAAAGATTAGGATTTAATATTTTTACCTTGATCTGAAGGCACACTTTCTTATTTTACCAAATTAAGAGATAAATTTTGGATTCATAAGGCTCAAAGCTCTACGCCCCTTCCTCTTCTATGGCTTCCGCCCACTCACCCTTTCTCTCTCTCTCTCTCTCTATGTTTTGTTTTTGCTAGTTAAGTTTGGAAGGAAATGTAAACTTTATTTACTAATGAGGTGTGAGTTTATATAAGTAGTAAAAAAATGTATATACTATATCTATATGTATATGTATATTACCCACATCTCTTGCTTTACTTGATCAAATAAACAAAATAATTTGGCTAAGGATTAGGGTGACACATGGGCTAGGGAGTGGGTGAAGAGTTGGGTGACCAACTTTGACAAATAAGAGACCAAAAATTTTTTTAGTCACATGCCTTAAAACACCCAAAAGGGGTCGGGTACTCCCCCTTACTTTGCTCCAATTTGGTTTATTTTTATTGTTAAATTTGATTAATTCAATGACCAAAAAGTCCCTCTTCAATTGGGCTAAAAGTTGGGCCATTTTATTTAATGTTTGGGTTTTTAAATTAATTAGTTGGGCCATGTAAAATGACATGGTCCAACATTTTAACTTTACATTACCCTAATTATTTAATTAGGATTTTCATTCCTCTTATTTTGGAATTTAATTGATTACTTATATACATTTAATTTTATAACCCAATAAGACTTGTTTTAATTTGGTTTAAAATAAATAATAAATTGAGATAATAAGATTAATCTTTTATGTTAGTATAATTTTAAATACTAATATTCTACAATACCATAACCCTTATGTTAGTTAATTTACCATACCTAATGTATAATTAGGTTATGTAGCATTCTTATTACATCTCTTTATAAATTAAATAAATATATATGTAAGACCCCAACTTTTTATAAATAAAATCGAATTTTCTCTAATTATTATTGTGAATAATAAGGTGTTAATTTGATATAATACTTTGGTTATGGGTGAAATGTGAAAATTTTACAAAATAAGCAAGTGGTTATAAAATATTCATTTTATCGGAGAATATTCGTTTGGTCGTGGAATATTCGTACGACGGTGAAGCCATTTGTAACGGAAAACGGTCGGATGAAGAAAACGACAAATTTGAGTTTTTATAAATAACGACGTAGTTGTTACCGTTAACACTGTTAGAATACCCGGTGGTTAAAATACAGTAATACATGTGGTTGCACAGTAGCACACGGTATTGCACAATATTTTTGAATTATTGATTCTTACGTAAGAAGACACTACTGAATAATTATTACAGTAATTACTGTTCAATATTTTATTTTATTGATTCAATAATTGCTACGTTGATATGTTATATTATTGTTGTTTCAATAATTGTCACTGCATAGTATTTTCCATTATCAGATCAATAATTCATATTTGAATAATATTGTTAGATAGCATTATTGGCAGTGTCTAAGGAAGTTCTGTCTAAAAAAGGGGTTTGGTCACCTAATTGTGCGTCAATAAGAAGAAATCCTTATCGAAAGGCCCCCTCTTTCTTGGGAACGACCTGGTTGTCATAATTGTGATTCTGTAATATTATTTGTGAATAATTAATTATTAATTTATATGATAAGAAAATATTTATTTTATGTGGATATAAATGATGGATATATTTATTGTGGTTATAATGAAGGAATAAATGCTGAGGTATTTTATCAGTATTTTGTCGGAATAGAGGTGTTGAAAATCGTCCGTATGGGGATTTCGGTCATTTTTCGTTTGAAATTTAGAAAAATTTAAACTTACAAAGTTGTAGAGAATTTAATTTCCTATGGAATAGACATGAGATTCGAATTTTTCTGATAAAAGGGCTATTTATTATGAATTATTGAAGTTTCAGAAATAAATATTTTTATTAAAAATATGGTGGGCCCCACTTTTGATTGGTGAGAAATAAAATGTGCTGGAATTTATTTTCAAAAGTGGTGGGCGTGAATAGTAGTAGGTAAAGCCATCAGGTAGCAGGTTAGTCTGCTATGGTGTTCTAAGCATTTTCCAATAAAGAGGGTGCTTAGTTAGAATTGAAAATCACACCAAAAACAAGTTTTCTCTTTCTCTCTCTATATTATCGAGCGTATTTTGTGAGTATTTAGATACTTTGTGAGTTGCTATTCATCAGTACAAGTTTTTTTCAGCCTTATACCTGATATTTCAGCCGGAAGTACTGTTCTTTTGAGGTAAGAGATGTTATTTTCTTCATAATGATGTTATTCTTTCAATATCATTATACCGAAATATTGGTATGGATTTTATTGTGGAATTTTTACCTTTTTGTGTCGGGGCTACTATTCACGTATACGACACTATTTACGAATACGATACTATTCATAGAAAAAATAAATTTTTTTTTCTTTGTCCAAGTTGTCTATTATGGTTACTATCTTTGATTGTATCCATGTTTTGATCTTTATTCTTAAATTTTGCTCCACAATTGATTATTATAAGATATTTTTGAACTTGGATAAACTAAAGTATGAATTCCTAATCTTTGATCTTTTATCTCACTGGATTCGTTTTCTTTAAGATATTTTTCGTCATCCTCAGTCCTAAATGATGATATTACTGAATATCTTTGGCCTGTAGTGCAAAGATGAATGATTAACTGATGAATATCTTTGGTCCGTAGTGCAAAGATGAACAGGTGTTGAGATGAACATGACCAACTGGTGATACAAATGAATATCTTTGGCCTGTAGTGCAAAGATGAATATTTGATTCAAGATGTATATTGATTGATGTTATAGGGATAAAATATTGATGATAGACTTTTAAATCTTAAAAGATAGTAGAATTCATTCTCTACTTGACTCTTCTAACGGATTGCTGTTTTCGCTGCAGTTGTTGATCTAAAACTTGTTGTCTATTATATTTTATCAGATTTTTCCATGTTGAAGACTATTGATAAATTGTTGTATATTATCTTAGTCATAATATTCTTTATTGGGCTAGTTGAGCTCACCCTTTTTCTTTTTGTTCCATTTTTCTTCTCAAGAGGTGAGAACTAGCCTGAGTATGGAGTGATGGTTCAGGATAGTTGTTTTAGTAGTCCTCACTATTTTGTAAAATAGTGTATCAATAATTGTAATGAGGACTCCTTTTGAGTTTGTATACTATCTATTAGACAATATTTGTATTCAAACTCACAGTATATGTGTTGTCGTATTTTGCACGACAATTGTATTACTGAGGTTGTATTTGTTTCTGTACCATGTATTTGACGACTCAGAATGGGTGATGTATACCTATTTTGGGGGCGTCACAATATATATATATATATATATATATATATATATATATATATATATATATCATTTAATTACATTTCTAACCCACATCGGCCATGACACATTTATCATCATTACTAAATAATTATAATATCTATTTGTCCATATACTTAATCATTACATGTCACAAAGTTTTCAATATCCTTAATAATTAATTAATATATTTATTTACAATGTGACTTAAAAATTCTTGGTTATTACATGGATAATAAGTGACATGTCAATTTCTTTAATTAACCCTTGTTTTGTAGCAGTATTTGAGAATGAAATCTGAAAATCTGGAGTTAACCAATGGAGCATATGAGAATATTGAGACACCACAAATCAATAACCAGGATAATGTGCATTAGGAGGCAATAATCCTCCTGTAAACAACACCACCGACCAAATGATGAACGATGGGGTGTTTAGGAGATTTCTACAATTCATGCAAAATGAGACGAGAGAGACTCCTTGTGGGGTGTAAATCTAATTATGCACGACACACAAGTATACATGATCAACAAGTAATATAATGATAAGTCAAGTATCGTTCCCACAGAGACAAGTATTAATTTTAATCTAACAATTATCAGCTTTTTATTATTTCAATTTTATTAAACTAATCGAATTAATGATTGAAAATAATGAAAACTAATAAATTAAAAATAAAAAAGTAAATCAATTCAACTCGCTACCGTAAGTTCTAATCAAATAATGGAGAATTAAGCCTACAACTTCACTTTAAGCTTCACTCAGATTATCACACTTCTTTTTAATTCAATTAACTATCTCAGTTCATTAATCAAGAACACAAAATTAGAATTAGTAATCTCTCGATGCACTAACACCATATTAACTTAAATCCACAACTGATAGAATTAAGCCAAACACCCTAATTAATTAATTCACTATATCTCTATGTGAATTACAATTAAAGAAAGTTTAAATTTCAAGTTCTCACACGATTACATGCGATGTTAGGTATATCTCTATACTAAACATACATCAAGAATTCCATCAAAACGCAGAAATCATGAACACATGCTATTATGACTAAGTCTAGATTAATATCTCATCTCTCGAATCTATACAAATCCACAAAGAATTGGTGATCAAGCAATTCATAAATTATATACAAATCATAATAGATGAACTGAAAAGATAATTTCATTGAACTGAAATCAAAGCAAGATAATCATCGTTCCACTAATAGATCCATTTCAAGCTTAATAAGAAATTTTGTTCATAACGAATGAATTAAAAACTGAATAGATTAAAAAATACATCATCCTAAATACAGAAACTAAAATAAAGATTAAGAATAGTAAAACACCACCCTTGTGACGCCCCCAAAATTAGGTATACATCACCCATCTTGGGTCGTCAGATACATAGTATAGAATACAAATACAACTTACTAATACAACTGTCGTGTACAATACGACAAAACATAAACTGTGAGTTTGAATACAAATATTATCTTCTAGAGAGTATTCATACTCAAAAGGAGTCCTCATTACATTTATTAACACACTATTACATAGAATAGTGAGGACTACTAACTAATACTATCATTCGGACCATCACTCCGTTTCCCGACTTGCCCCAGCTACGTTCTCATTTCCTGAAGAGAACAGTGAAAGAAAGGGTGAGTTCAACTAGCCCAGTAAGAAATATTATGACTAAGATAATGCAGAATAAATTATCATTAGCCTTCAACAATGTTAAACTGATAAAATATAATAGACATCAAGTTTAACTGCAGCGGAACAAGCAATCCATTGAAAGAGTCAAGTAGAAAATAAACTCTACTATCTTTTATGATTTAAAAGGTTTTTCAACATTGTGATCGCTGGGACTCAGCTTAATAAAATAATCCACATCATCGAATCACCCCTGCACTACGACCAATGATATTCGTGTATTCATTAATGGTCATGATCATGCCAACAACTGTCCATCAATGCACTACGGGTCAATGAGGACTTTTACCACATCATTTGTAACATTACGGTCATGATTATACCGAATAATCCTTGGTCATAATCATACCAAGTCCATCTATGCACTACAGGCCACAAATGACTTTCAACATTTTATAAACATGAGGATGATGACAATGATATAAGAATTCAATAAAACAAGTTCAAGAATTAATTTATCCAAGAATTAACAACGTCCAAATTGTCAACATGATACTGCTTTGTGGAGTAAAATTCAAGAATATTTAGAAGAATATTTTCATGAAAAGATACTGGATGAACCGCAATTATCAAGGATATTCCACTAATTTCATGGAGTATAGAAGTCAAAACTTAACCAACTGAGTATAATAAAGAATGGAATAACAAAAGAAATAACCCGGCATGCGATAGACCGCACAGACATGTTATTCCAACAGAATAATAAATAATAGAACCAGGTCCGGCGTAAACGCACAGACAGAATATTCTGACAGAATAATAAATAATGGAACCAGGTCCGGTGTAAAACACAGACAGGATGCTCCAACAGAATAATAACAAGACGGAACCAGGCCCGGTGTAAAACACACAGACAGGATGTTCCAACAGAATAATAATAAATGGAATAACAACAGTTCTCTTCATGAATAAGAAAGAATAACACCCCTTAACGTTTTAAAGAAGAGCTGAAATAAGGAAGTAGTTAAGTAGTAGAATACTCTTCTTCTCTCTCTCTCTATAGTTTCTCTCTATAGTTTCTCTCTCTAGAGTTCAGTGAATTCGTAAGAAATAATGAAGGAATGAGCTGCTATTTATAGAAAAATAGAATGCATAGTAACTAATCCATGAACGGTCTAGATTGATTACTTTAATCTGACGGTCCATATTTAAAGAAAAATCTTTTAAATAAAATATAATATATTCTATTTATAGAATAACTTTAATAAAGTATTTTGTTTTATATAAAAAGATGTTTCTGTTTTATTACGTTAATAATACGAATAAAACAAAACGTCATTATAGCTAAATAATTCATATTATTTACTGACAATAATTGAATCAAACTGAGTGACTTCTCACATAAGCAATAATAATCAATACCGTGTGCTACTATGCAACCACACGCATTACTGTACTTTTACTACCGAGTAGTTCAACAGTATCAATGGTAAAACTTCGGCCGTTATTTTTAAAAAAATATTTTTGTCATTTTCTCAATCCAACAATAA
Organism: Panax notoginseng; assembly: GCA_016801055.1. Classification (NCBI taxonomy): domain Eukaryota; kingdom Viridiplantae; phylum Streptophyta; class Magnoliopsida; order Apiales; family Araliaceae; genus Panax; species Panax notoginseng. The sequence goes on along the minus strand of CM029013.1, from coordinate 260,568,770 downwards.
TTCCGTTGTGGGGTCCACTAATGATTGTGCCGTTGTACGAATATTCCCTGTTAAAACGAATATTCCCCGACCAATCGAATATTATATAACAACTTGCGTACTTTGCAAAATTTATAAATATTACTCACAACTATAACATTATATCAAATTAACTCCATAATATTCAAAAATGATATTTATAGAAAATTCATCTTTATTTATAAAAGTTGGGGTCTTATAACCTCCCCTTCTTATGAAATTTTGCCCACGAAATTAGGGTACGTACCTGGTATGTCGAAGAGGTAAGGATACCTTGATTTCATTTCAGATTCTAACTCCCAAGTCATTTCCTCAACATCGTGGTTTCTCCACAAAACTTTGACTTGAGGTATAACCTTGGAGCGTAGAATATGTTCCTTCTTATCCAAGATTTGAACATGAACTTCTTCATACGTCAAATTTTCTGCTATTTCGTCCGGTTCTAACTCAATAATGTGGTTCGGGTCTTCCACATTTTTGCGTAACATGGATATGTGAAAAACGTTATGAACACGAGACATACTTGGCAGTAAAGCAAGTCTATAAGCCACAGTTCCTACTCGATAGAGGATTAAAAATGGACCGATGAATCGAGGATTGAGCTTTTCTCTTTTTTCAAATCTCGTAACTCCTTTCTATGGAGCAACACGTAAGAACACATGATCTCCTATATCAAATTCCACGTCCTTTCGATGAAGATCAGCATAACTCTTTTGTCGATCTTGTGAGGTTTTTATACGGTGTCGGATCGTTTGAATCTTTTCTGTAGTCATACGTACCAACTCCGGTCCCAACAACGTTGCTTCACCCACCTCATCCCAGCATACTGGAGAACGACATTTTCTTCCATACAATGCTTCGAATGTAGCCATGCCAATATTTGCTTGATAACTGTTGTTGTAGGAAAACTCCACCAATGGTAAGAACTTGTCCCAACTTTCCTTGAAGTCAAGGACACAGAGTCTTAATAAATCTTCTAGAGTTTGAATAGTCCTATCTGATTGTCCGTCCGTCTGAGGATGATATGCCGAACTAAATCGTAAATCTGTGCCCATAGCTTTTTGTAAACTAACCCAAAATCGTGAAGTGAATCTTGGGTCTCGATCAGTAACTATGGATACTGGCATACCATGCAGTCTTACAATCTCGTTTATGTACATACGAGCAAGACGTTCAAGTGTATAAGTTTCTCGTATCGGTAAGAAATGAGCAGACTTGGTCAATCTATCAACAATAACCTAAATTGCATCTATACCTTGAGAAACCTTAGGAAGACCGGTAACGAAATCCATGGTAATGTGCTCCCACTTCCATTCTGGAATTTCAAGTGGTTGCAATGGACCTTTTGGTACTTGATGCTCCGCTTTGACTCGTTGACAAGTTAGACACCTTGAGATAAACAACGCTATCTCTCTCTTCATATTGCTCCACCAAAATGTATGACAAAGATCATGATACATTTTGGTACTTCCAGGATGGATTGCAAACGGTGTGTTGTGCGCCTCCATCATGATTTCATACTTTAAATCAGGGTTGTTAGGAACACAAAGTCTGGAGTTGACTCGAAGTATTCCTTCTTCATCGATTCTTGCTTCCGGCATAGCACCTTCTTGCACTTTCTTCCTCATACGCATCAGCTCCAGGTCTGTAGCTTGAGCAGCTTTAACTTTATCGATTAAAGTTGGTTCTACTCGTATATTCGCCATCATCACATGGGTCCCTGGAGTCTTTAACTCTATCTCCATCTTTTGCAAGTCACACAAAATGGGCCTTTGTGTTGACAATATTGCACTCGTACTTGCATATGATCTTCTACTCAATGCGTCAGCTACCACGTTCGCTTTTCCAGGATGGTATTGAATGGTATGATCATAATCTTTCAACAGTTCAAGCCAACGTCGTTGTCGCATGTTGAGTTCCTTTTGAGTGAAGAAATATTTGAGGCTTTTATAATCCGTAAAGATCTCCACCTTCTCCCCATACAAGTAATGCCTCCAAATTTTAAGTGCAAAGACAACAGCTGCCAACTCTAGATCATGAGTAGGATAATTCCTCTCATATTCCTTGAGTTATCTTGATGCATAGGCTATGACTTTTCTATGTTGCATGAGAACGCATCCCAACCCTTTGCTCGAAGCATCACTGTAGATGACAAATCCCTCCGAGCCAGATGGTATTGTTAGAACATGTGCTGAAATGAGTCTCCTCTTGAGTTCTTGAAAACTCTGCTCACATTCTTCGCTCCAACCGAACTTTGTATCTTTCCGAGTCAGCTGAGTTAATGGAGTAGCGATTCGAGAAAATCTTTCCACGAATCTCCGATAATAACCAACTAAACCAAGAAAGCTACGTACTTCGGTCACTGATTTAGGTTGCTCCCAGCTTTGAATAACTTCAATCTTTGCCAGGTCAACCAATATTCCACGACTTGATACTATGTGCCCAAGGAATGCTACCTCCTCCAGCCAGAACTCGCATTTCTTCAACTTGGCATAAAGCTTGTATTCACGAAGCTTTTGGAGTACCAGCCTCAAGTGTTGCTCATGATCTTCACGGCTTTTGGAATAAATAAGGATGTCATCAATAAAGACGACCACAAAGTGATCCAAATATTCCTTGAATACCCAGTTCATCATATCCATGAAGGCAGCAGGAGCATTAGTCAATCCAAAGGACATGACTCCGTACCGAGTTCTGAAAGCCGTCTTTGGAATATCCTCAGTTCTAACCTTCAGCTGATGATATCCAGAACGAAGATCGATCTTTGAAAAGAATTGTGCTCCTTGCAACTGGTCAAACAAGTCATCAATACGTGGCAATGGGTACCTGTTTTTGATGGTGACATGATTCAACTCCCGATAATCAATACAAAGTTGCATACTTCCATCTTTCTTCTTCACGAATAGCACAGGAGCACCCCAAGGAGAAGTACTAGGACGAATAAAGCCAATGTCTAATAATTCCTATAGTTGGATCTTTAACTCCTGAAGTTCAATAGGAGCCATTCGATATGGGGCTTTAGAAATGGGTTTTGTACTGGGTTCAAGGTCGATACAAAATTTAATTTCACGCTCTGGGGGTAGGCCAGGAAGTTCTTCAGGGAATACGTCAGGGAATTTATTAGCAATAGATATATCATTCAAAACTGACGTATTTTTGTTTAGATCCGTGACATGAGCTAAGAAAGCTTCACATCCGTTTTTTAATAAACGAATAACTTTATGGCTTGAGATGACAGCGATTGATTTTAATTGTTTGATTGCTTGAATTCGCATAATAGGTCGATTAGGAATATGAAAGCTAACAACCTTACGAAAATAATCAATTTTTGCATGATGAGTAGTTAACCAATCAATCCCTAGAATCACGTCAAATGCAAGTATTTTTAATGAAATAAGATTGACAGGTAATGTGTGGGTACCAACTTGAACCAAACAAGACTTATAAACCGTGGATGTAATGAAGGTTTCTCCCAATGGAGTTTCAACAGATAAGTCAAAGTCTAATTTCTCCGGAGTCAAATTTAATCGATGAGCGCAAATAGGAGAAATAAAAGAATGGGTAGAACCGGTATCAAATAAAGTATAGACTTCGTTAGAGTTTATAATAAGCTTACCCGTGATGACCTCATTCGGGTTCCTTGCTTTCTGGGAGGTCACAACAAACGCTCTCCCTTGTACTACCGATTTTGACATTTCTGGGACGGCCTTTGGTGTCTCCATCTTGGCTGAACTTATTTTTGATAAACGACAAAATCGAGCTAAATGACCTTCTCTTCCACAATTATAACATGCTTTAGACGACATCGCGCAGTTTGGACTGATGTGCCCCTCCCCTCCGCATTTGAAACATATGATAGGTGGTCGTTCTCCTTCCTTAACAACGGGTGTTGGTGATGACGTCTTTCCATCATTGTTGAATCTCCTCTTCTTGAAATGACCATTCTTATTGTTTTGACCCTGATTACCACTGAAGTGGTTACCATTTCTGGCATGTTGATTCCCTCCACGCTTATTGTCACCGCTTCGATGATTGATCTCACTAGAATTATCATTTTGCCCCCAAAATTAGGTATACACCACCCATCTTGGGTCGTCAGATACATAGTATAGAATACAAATACAACTTACTAATACAACTGTCGTGTACAATACGATAAAACATAAACTGTGAGTTTGAATACAAATATTATCTTCTAGAGAGTATTCATACTCAAAAGGAGTCCTCATTACATTTATTAACACACTATTACATAGAATAGTGAGGACTACTAACTAATACTATCATTCGGACCATCACTCCGTTCCCCGACTTGCCCCAGCTACGTTCTCACTTCCTGAAGAGAACAGTGAAAGAAAGGGTGAGCTCAACTAGCCCAGTAAGAAATATTATGACTAAGATAATGCAGAATAAATCATCATTAGCCTTCAACAATGTTAAACTGATAAAATATAATAGACATCAAGTTTAACTACAGCGGAACAAACAATCCATTAAAAGAGTCAAGTAAAAAATAAACTCTACTATCTTTTATGATTTAAAAGGTTTTTCAGCATTGTGATCGCTGGGACTCAGCTTAATAAAATAATCCACATCATCGAATCACCCCTGCACTACGACCAAGGATATTCGTGTATTCATTAATGGTCATGATCATGCCAACAACTGTCCATCAATGCACTACGGGTCAATGAGGACTTTTACCACATTATTTGTAATATTACGGTCATGATTATACCAAATAATCCCTGGTCATAATCATACCAAGTCCATCTATGCACTACAGGCCACAGATGACTTTCAACATTTTATAAACATGAGGATGATGACAATGATATAAGAATTCAATAAAACAAGTTCAAGAATTAATTTATCCAAGAATTAACAACGTCCAAATTGTCAACATGATATGCTTTGTGGAGTAAAATTCAAGAATACTTAGAAGAATATTTTCATGAAAAGAAACTGGATGAACCGCAATTATCAAGGATATTCCACTAATTTTATGGAGTATAGAAGTCAAAACTTAACCAACTGAGTATAATAAAGAATGGAATAACAAAAGAAATCACCCGGCATGCGATAGACCGCACAGACATGTTATTCCAACAGAATAATAAATAATGGAACCAGGTCTGGCGTAAACTCACAGACAGGATATTCCGACAGAATAATAAATAATGGAACCAAGTCCGGTGTAAAACACACAGACAGGATATTCCAACAGAATAATAACAAGACGGAACCAGGTCCGGTGTAAAACACACAGACAGAATGTTCCAACAGAATAATAATAAATGGAATAACAACAGTTCTCTTCATGAATAAGAAAGAATAACACCCCTTACCGTTTTAAAGAAGAGCTGAAATAAGGAAGTAGTTAAGTAGTAGAATACTCTTCTTCTCTCTCTCTCTCTTTATAGTTTCTCTCTATAGTTTCTCTCTCTAGAGTTCAGTGAATTCGTAAGAAATAATGAAGGAATGAGCTACTATTTATAGAAAAATAGAATGCATAGTAACTAATCCATGAACGATCCAGATTGATTACTTTAATTTGACGGTCCATATTTAAAGAAAAATCTTTTAAATAAAATATAATATATTCTATTTATAGAATAACTTTAATAAAGTATTTTATTTTATATAAAAAGATGTTTCTGTTTTATTACGTTAATAATACGAATAAAACAAAACGTCATTATCACTAAATAATTCATATTATTAACTGACAATAATTGAATCAAACTGAGTGACTTCTCACATAAGCATTAATAATCAATACCGTGTGCTACTATGCAACCACACGCATTACTGTACTTTTACTACCGAGTAGTTCAACAGTATCAATGGTAAAACTTCCGGCGTTATTTTAAAAAAAATATTTTTGTCATTTTCTCAATCCGACAATAATTCCGTTGTGGGGTCCACCAATGATTGTGCCGTTGTACGAATATTCCCTGTTAAAACGAATATTTCCCGACCAATCGAATATTATATAACAACTTGCGTACTTTGTAAAATTTATAAATATTACCCACAACTATAACATTATATCAAATTAACTCCATAATATTCAAAAATGTTATTTATAGAAAATTCATCTTTATTTATAAAAGTTAGGGTCTTACAACCCTTCTCCGCAATCAGTTCTTAAATCTTCATGATCTTGCTCTTCAATCCGCTCGTCCACGATCTTTTCCAAAATTAGGGTTTCAAGAGTTGTACTTGATGATTGTATAATTGAATGAATTAATTCCCCAGTCTAAGTCTCATTAATAGTTGATAAAAACGACCACAATCCAGTCCCAATTGAAACCAAACTCGTTCAGTCCACGCCACAACAGTATTCAAATCTCATCAAAACTCTCCTTCTGTCCGCGCACCCCCGCCCCGGCGAGATAATTAAGCTTGTAAACCCACGCCCCGACGAGGTATTTAGCCTGGAGAGTGCCCGCCCTGGGGGGGTGGGAGGGGGTGCTAAACTCTTGTTGCCACGTACACCCCCGCCCCGGAGGGGTATTTCCTTCTTTAAATGCTTGCCCCGACGGGGTATTTAACTGCAATTCATTGTTTTCTTGCTTTTCCATGCTATTTTTCGCCACATCATAACCATTGTACCAAGGCTAACACGTAATGAAACCTACAAACAAAACAAACACAAACACGTAAAATTATACAAAAATAATCAGATTATACACTATTTGAGTCCGAATAAGAACCCTATACGTAGGTATGAAACCCACTCATCACTCCTATTCAAAATGCAGGTGGAAACAATGGTAACTCGCGGCTGATCATTGCCAAGCAATTCAAGGAGTTGGGACTGCCATAATTTCTGGGAAAGCCAGAACCACTCAAGGCAGAAGCTTGGGTTAAGTAGATCACCAAAGTATTTAATGTCCTGGGATGTACAGAGGAGCAAAAGGTTTCCTTCGCCACCTTTATATTTCCTGGAGAAGCAGATTATTAGTGGGAATTTGTGAAACGTACTAATCTTTTCGCACTTAAGATGTCCTGGGTAAAGTTTTAGGAATTGTTCAACGAAAAGTATTTATCATATGAAGGAGGTTTAATTCATCAAACTAGAACAGAAATATGACTGTATCACAATACGAGGTCAATTTTGGTGAATTATCCCGGTTTGCATCCTATTTGGTGGATAATGAGGAGCGAATGACACGAATGTTTTTAAGAGGTTTGAAACCTGAAATTCGTCAATACCTCATTTCTCATAAACTTTGTTTGTATTCAGATGTGGTGAATAGGGCTCAATTATTGGAGCTAGATAATGAGATATTTTAACCAAAAGACAATAACCAACAACACGATAATAGTCGTCTCAGCGACAACAATCATTGAAGTAATGATAACCAGCGTGGAGGAAGTTATCATGCCAGAAATGGTAACCACTTTGGTGGTAATCATGACCCGAATAATAGGAGAAGTGAATCAAGTGGAAACAACTTTAAAAATAGGATATTCAACAATGACAGAAAGACATCGGCAACATCAGAAACAACAGCAACACTCATTTATAGGGGAGGAGAATGACCACCAGTCGTATGTTACAAATGCGGACAAGAGGGGGACATTAGTCCAAATTGTAAACAACAACCCAAAGTGTGCTATAGTTGTGGAAATGAAGGTTACATAGCTCGAGTGTGCCCTATAACAAAGTCGAGTCCAGCTGGGATGGTGAAACCAAATGCTGTCTCGGACAATTCAAAATAAGTGGTTCAGGGGAGAGCTTTTGTCGCGACTTCCCAAAAAGCGAGAAACCCGAACGAAGTTATCACGAGAAAGCTAATCGTAAACTCTTGCGAAGTCTATACCTTATTAGATACCGGTTCTACCCATTCTTTTATTTCACCTACTTGTCCTGAACGTTTGAACTTGACTCTTGAAAAAGTAGACGTTGATTTATCTGTTGAAACTCTGTTGGGAGAAACCTTCATTACATTCACAGTTTATAAATCTTGCTTGATTCAAATTGGCACCCTCACATTACCTGTTGATCTCATCTCTTTGAAAATACTTGCATTTGATGTGATTTTAGGAATTGACTACTTAACCACTCATCATGCTAAAATTGATTATTTTCTTAAGGTCGTTAGCTTTCATATTCCTAATCAACCTGTTATGAGAATTCAAGCAACTAAACTGTTGAAATCAATCGTTGTCATCTCTAGCCATAAAGCTATTTCATTTATTGAAAAACGGATGTCAAGCTTTCTTAGCTCATGTCACCGATTTAAATAAAAATACGTCAGATTTGAATGATATTTCTGTTTTTAATAAATTCCATGACGTATTTCCCGAAGAACTTCCTAGCTTACCCCAAGAGTGTGAAATCGAATTTTATATTGACCTTAAACCCGGTGCAAAATCCATTTCTAAAACCCCATTTCAAATGGCTTATATTGAACTACATAAGTTAAAAGCCTAACTTCAGGAATGGTTAGACATTGGTTTCATTCTTCCTATTACATCACTTTGGGGTACTTTTGTTTTATTCGAAAAGAAGAAAGACGAGAGTATGCGACTTTGTATTGACTATCGAGAGTTGAACCATGTCACCATCAAAAATAGGTACCCGTTACTTCGCATTGATGACTTGTTTGACCAGTTGCAAGGTGCTAAATACTTCTCAAAGATCGATCTTCGTTTTGGATATCATCATTTAAAGATTGAAAATGATAACATTCCAAAGATTGCCTTCAGAATTTGATACGGGCATTACAAATTCCTAGTCAAGTCTTTCGGCTTGATTAATGCTCCTGCTGCCTTCATGGATATGATGAATCGAGTATTCAAGAAATATTTGGATTATTTTGTGATTGTCTTTATTGATGACATCCTCATTTACTCCAAAAGCCGTGAAGATCATGAGCAACACTTGAGGCTGATACTCCAAAAGCTTCGTGAAAATAAGCTATATTCTAAGTTGAAGAAATGAGAGTTCTGGCTTGAGGAAGTAGCATTCCTTGGGCACGTGATATCAAAACATAGAATATCAGTTGACCTAGCAAAGATTGAAGCAATACAAAGTTGGGAGCAACCTAAGTCAGTAACCGAAATACGTAGCTTTCTGGGCTTACCTGGTTATTATCGGAGATTCGTGGAAGGATTTTCTAGAATCGCCACTCCATTAACTCAATTGACTCGGAAAGATACAAAGTTCGGATGGAGCGAGGAATGTGAGAAGAGCTTCCAAGAGCTCAAGAGGGGACTCATCTCAGCTCCTGTTCTGATAATACCATCATGTTCGGAGGGATTTGTAATCTACAACTACGCTTCAGGTAGAGGTTTAAGATGTGTTCTCATACAACATAAAAAAGTTATAGCCTATGCTTCACAACATCTCAAAGAATATGAGAGAAATTATCCTACTCATGATCTAGAGTTAGCAACAGTCATTTTCACCCTAAAGATATGGAGACACTGTATGGAGAGAAAGTGGAGATCTATACAGATCATTAGAGCCTTAAATATTTTTTCACTCAAAAGGAACTCAACATGCGGCAACAACGTTGGCTTGAGATGTTGAAAGATTACGACCATACCATCCAATATCATCTTGGAAAAGTGAACGTGGTAGCTGACGCATTGAGTAGAAGATCTTATGCGAGTACGAGTGCGATATTGTCACACAAAGGCGCATTTTTTATGACTTACAAAGGATGAAGATAGATTTAAAGACTCCAAGGACCCACGTGATGATGTCAAATATACGAGTAGAACCGACTTTAATCGATAAAGTTAAAGTTACTCAAGCTACAGACCCGAAGCTGATGAATATGAAGAAGAAAGTACAAGAAGGTGCTATTCCAGAAGCAAGAATCGACGAAGAAGGAATACTTCGAGTCAACTCCAGACTTTGTGTTCCTAACGACTTTGATTTGAAGTATAAAATCTTAATGGAAGCACACAACATACCGTTTATAATCCATCTTGAAAGTACCAAAATGTATCGTGATCGTCGATATGTATTTTGGTGGAGCAATATGAGGAGAGAGATCGCAGAGTTTATCTCAAGGTGTTTAACTTGTCAAATTGTCAAGGCAGAGTATCAAGTGCCAAAAAGTCTATTACAAATATGTTGGTCGATTTCGCAATCAATGAATACGTATAAGTATACACGGTCAACAAGTAATAAAGGAAAAGTAGAGTATCGTTCCCATGAGGAATTATTTAATAAAAATCACCAATTACTAATTCTTAACCAAACTAATTTTATTTAAACAATCTCAAATCGTGATTTTTCTAATTAAGAAAACTAAATTAACTACTTAAACTGAATTGTTTTATGACTGAATTCAGATAAATAAAGATTAAGACTTCAATATCCCCAATTATGAACTATAAATTAACTATCCAATTATCCCAATTATTATGCCTACTGAATTGTTAACAGGAATTCTCAAATGCCAAAAGTCCTTTTCCAAGTGATCAATTGACATCTATTTAATCCAAATTAATCTTGTTATATTCCTATGCAAAACAATTGAATTAAACTCCTTCAATTCCAATTCCTTATGTGTTACATGCGGTGAACAGATATTTCCATTCAATTCATAAACCTAATTATTCACCATGCAAATAACTAAGTCGCATGTTATCATGCTCAGTTCTAACCCTAAAATTCCTCTTCCAATTCCTTCTAGAGTAACAAGGTAATTATCGGCCAAATAATTAAGCAATAAGCACAAGACAAGACAAACAATTCACTTTGACACAAATAATTAGAATAAATTGAATAACTAAGTTATAGCCATAAAAGGTTCAATTGAAATCTTAATAAAAGAGTTAGTTCATAATTAATAAATTGAAACCAAGAATCCACAACTGAATAAATATTAAAATATAAAAGTATGATAAGAGAAGAGAATAGAATCTGTTGTCAGCAAATCTGATGCTTCCCTCTTGTTCTTGCTCTTGATCTTCAATGTTCTTCAATTTGCTTCAATCTCCAAAACTAATAAGAACTAGGATTAATGTCTAATCTAATGGAGTTTATCTCTAATCTAATATATGTAATCCCCCTCTATTTTATGCCTTACATAATGTATTTATAGGTTACAAGTCCAATTTTTAGCTTAGGAACAAATCCAATCCAATTTGGAGTCAAAAAAGTGTCAAAATTCGTCCCAAAGCGCGCCCAAGCTTGACCAAACTCTTTCCCAGCGCCCCAGCGCTGGGCACGGCGCTGGGATTCTGCCCCCTAGCACCCCGGCACTGCAAATAAGCTTGAAATAGGCGTCCCGGCACTGGCTCCTTTTCTGGAAATTTTCTACTCCGACGTCCTTTGGGAAAATGGCCATAACTTCTTCGTCCGAACTTCGATTTTGATAATTCAAAATGTTCCGAAAAGAGGAGACATAGATCTACAATCTTCATTCTTTAAGATTTTCGAAATAAGGTCCAGAGAAATACTCAAATTGGCTCTGAAGTGACTGTTGTGTAAATGGTAAGCCGAAAATGCGAATCTAGCCACCCCAAATGTCGATCCAAGTAACTTTTGTCTCAATTCCTACAAAACAATATAAAACATGCTTGAATAGACACAAACACTTATAAACATCCAAAATATTAAGCTTAAATACACTCAATTATGGGTATAAAACTCACTCATAAAATACCTCAAAACTTAATCATTTGCTTGTCCTCAAGCAAAAATATAATTTAGAAAAATTCACCCTCTAGCAATGATCCACCCACACAGTGAGTCAATATGAATTCGCACAATGGCCTCAAAGGTTAAAACAAATGATAACCCACAGAAAATTTCAAAACAATGTCATGTCTAAAATTTTAACAACTTTCATTAACTTCACATCTACTCATGATCCTTTAAGTGCGTGTGTGCATTCATATGTTCAAACTAGTCATGATTTAGCTAAGATCAACCAACACTCATAAAATATTTTCAAAACAACTCTCAAAACTTCTTATCACATCAATCACCGCTAAAATAGACAATGCACATTTTTTTTTTCTTTAGGATCAACCGGATATTCAACTTTTAAGCTCATATAAACCCTAAATAGGTCCAATTCACCCAACCCATTTTGAGTCGCCAAATACATGGTACAGAAAATAATTACAACTTTATTACAATAATTATCGTTCAAAATACAACAACACATATGTTGTGAGTTTGGATACAAATATATACCAAATGTGACTCATGTCCCAACCGTGGACAACACCTCACAATGACACCTTACATAAAGGTATAGTCAAAAACTGTTTTAGAAATTAGAATCTTTGGGAAGTGCTCAAGGAAACCTTCATACATGGGAGGCCATGCTTCTAGGTTATGATAGATATCACATGGCCACAGAATTATCTTTGGTTGACCCAATAGACCTCAATAAAAAATGAGAAGATTACTATCATATTCTTCCCAATGGTGAGTCTTCTCTTGACATATCATTATCTCCACTGTCTCTAATTGAGAATTATACTTCAAACAAATACCAAGATTATATAGGTAGTGCTCATAAATATACTCAGCAAGTGGATGTGCACAACCCTGTCTTATGATGACACGAGGTTGTATGACATTGGACATCTTGTATGATAGTGGGAAATTACCCTTCCAACGTTGGGTACGCCTTACCCTATTGGATTCACCAAATATAACAACTAAATGATGACCACCGTTCTATTCTCCTGTTACCCCCGCTCGACCCAGCTACACTCTTATTACCTAAAAGAAATTATGAAACAGAAGGGTGAGCACAACTAGCCCAGTAAAGAATATCATGACTAAAGATAAATAAATTATCAATAGCCTTTAACAGAATTAAATCAGAGATTTAAAACATATGGTAGATAATAAAAATTTTCAACCATAATTGCAGCGGAACGTGCAATCCATTAGAAGAGTCAAATAGATCATAAAGTCTATTATCTTCTCCATGTTAAAAATCCACCAACAATATTTTATTCCTGTAACATCAATCAACAGTTCTGGTCCACAATCATATGAATAACTCATAATCATAATTGTGATTCTAAATTCCTCTTCGCACCCAGGACGAAGATAATTTTCATCACATGTCTTTACCTGAAACATAAAAGATCGTGGTTATACCAAATCACAGTTCCTGTTCATAATCATACTAATAACTTCATCTTTACACTACGGCCAAAGATATTCGTCACCAGTTCATCTTTGCACTACTGGCCAAAGATATTCAATATTAGGTCATTTTTGCACTACGAGCCAAAGATATTCATCAATAATTCATCTTTGCACTACAGGCCAGAGATATTCCTCAACAGTTCATATTTGCACTACAGGCCAAATATATTCATCAACAGTTCATATTTACACTACAGGCCAAATATATTCATCAACAGTTCATATTTGCACTACAGGCCAAATATATTAATATCTCAAAGAAATATATAATCATTTCAGAATTTATATAAATAATAATTATAACCATGTTGATCATTTTACCTTTGCACTTAAGCTAAAGATATTCAATTATAAATTCAATGGTCATGATCATACTAGTCAACAATTCAACTTTGCACTACTGGCTAAAGGGAACCCATAGTCATGATCATACCAAAAATCTACCCATCTTTACACTCAAGTCAAAGAGAAATATCATCATTAGGGTTATAAAAATGTTATATATAATAGTAAAATCAATATAATCAAAACATCTAGATTTAATCTCAAGAGTAATATTCATAAATCAAATATAATTTGGTTAAAAAAAGAAACCAATTTTGTCGTGAATAGTATCCGTGAATAGTAACTCGTGAATAGTAACACCGACATGAAAAATGTAAAAATTCCATAATAAAATCTATACCAATATTTCGGTATAATGATATTGAAAGAATAATATTTCTTAAACTTATAAACAATTTATTTTAATTGTTTATACTTTACTAAATAATGCATTTAATCATCCTAAAATGTCATACTCATAAGATTTCATTACCAATAACCAAAACCCTCATAAAAAATCTGCATATAGCTCCTATAGGATTCTCAAGGCATAAAATTCTATTTTCCAATTTTCTTACTTCACATAACATATTTAATTTATTTACTCATAACTAGTCTATTTTCATAAAAAAATACCAAATCAGTTCTAAAAATATTTTTTTTCTGGGATTTAACAGAATATAGTCTTATATTGAACATATATTTTTCTCAGAATTTTTAAAACTCATTTACTATTTTTCATATGGCCAAAACCGTCGAATATTTAGACATTTATCATAAATTGTACTTTTATCCAAAAATTTTGAAATTCACAGAGTACACTGATATTATATAGATATACTTTCAATAAAAATTTCGTCAATTTTGGAGTTAACCACAAGGAGTTATAAGCGGTTACTTTTAAAATAGTCTTTTCTCATAAAATTCATAACTCTTAATCTATACATCCAAAAATTACCATTTTTGGACACAATCAATAAAACTTATCAAAATATCATTTCAAATTTTTCTAGAATTTTCTGAAGGTCGGAAGAAGTGCGAACTGAAAAACATAAATCCCTTACCTCAAAAGAGCAGTATTTCTGACTTGAATATCGGATATAACGCTGAACGAACTTGCGTCGTATAGCAACACTCAAGATATCTAAATACTAACAAAAATATGCTTGATCATATAGAGAGAGAAAACTTATGTTTCTGGTGCGATTTTCAATTCTAACTTAAGCACCTATTTATAAGAAAATGCTAGAATGTCAAAGGAGACTAAAATAATATAATAATATTATTAATTTCCTTTCTTCCTTCTACACCACCTTTACCAACCAAGCCACCAGCAGCCCTCATGGAAGAAAATTCAGCAGCCCACATGCTTATAATATAAGTGGGTCCCACCCATAATTTAATAAAAATTATTTTATTTTCCGAAACTTCAATAATTCATAGAAAATAGACTGTTTATCAGAAAAATACGAATTTTATGTCCATTATGCCTGAAATTGAATTCTCTAAAACTTTTTAGCTTTGAGTTTTTCCAAATTCCAAACCAAAAATATCCAAAATTCACAAACGGATAATTTTTAGTACCTTTTAAAATTCATAACAAATCATGCGTTAATTTTTAACGGTTCAAAATTTGTGGATATATACTCAACTTATATATGTATAACATATCCAAAAATCATAGCGATCCAACGGTCAGATTAAAATTATAACTCACGCAATAGAGCTTTAAGAACACTGATTTGATCTTTTAATACCTCTAATTCGACAAAATACTGATAAAACACCTCAACGTTAATTCCTTCATTTATAACCACATAAATAAATCCTTCATTTATATCTACATAAAATAAATATTTTCTTATCATATAAATCAATAATTAATTATTCACAAATAATATTACAGAATTACAATTATTACAACCAGGTCATTCCCAAGAAAGAGGGGGCTTTTCAATAAGGATTTCTCCTTACTGCGCGCAATTAGGTGACCAAACCTCTCCTTAGACAGAACTTTCTAGACATTGCCAATAATGTTATCTAATAATATTATTCAAATAATATGAATTATTGATCTGATAATGAGAAATACTGTGCAGTGACAATTATTGAAACAACAATAATATAAAATATCAACGCAGCAATTATTGAATCAATAAAATAAAATATTGAACAGTAATTACTGTAACAATTATTGAGTAGTGCCTTTTCACGTAAGAATCAGTAATTGAAAAAATACTGTGCAATGCCGTGTGCTGCTGTGTAACTACGCGTATTTCTATATTTTAACCACCGGGTATTCCAACAGTGTTAACGGTAACAACTACGTCGTTATTTATAAAAACTCAATTTTTGTCGTTAACTTCATCCGACCATTTTTCGTTATGGGACCCACAAATAGCTACGCCGTCGTACGAACATTCTCCGACAGAAAGAATATTCCACGACCAAACGAATATTTCCCGACAACAATGATTATTTTATAACCACTTGCTTATTTTGAAAAAAATTTCACATTTCACCCATCACTTTAAACTTTTATCAATTTAACCACTTACTGAATAGTAATTATAAGAAAAATTAAATACTTTTATTTCATAAAATTCGGGGTCTTACAATCTCCACTGTCTCTAATTGAGAATTATACTTCAATCAAACTCCAAGATTATATAGGTAGTGCTTGTATATATACTCAGCAAGTGGATGAGCACATCCCTGTCTTATGATGATACGAGGTTCTATGTCATTAGACATCTTTTATGATAGTGGCAAAACACCCTTCCAACGTTGGGTTCGCTTCACCCTATTTGATTCAACAAATATAACTACTAAATGATGACCACCGTTCTATTCCCCTGTTACCCTCGCTCGACCCAGCTACACTCGTATTACCTGAAAGAAATTGTGAAGCAAACAGGTGAGCACAACTAGCTCAGTAAAGAATATTATGACTAAAGATAAAAAAATTATCAATAGTCTTCATCAGTAATAAATCAGAGATTTAGAACATATGGTAGATGATAAAACTTTTCAACCATAGTTGCAGCAGAACGAGCAATCCATTAGAAGAGTCAAACACACCATAAAATCTATTATCTTCTCCATATTAAAAATCCACCAATAATATTTTATCCCTGTAACATCAATCAACAATTCATGTTCACAATCACGTGTATAACTCATAATCGTAATTGTAGTTCTAAATTCCTTTCTTCATCCAGGACAAAGATAATTTTCATCACCTGAAACATCAAAGATCATGGTTATACCAAATCATAGTTCATGTTCATAATTATACTAATAAATTCACCTTTGCACTACGGGCCAAAGATATTCACCAACAGATCATCTTTGCACTACATGCCAAAGATATTCAACAACATGTCATCTTTGTACTACAGGCCAAAGATATTAATATCTCAAAGAAATATATAATTATTTTAGAGTTTATATAAACAATAATTATAACTATATTGATAAATTCACCTTTGCACTTAAGCTAAAGATATTCAATTATAAATTTAATGGTCATGATCATACCAGTCACAATTCCACTTTTTACTACTGGCCAAAGAGAACCCTAGTCATGATCATACCAATAATCTACCCATCTTTACACTCCAGTGAAAGAGAATTTCAGCATCAGGGTTATAAAAATGTTATATATGATAATAAAATCAATATAATCAATATATAGTTTTAATCTCCAGAGTAATATTCATAAATCAGCTATAATTTGGTTAGAAAAAGAAACTAATTTTATAGTGAATAGTACCCGTGAATAGTAACTCGTGAATAGTAACTCGTGAATAGTAAATCGTAAATAGTAACTTGTGAATAGTAACTCATGAATAGTAACTCATGAATAGTAACCCCGACACAAAAAGTAGAAATTTTACAATAAAATTTATACCAATATTTTGGTATAATGATATTGAAACAATAATATTTCTTAAACTTATAAACAATTTATTTTAATTGTTTACACTTTACTAAATAATGTATTTAATCATCATAAAATACCAAACTCATAAGATTTTATCACCAATAACCAAAACCCACATCAAAAATCTACATATACCACATATATGATTCTCAAGCCATAAAATCATATTTTTCAATTTTCTTCCTTCACATAATATATTTAGTTCATTTATTCATAACTAGTCTATTTTCATGAAAAATACAAAATCAGTTCCAAAAATATTTCTTTTCTGGGATTTAGCAGAATATAGTCCCATATTGAACATATATTTTTCTCAGAATTTTTAAAATTCATTTACTATTTTTCATATGGCCAAAACCGTCGAAAATTTAGACATTTATCATAAATTGTCCTTTTATCCAAAAATTTCGAAATTCACAGAGTACACTGATATTATATAAATGTACTCCTAATAAAATTTTTATCAATTTTGGAGTTAACCACAAGGAGTTATAAGTGGTTACTTTTAAAATAGTCTTTTCTCATAAAATTCATAACTCTTAATCTATACATCCAAAAATCACCATTTTTGGACACAATCAATAAAACTCATTAAAATATCATTTCAAATTTTTTTAAAATTTTCTGAAGGTCAAAAAAATTACGAACTGAAAAACATAACAACCCTTAAAATCCCTTACTATCTCTTACCTCAAGAGAGCAGTACTTCTGACTGGAATAACGCTGAACGAACTTGCACCGTATAGCAACACTCAAGATATCAAAATACTCACAAGAATATACTAGATAATATAGAGAGAGATAGAGATAAAACTTCAGTTTCTAGTGTGATTTTTAATTCTAACCTAAGCACCCTATTTATAGGAAAATGCGTAGAACACCAAAGCAGAAAATTTAATAAAATATTAATATATATTATTAAGTTTCCTACGCCAACCTTTGTAGATCTGAATTTAGCCATTAATGTCACATGCTAGACCCATTTAACTCACCAAAAACGTTTTCTTTGAAAAAAAAAATTAAAACTTCCAAAAATCAATTATTTCGGAATTTCAGAACTTCAATAATTCATAATAAATAGCCCTTTTATCAGAAAATTTGAATCTCACGTTTTTTATAAGAAATTCAATTCTCTACAACTTTGCAGAAGAAAGTTTTTCCAAATTCCAAACAGAAATTGACCGAAATCCATATACGGACGATTTTACAGCCTATAATCAAATTTCAGTCAAGAAATGGGGTCCACCGACACACAAAATATGTGTTAATCATTTAATGCAACAAAAATACTCTTTCTCCTTATATACTCATATATCCCACATTCATTGTAAAAATATCACCATTATTATATTATTAAAATATAATAATATATTTAAATGAATTATTTTATCAGAAAAAGATAAAATATTAATTTTCAACAATTGTCACTTTAAAAAATTTTCTCCATTAATATCCGTATAAAATTAATATTTTCCTCATCATATAAATTAATAATTAATTATTCACAAACAATATTACCGAATCACAATACTGATAACCAAGCAGTTCTCAGGAAAGATGAGACTTTTCAATAAGAATTTCTCCTTACTGGCGCGTAATTAGGTGACCAAACCTCTCCTTAGACAGAACTTTCTAGACATTGTCAATAATGTTATCTAATAATATTATTCAAATAATATATATTATTAATCTGACAATGGAGATACTGTGCAGTGACAATTATTGAAACAACAATAATATAAAATATCAACACAACAATTATTGAATCAAAAATAAAATATTGAACAGTAATTAT
This sequence comes from Panax notoginseng, assembly GCA_016801055.1. Classification (NCBI taxonomy): domain Eukaryota; kingdom Viridiplantae; phylum Streptophyta; class Magnoliopsida; order Apiales; family Araliaceae; genus Panax; species Panax notoginseng. The sequence goes on along the minus strand of CM029013.1, from coordinate 260,549,537 downwards.
TGTAACAATTATTGAGTAGTGCCTTCTTACGTAAGAATCAATAATTGGTGCAATACCGTGTGCTAATGTGCAACAACGTGTATTACTGTGTTTTAACCACCAGGTATTCCAACAGTATTAGCGGTAACAACTACGCCGTTATTTATAAAAACTCAAATTTTGTCATTTTTTTCATCCGACAGTTATTCGTTATGGGGCCCACAAATGGATGCGCCGTCGTACGAATATTTCCCGACAGAAAGAATATTCCACGACCAAACGAATATTTCCCGACAACAATGAATATTTTATAACCACTTGTGTATTTTGAAAAAAAATTCATATATTACCCTTAACTTTAATATTTATCAATTTAACCATTTACTGAATAGTAATTATAAGAAAAATTGAATACTTTTATTTCATAAAATTCGAGGTCTTACAGTCTTCCCAAGGTTTCTCAAGGCATAGATGCAATTTGGGTCATTGTCAATAGATTAACCAAGTTTGGTCATTTCTTGCCTATTTGAGAAATTTATTCACTCGAACATCTTGCTCGTATGTACGTAAATGAGATTATAAGACTGCATGGTATGCCAGTATGCATAGTTTTTGATCAAGACCATAGATTCACTTCACGATTTTGGGTCAGCTTGTAGAAAGCTATGGGCACTGAGTTATGATTCAGTTCTGCATATCATTCCCAAAAGGACGAGCAATCGAAAAGGACTATTCAAACTCTTATAAATCTACTGAGACTATGCGTACTAGACTTCAAAGGAAGTTAGAAAAAGTACTTACCATTGGTGGAATTCTCCTCCAACAATAATTATCAATCAAGTATAGGCATGACTCCATTTGAGGCGTTGTATTGACGAAGGTGTCGTTCTCCAGTATGTTGGAACGAGGTGGGTGAAGCAACATTTTTGGGACCAGAGTTGGTACGCATGACTAAGGAAAAGATTCAAATGATCAGGCAACAGATACAAATGGCACAAGATCGACAAAAAAGTTATGATGATCATCATCGAAGGGACGTGGAATTCAATGTCGGAGACTATGTGTCGTTACGTGTTGCTCTATGAAAAGGAGTTACGAGATTCAGAAAGAGAGGAAAGCTCAATCTTTGATTTATTGGTCCATTTAAAATTCTCGATCGAGTAAGAACTATGGCCTATAGACTCGCCTTACCGCCAAACATGTCTTGTGTGTTCATAACATTTTTCACATATCCATGCTACAAAAATATATGAAAGACCCAAACCACATTATTGAGTTGGAACCAGACGAGATAATAGAAGATTTAACATATGAAGAGATACCTGTCAAGATCTTGGATAAGAAGGAATATATTCAACGCTCAAAGGTTATACCTCAAGTCAAAGTTTTATGGAGAAACCATGATATTGATGAAATGACCTGGGAGTTAGAATCTGAAATGAGATCAAGTTATCCTTACCTCTTCAAAATACCAGGTACATACATCAATTTCGAGAAAAAATTTTCATAAAGAAGGGAGGTTGTAAGACCCCAACTTTTTATAAATAAAGATTTAATTTTCTCTTGATATTATTCTAAATAGTAAGGTAATAATTTAATAAATGTTATATTTATTGGTGATTTGTGCAAATTTTATAAAGTAAACATTTGTCGAAAAATATTCGTTTTGTCGGAGAATATTCATACGACGGCGCAATCATTGGTGGACCACATAACGGAATAACTGTCGGATATATAAAGCGACATAAATAACCTTTTTATAAAAATAACAGCAAAACTTTTATCGTTAATTGTTGAAATACCTGGTGATAAATGTACAGTAATACGTGTTGTTGCACAGTAGCACACGGTATTGTATAGATCTCTGATTCTTGATTCTTACTTAAGATTTGATTCTTACATAAGAATTCACTCAGTATTCAATAATTGTCACATTAATTAATGTTTAATATATTAAAGTATTAGATCAATAATTGATATAGTTATAATAACATAGTATTTCATATATTTGATTCAATAATTGTCACAATAACAACTAAATAGTATTTCACATTATTAAATCAATAATTACCACAACATAGTAACTCATATTATTTAAATATTATTATTAGATAGCATTATTGATAATGTTTAGAAAGTTCTGTCGAGGAAAGGGGTTAGGTTATATAATTGCGCGCCAGTAAGGAGAAATTTTTATCGGAAAGCCCTTTATTTCCTGGGTACGACCTGGTTGTCAATATTGTGATTCTATAATATTAATTATTGATGAGTATGAAATATGCTATATTTTTATTCCTTAATACTTAATCTTTTGTATTTATTTTGTGCCTAAATAAACTCATTATTCTTATATTTTTATTTTAGATACAATTGAAGGGGTTTCATGATTTTGAAAATAAATTGGAGGAGGTTTACGGGATTCCAAGCAAATCAAGGATTCAACAATTAGTATCATAAATGGATTTGGATTCACACGACAATGAGTTTAAGCACATGGCAATTGTGGAATTTATTTCCAATTTAATTCTGAATTTTGGATTCTAGAAGATTAATTTTTTACAATTCTATTGTAATTAGGATTTCTTTTAGACTAAGATTTATTTCCAAATTGAATTCTATTTCTTTATGAAAATTAGTATAATTTGTAATTCCTTTAGGACTTGGATTTCTACTTCCTATTGGATTTAGGACTTTGTCTAGCACTATAAATAGATGATGAGAGTCAAAGTTTTATTCATTCAATAATCAACTATCATCTATTGGAGTGCAGACTCAAGAGCATGTCAGGCTAGTTCTTTTTATTCAGTTCTAAAGGGAGGTGAATCCTTGTTACAAGTAATTGATTAATTGAGTATTATTATTTATTTCTTCTTGTGTGAAATTTCTTCTGATAATCTATTTTCATTGATTGCATGCTAATTGATCTAATTAATTTAATATGGCCAATTGAATTAGTTTGATCATTATCATATGCTAGATTAAGATTGGTATTACGTGTAATTGATATCTGTCTTCATCATAAGTAGCAACTTGGTAATAATAATTGTGGACAAACTTTTGTTTATTGCTAAGATTATCAGAAAACAAGTTAAACAAATCGAGCTTATGTGTTTGTTGCTTGGATTAGCCTAATTCTCTATTTCTTAATGCTTCTATCATATTAAATCTAGAGAGCTTGTTCTAGGTTGTATGCTAGTTAGAATCTGGTGGAGAGCTTGTTTCATACAGTGATAATCTACGGAGAGTTTCGGATAGCAGAGCTTATTGTTATCTAGGGCTAATAATTTCATTGAAGGAAAAATAATAATAACTTGATTAATTAATTATTGTACTTGGCGAAACTGAACTGCAGAACTGAAATTTTTTTACATATTTGGTTAATTTCATCATTAATTCTTGTTCTCTTAGTTTAAAAATAATTTTCAAAAACCCCCATCTTTATTTTCTGTTTAAATAGTAGAATAATTCTAAAACAACTTTACTCTCTGTGGGATCGATCCTTACTTGCTACTGTGCTAATTATTATAAATTGTGAAGTGAAAGTGAGGTTAATTTAGGAGTATCAACGACAGCTCCCAAATTTTGGCGCCGCTGCCGGGGAGTAATTTCTCGTTTTGTTTTTATTCTATTATTTGCTTTGTTCTTGTTTTATGACTCGATCTTCTCAGGCTACTATATTAGATTTTGATCCAGAAATTGAGAAGACTGCAAGGAGGCTAAAGAAGGAAAAACTTAAAGTTCAACGGTCTTCTACAGATATAGACGAGGCTTCTGCATCATCACCAGGCCTCAACTTAGCTTTGGAATTATTATCCAACAAATCATCCACCGAATCCGACAAAGAAGAAGAGATGGCGATTCCAAACAACAATAGAACTCTCAGGGAGTTGGCAACTCCTAATTTAAATCAACAACCTTTGTGCATTGAATATCCTAATTTAGATGCTGCATTTGAACTTAAATCCGGACTAATCCATTTATTGCCTACTTTTCGTGGTCTTACAGGTGAGGACCCCTACAAACATCTGAAAGAATTTCATGTGGTGTGCTCCACTATGAAACCACACGGAATCACCGAAGAACAAATCAAGCTGAGAGCATTCCCATTCTCCCTAGCAGATTTGGCAAAGGATTGGCTGTACTACTTACCCTCAGGTTCAATCCAGTCTTGGAATGACATGAAGCAGTTGTTCTTGGAGAGATACTTTCCAGCCTCAAGAGTAGCCAACATAAGGAAGGAGATTTGTGGGATTAGACAATTCAGTGGGGAGACACTATACGAGTATTGGAAAAGATTCAAAAAGCTTTGTTCCAGCTGTCCACCGCATCAAATAGATGAACAACACCTGATCCAGTATTTCTACGAAGGGTTGGTACCGATGGATAGAAGCATGATCGATGCAGCTAGCGGAGGAGCACTAGTTGACAAGACCCCAGAGGCTGCAAGGACTTTAATTGCAAACATGGCAGCAAACTCGCAACAATATGGCACTAGAACAAATCATGCACCAGTAAGGGTAAGCGAGGTAAGCACTTGTGATTATGGTCAACAAATTTCTGAATTAACTGCTATGGTTAGACAATTAGCTACAGGTCAACTGCCAATTGCAAAGGTTTGTGGAATATGTCTACAACCAAATCACAATACAGATGAATGCCCAACATTACAAGATGATGAGGCTGTGCAACAAGCTAATGCAATGGGAAATTATCAGCCACCACCTCAGAAAAAGTATGATCCGTACTCAAACACGTATAACCCAGGATGGAGGGATCATCCAAATCTGAGTTATGGGAGTAAGCAAGCGGCACCACCTGCATTTCCACCTAGGCAACAAGGCTTCCAACCAGCCCAACCTCAATATCAACCGAAGCAAGCAGTCCCTGCACCTACTGGAACATCATTGAAGGATATGTTTAAAGCATTCATGAATCAGACACAACAGTTCCAGCAAGAGACAAAAGCTTCGGTTCAAGATTTAAGGAACCAAGTAGGACAACTGGCTACAACTGTGGGGATATTGGAATCCAGAGGCTCAGGAAAATTACCATCTCAAACAATAGTCAACCCAAGGGAGAATGCAAGTGCCATAACTTTGCGGAATGAAACACAGTTGGATACACCACCGACCCCCGTAGAGTTTGAGGAGGAAGCAGCTAAGGAGAAAACAGAAAAATCCAAGGTACAACCTAACCCTCCTAATCAGCTTAAAAACATTCCTCTTCCCTTTCCTCCCAGAAATTCTAAAAACTCAAAGAAAGATGAAAAAGAAAAAGAAATTTTGGAAACTTTTAGAAAAGTAGAAGTGAACATCCCTCTTCTTGATGCAATTAAACAAGTGCCACGGTATACTAAATTTTTAAAAGAATTATGCACTAATAAAAGAAAATTGTAAAATGATGAAAGAGTCACAGTTGGAGAAAATGTATCTGCTGTTCTTCAAAGAAAAATGCCTCCTAAATGTAAAGATCCAGGAATGTTCACAATCCCTTGTAAAATAGGAAACACCAGATTTGAAAAAGCCATGCTAGATTTAGGAGCTTCAATTAATGTTATGCCTTTATCTGTTTATGCTTCCTTAAATCTAGGCCCTTTGAAAAATACTGGTGTGATTATCCAATTGGCAGATCGTACTAACACTTACCCCCGAGGGGTAATTGAAGATGTCTTAGTGCAGGTGAACGAACTAATCTTTCCTGCAGATTTTTACATTGTGGATATGGAAGATGATACATCACCAAACCCTTCCCACATCTTGTTAGGAAGACCCTTCCTGAAAACAGCAAGAACCATGATTGATGTGCATAATGGGACCTTGACTATGGAGTTTGATGGTGAGAAGATTCAGTTTAACATTTATGATGCCATGAGGTACCCTAGTGATATAGGACAAGTTTTTGCTATCGATGTGAGAGACTCATTGGTGCATAGAGCTTTTGAACAACTACAAAGGGACAATTTGGAAATTGCAATCACCAACAATTTGGACATGGACAGGGAAGAAGAGATTGTGCAAATCCAGGAATTGAAAGAGAATGTAGCTGCATTACATTCATTGCCAAAATTCTCAAATAAGTCAACGATATATTCTATTCAATTTCATGTTTCTCATCAAAAGTTATTACCTTCTGTTGTACAAGCCCCAACTCTAGAATTGAAACAATTACATGCTCATTTGAAATATGCATATTTGGGGACTAATGACACTTTGCCTGTAATTATTGCTAGTAATCTAACCAAGGTGCAGGAAGAAAAATTACTGAGAGTCCTAAGGGACCATGTTACAGTTTTTGGATGGACAATAGCGGATATCAAGGGTATTAGTCCTGCCATGTGCATGCATCAGATATTGTTAGAGGATGGAGCTAAGCCTACAAGAGATGCACAAAGGAGATTGAATCCACCCATGATGGAGGTGGTGAAAAAAGAGGTGCTCAAACTGCTTGATGCTGGTATCATCTATCCCATCTCCGATAGTCAATGGGTGAGTCCAGTGCAGGTAGTCCCAAAGAAATCTGGAATCACTGTTGTCAAGAACGATGATAATGAGTTGGTGCCCACACGAATGCAAACAGGGTGGAGAGCGTGTATAGATTATAGAAAATTGAATGTTGTAACAAGAAAATATCACTTTTCTCTTCCTTTTATTGATCAAATGTTAGAGAGATTAGCTGGGCACACTTATTATTGTTTTCTAGATGGTTTTTCAGGATATAACCAGATTGTAATTGCACCCGAGGACCAAGAGAAGACAAAATTCACATGTCCCTTTGGTACTTTTGCTTATCGACGGATGTCTTTTGGACTGTGTAATGCCCCAGGTACTTTTCAGCGATGCATGGTAAGCATTTTTTCGGATCTTTTAGAAGAATGCATCGAGATTTTTATGGATGATTTCACAGTTCATGGTGATTCCTTGGATGCATGCTTAGATAATTTAAATCGTGTTCTAAAGAGATGCATGGAAACTAATCTTGTTTTAAATTGGGAAAAATGACATTTCATGGTAGAACAGGGAATAGTACTTGGTCATGTCGTGTCATCTAAAGGTCTTGAAGTTGATAAAGCTAAGATAGATGTTATATCTGCTTTGCCTTACCCCGTCAGCGTGCGGGAGATTCGCTCTTTTCTTGGTCATGTAGGATTTTATCGAAGATTTATCAAGGATTTCTCGAAGATTGCATTACCTTTATGTAAGCTGCTGCAAAAAGATGTGGACTTTCAGTTTGATGATGACTGCAAGGAGGCTTTTGACACTTTAAAGAAATTATTAACTTCTGCTCCTATCATTCAACCGCCAAACTGGAAGTTGCCATTTGAGATCATGTGTGATGCAAGCAACTATGCAGTGGGGGCTGTTTTGGGACAAAGGATTGACAAAGTCGTTCATGCCATATACTATGCTTCGAGGACTTTGAATGAGGCTCAGATAAACTATTCCACAACTGAAAAAGAACTTTTATCTGTGGTTTTTGCTTTAGATAAATTTCGATCATATTTGCTTGGTACTAAAGTTATAGTTTATTCTGACCATGCTGCTCTCAGGTATTTGCTCACCAAGAAGGATTCTAAGCCAAGAATTATTCGATGGATTCTGCTCCTACAAGAATTCGACTTAGAGATCAAGGATAAGAAAGGTGCGAATAACTTAGTAGCGGATCACTTGAGTAGGTTATTGAGAGACGAAGAGGAGCTACCGTTACATGATTCTTTCCCGGATGAGCAGTTACTTTCCATCCATGCTGAGATTCCCTGGTATGCAGATATAGTGAATTATTTGGTAGGTGCATATTTTCCTAAAGAATTTTCCAAATCCCAAAAGGAAAAGTTAAAAAGTGATGCTAGACACTATGTTTGGGATGATCCATACTTATGGAAATTTTGTGCTGACCAGATAGTTAGGCGATGTGTGCCTAACAGTGAATTTTAATCTATCCTTTCCTTTTGTCATTCTTATGCTTGTGGAGGATATTTTGGTTCAAAAAGAACTGCTAATAAAGTTTTGGAAAGTGGTTTTTATTGGCCATCACTTTTTAAAGATTCCTATCTGTTTTGTAAAACATGTGTTAATTGCCAAAGGACGGGAAATATTTCTCAACGAAATCAAATGCCCCAAACTCCTATATTAATTGTAGAAATTTTTGATGTTTGGGGTATAGATTTTATGGGACCTTTTCCTTCATCTTTTGGGAATTTATATATTCTTTTGGCAGTTGATTAGGTCTCAAAATGGGTGGAAGCTAAAGCCACTAGGACTGACGATTCTAAAGTTGTTGCAGATTTTGTTAGGACTAACATATTTGTCAGGTTTGGAACACCACGAGCCATCATTAGTGATCGAGGAACCCATTTTTGCAACAGGGCGTTAGCGGCTTTGTTCAAGAAATACAATGTTCTGCACAAGGTTTCTACATCCTACCATCCGCAGAGTAATGGTCAAGCTGAGGTGTCTAACCGAGAGATCAAATCTATTTTGGAGAAGGTAGTCAACCCGAGCAGAAAGGATTGGTGTATGAGATTAGATGATGCACTTTGGGCCTATAGAACTGCGTACAAAACACCTATTGGGATGTCACCATACAGGATTGTGTTTGGAAAACCATGCCACTTACCTGTTGAGTTGGAGCATAGGGCTTTTTGGGCAATCAAGCAGTGCAACATGAATTTGGAAGCAGCTGGAGTACACAGGAAATTGCAGTTACAAGAGTTGGAAGAATTGAGGAATGAAGCCTATGAAAGTTCAAAGATTTACAAGGAAAAAACCAAAGCTTTTCATGATAAGCAGATTGTGCGGAAAACCTTTATTGTGGGACAAAAAGTTTTGCTATATCATTCTCGGCTTAAGTTATTTCCAGGTAAATTGAGATCTAGATGGGTTGGTCCTTTTGTTATCACTAATGTGTTTCCTTATGGTGCAGTTGAGATTCAAAGCCCAAGCACAAGCAAGACCTTTAAGGTGAATGAACATAGATTAAAGGCTTTCTATGAAGGGCATCATGTGGAAAATATTGAGATGGTGGAGCTAGACGATCCGATCTATGAAAGCTGAGAAGAGAGGCATGACGTCGAGCCAAAGACGTTAAACACGGGCAGCTGCTTGGGAGGCAACCCAAGATTCCAGATTTGATTTTTTTATCCCTTTACTTTTTAGTTTTTGCATGTTAGTAAGTAGTTTCTTTGCATAATTTTCTTACATTGGGGACAATGTACGGTTTGAGTATGGGGGGGGGGAGATTTAGGTTTTATATAGGAAGAATAATTTAATTTTGATGGGAAGATTGAAAAAAATTGAAAAAAAATTCTGAAAACTTGGGTTCCAATGGTTCTATTTGCCTATGTGTTTGAAGGTTAAAGTCAAAGATTGAAAATTGATACTAAAATTCAGAATCTGTTTGATGCTTAATTTATTAATAAATGATGACAACTAAGCCATGATCCATAGTAATTAATTTGAATTGAATTTGTGATATATAAGTACTTGAATATGAGAATCATGTTTAGTTGGCTAAGTTATTTGTGGAGTTGTCTATGTGCACTGATTTCATGACTTAAAACTGTTTAACTTGCTTATGTTGTTGCAGAACCATGTGAAAAAAAATGATGAATAAAAAAAAATTGAAAATCTACTTCAATGTCCATTGTGCGAAAAAACTGGGTATCTAAGCCTCGGGAAGCATCGGTATTCACGCTGAAAAGTGCGATGGATAAAAGCAGCTTGACTAGTCGACTTTTGTGGCCTTTGTTACTTGAATAAGTAAGCCCTTAGGGGTGTCTCTACACCTAGCGCCCTAAGATCATCTGGTTTGGGAGTCGTTGGTGGAAAGTTCGCTAATGGGTAACTCTGAAAAGCCTAAGAAAAGGAGACATTGCACATGTCAAGAAAAAAAAAATATACGAAAAAAGTATACGAAAAAAGTATACGAGAAAAGCGTGAAAATACATTCATCTGTGCTAAAAAGAAGGTTCTATGAAAAAACTTAAAAAGCAAGAAAAATTTGTTCTTAGTTGCGAGTCAATGTGCACGGTTTTTGCACCATGGTAACTAAGTTAAGTAAGTATGATAATTTTGGGAAAGTTACTTATGTGGTTATAGTTTGATTTAATGAAATTCATTGGTGAAATGGTAAGGTTGGTAATTGTGAGTTGATTGATAAGGCGTTGATTAGATTTTTGCAAATTTAGTGTTGATAGTCATGATTTATACCTTTAAACCTTTTGACATTATGGTTGAATAGAATTTTTCTGGAAATCAAATTTTTGGTTTACACGAGGACGTGTAAAAAGATAAGTGTGGGGGAATTTGATGAGTATGAAATATGCTATATTTTTATTCTTTAATACTTAATCTTTTGTATTTATTTTGTGCCTAAATAAACTCATTATTCTTATATTTTTATTTTAGGTACAATTGAAGGGGTTTCATGATTTTGAAAATAAATTGGAGGAGGTTTACGAGATTCCTAGCAAATCAAGGATTCAACAATTAGTATCATAAATGGATTTGGATTCACACGACAATGAGTTTAAGCACATGACAATTGTGGAATTTATTTCCAATTTAATTCTAAATTTTGGATTCTAGAAGATTAATTTTTTACAATTCTATTGTAATTAGTATTTCTTTTAGACTAAGATTTATTTCCAAATTGAATTCTATTTCTTTATGAAAATTAGTATAATTTGTAATTCCTTTAGGACTTGGATTTCTACTTCCTATTGGATTTAGGACTTTGTCTAGCACTATAAATAGATGATGAGAGTCAAGGTTTTATTCATTCAATAATCAACTATCATCTATTGGAGTGCAGACTCAAGAGCATGTCAGGCTAGTTCTTTTTATTCAGTTCTAAAGGGAGGTGAATCCTTGTTACAAGTAATTGATTAATTGAGTATTATTATTTATTTCTTCTTGTGTGAAATTTCTTCTGATAATCTATTTTCATTGATTGCATGCTAATTGATCTAATTAATTTAATATGGCCAATTGAATTAGTTTGATCATTATCATATGCTAGATTAAGATTGGTATTACGTGTAATTGATATCTGTCTTCATCATAAGTAGCAACTTGGTAATAATAATTGTGGACAAACTTTTATTTATTGCTAAGATTATCAGAAAACAAGTTAAACAAATCGAGCTTATGTGTTTGTTGCTTGGATTAGCCTAATTCTCTATTTCTTAATACTTCTATCATATTAAATCTAGAGAGCTTGTTCTAAGTTGTATGCTAGTTAGAATCTGGTGGAGAGTTTGTTTCATACAGTGATAATCTACGGAGAGTTTCGGATAGCAGAGCTTATTGTTATCTAGGGCTAATAATTTCATTGAAGGAAAAATAATAATAACTTGATTAATTAATTATTGTACTTGGCGAAACTGAACTGCAGAACTGAAGTTTTTTACATATTTGGTTAATTTCATCATTAATTCTTGTTCTCTTAATTTAAAAATAATTTTCAAAAACCCCCATCTTTATTTTCTGTTTAAATAGTAGAATAATTCTAAAACAACTTTACTCTCTGTGGGATCGATCCTTACTTGCTACTGTGCTAATTATTATAAATTGTGAAGTGAAAGTGAGGTTAATTTAGGAGTATCAACGACAGCTCCCAATTATAAATAATAATTAATGAATAAAAATATGATAATTAATGTATGGTAAATATTGGTTCAATTTTATAAATGGAAGAATTTAGCATGAAACATTTGTTGAAAGTTTGACATATTTTTTTATGAAGCCATAATTATCTTCTCCGATAAAATATTCATTCAAATATATTATTATAATATTATATTATAATAGTATATATTTTTTTATAATATTATATTAACTTTGTCAGATTATTAAGTTTTTCAAAACTTTCCGTGCACTTCTCTTTTTCCTAATGGGTGGATGGAATAAGTTTCCTGCATAGTCTTTGTCCTTTTTTTTTGAAAGGCAACATTTCTCCTGCAAATTTTTTTCCACAGTGTGGGCCTTCAACCAATAAAACAAAAGAAAAAGTTAGGCATATGTTAGGCAGTAAATTAGGCAGAGAAAATTAGGTAGGTTTGCTTATTTTTTTCCTTCGTGCTGCACTATAAAAGGGGAGGTAACCCTCCATCCTAAACACACCAAAAAATTACAAGTGTTCCTACTGTAATATTGTGAGTATTTATTTTGAGTATAAGAATATTTTGAATGTAGCTTGTGCAAGATTTTCTAAGGATAATATCTGTTATATCAAGTCAGATCTAGTTTCTACTAAGGTAAATGATGTTATTTTTCTTTCAATACTCGTAAGGGATATCATTTTCTTTCATACTTCATATTATGTAAGTGATAATATTTCATTTCATATTCCTAAATTTAAACATTCTATGGTAAGTATTGCTTCTATAATTCCTGAAATGATTAGAGATTCCTTGAGGTTTGTGCTTCATCTAATATAATTTCATTGGAATATTGGTCTAAATTTTCTTATTAGATATTAATCTTTTCATTTCGGGGTACTATTCATCCGTGGTACTATTCATGTAAGATCCCAAATTTTATAAATAAAGATTAATATTCTCGAAATTTTCTTTTTGAGTATTAAGTTGTAGATTTGATATAATATTATAGTTGTGGGTAATATTTATAAATTTTACAAAGTATGCAAGTTGTCATAAAATATTCGATTGGTCGGAGAATATTCGTTTTATTAGGAAATATTCGTACGACGACACAATCATTGGTGGACCCTACAACGGAATAACCATCGGAGTTAGAAAACGACAGAAATAACTTTTTATGAAAATAACGACAAAAGTTTTACCGTTAACTATTTAAATACCCGGTGGTAAAAGCTCAGTAATACGCGTGGTTGCATAGTAGCACACGGTATTGATTATTGATGCTTACGTGAGAAGTCACTCACTTTTATTCAATTATTGTCACAGTAATTGCTGCATAGTATCTCACGTTATTGATTCAATTATTGTCACAATATTTTATATTATTAAATCAATAATTGAGACGACAAAATTATTCATATTATTATTTACAATATTGACGATGTCTAGAAAGTTCTGTCGAGGAAAAGAGCTTGGTCACCTAATTGCGCGCCAATAGGGAGAAATCCTTATCGAAAGTCCCCTTTTTTCTGGGAATGATCTGGTTGTTAATATTGCAAGTTATATTATTGATGAATAAATGTTGTTAAAAATATTGAGGAGATTTTTTATGAAGTATTTATTGTAAATTTGGCTTATTATATGTACCCCCCACTTACCTATTTTTCAAAACTGTCAGTAGAAAGTTATCTCAATTTTGTTTATATATATATATATATATATATATATATATAAAAGTGGGTCACGGGGGGGGGGATTATTGATGTCACGGGTCACACGGGGGGGGGGGGATTATTGATGTCACGGGTGGTGTTATATATATATATATATATATATATATATATATAAAGTTTTATTTTTTTATGAAAAATAGAATATATTATATTTTATTATGCATAGTACTGCATAGTGTTGCATAGTGCTGTATAGTGCATCATAGTAATTTTTTTTTAAAGTTTCAACCGAACATTCGTGATTTTCAATTACTGTTCACCCGTGATTTTCTAAATTCAAATAGTATCCTTTCATTCTCCTATAAATAGGATGGTCAGTTTAGAAATGAAAATCACACCAGAATCAGAGAATTCTTCTTCTATAATATTGAGCGTATTTATTTTGAGATTAAGGAAGCTTTGAGTGTAGAAAATAGTGCAAGTTTTCTTCAAGAATATATCCGCTATACCAGTAAGAATTGCTCTCTTTTTGAGGTAAGGGGTATTATTTATTTCATACTCACTTACAATATTATATATTTTTTGTATTCGTAAGGAATTTTATTTTCGTTCAATATTTATAAGGAATATTATTTTCGTTCAATATTCGTTGGGATATTGTCTTCGTTTAATATTTGTAAGAATTATTATTTTCGTTCAACAGTTGTAATGAATATTATTTTTGTTCAATATTCGTATGAAATAATATTTTCTTCCATACTCTATAGTATGTAAGTAATATTATTTCGTTTTATATTCCTAATTCTACACTCATGTTGATAAGTTTTGCTTCTATACTCCTTGAAATTAGTAGAATATCCTTGAAATTTGCGATTCATCTAGTATTGTTTCACAATGATATTTTTTTGAACATTCTTGTTAAATTTTAAGTTTTTCATGTCGGAGTACTATTCATGGGTACTATTAATACGTACAGCACTATTCATATATACGGTACTATTCATACATACGATACTATTCATGAAGTACTATTCACATGGTACTATTCATGAAGTAATTCACGAGATACTATTCACTGGGTTACTATTCACCCGGGGTACTATTCATGACAGAAATTGATTTCTTTTATGTCCAAAATTATTTTTGATACGTGAATATTATTCTTGAATTTTACTCCATAAAGCAGTATCATGTTGATAATTTGGACATTTTTAAACTCTGGATAAATTTAAAGTCTTTAATATTTATCCTTGATTTCGTTTGATTAATACTTATATCATTGTCAACATCTTCATGGTTATATTGTGATAAAAGTCATCTTTTGTCCGTAGTGCATAGATGGACTGTTGATTGGTATGATTATGACCAGAAATTATTTGGTATAATCATGACTTGTAATGTTATAAATGATGTGGTAAAATTTTGTCGAATTCTGCACGACAATTAACAGTTGTATAAATTAAGTTTGTATTTGGATTATGTACCATGTATCTGGCGACTCAGAATGGGTCGTGTATACCTATTTTGGGGGCGTCACAATTCATATTGGAGTACTATTCATCCAGGGTACTATTCATCCCAGAGTACTAGTCATCCGGGGTACTATTCATGTCGGAGTACTATCCATGACGAAATTTAGTGTTTTTTTTCTTTGTCCAAATTAACTTTGAAATATGAATCTTAAACGTCATTCTTGAATTTTACTCCACAATTGATGATCATGTTGACAGTTTAGACATTCTTGAACTCTGGACAAATTAAATTATAAATCTCTAATATTTATCCTTGATCTCACTTGATTCATTCTTTATATCATTGCTCATGCTTATATTGTGGTGAAAGTCATCTTTGGGCCGTAATGCAAAGATGAACTGTTGATTGATATGATTATGACCATAAATTATGTATTGATATAATCATGACCTTTAATGTTACAGATAAAAGTTTATAGTGAAAGTCCTCTTTGGCCGGTAGTGCATAGATGGACATGTGTTTTGCATGATCATGACCACTGATGATATAAACGAATATCTTTGGCCCATAATGCATAGATAATTCGTTAGTTTGAAATAATTATTGATTGGTGTTACAGGGATAAAATATTGATGATAGACTTTTAAATTATAGAAGATAGTAGACATCATGTTCTACTTGACTCTTCTAATGAATTGCTATTTGCGCTGCAGTTGTTGATTTAAAACTTATTGTCCATTATATTTTATTTGATTTATCATTGTTGAAGGTTAAAGATAATTTATTCCTTATTATCTTAGTCATAATATTTTTTACTGGGCTAGTTGAGCTCACCATTTTCCTTTTTGTTGTATTATTCTTTTCATGAAATGAAAATGTAGCTGAGACTAGTTGGGGAGTGGAATAATGGTCCGAGATAGTTACTATTGAAGTCTTCACCATGTTGTGAAATAGTGTAATAATAACTGTAATGAATACTTAATTTGAGTTTGAATATTGTCGTATTATGTACGATGCAATATTTGTAATCAAACTCATAATATGTGTGGTCGTATTTTGAACGACAGTTTAATAGTTGTAAATAGAGAAATTTGTATTAAAATTTTGTAGTATATATTTGACGACTCAAAATAAGTTGTGTGGACCTATTTTTGGATAATTAAAAATATATATTGTAACTTATTTAAAACATATTTTAACTTAAAAAAATATTCATCATCACTTAAAAAAGTATTCATCATCACTTATTTAAATTATTTTACATATTCTAATTTAAAAAAGTATTCATCATCACTTTATATAATATTGTGATATCGCTAAAAATAAATTTAAAACATTTTTATTCTTTTTCTTCCGCTTGTATTTTTCTTAATATATGTACAAATTATATTTAGTTATATTTTTTTTCTAAAAAGATTGTTTAAGAAATAAAAGTCTAATATTTTAAAATAACGTTATAAATTTGAAACTATTTTTCTTCTCCTAACTTACCCTTAAATATTGTTACTGGTCTATGTAATTTATTTTTATTTGAAGTTTTGATACAGCTTCACCAAAACGTACTTTCTGCACTCTCTCCTCCTTTATAAAAAGAAAAAAGAGATACTATTTCTTGTAGTTGCAAAAGTTGAACCGCAATTCTTAATTGTGAAAATGACGTCCGACTGATAGTAATGGCCAATTAAATCCACGTTTTAGACATGTACACTCTCCCAATTACCTTGTAGGCTATTACTGGGACTATGCATACTTCATTATTTATCTCCTAAATAAATACTCTCTCCCTATGAAGTTTATTTTTTGATAAGTTGGTCAGTTGGTCAATAGAGTACTGATATACAAGTTATGCTCTACGTGTGTCAGCATTCTATTAGTCAATTGACTAATTTATTAAAAAATAAACTTCATGCTAACTGAATCCTTTGGTTCTACCTTTAGTGTCTTTTTATAAATCATGTTAAATCATGTTCCTTTTAGTCATGTTACTGTCGCACATGGCATAATAGGATATGAGAGTCGTACGTATATAGGAATGTGGATGGTTTATTAGGACTTATTTGGTATAATCGCGAAGAGTCGCAAGGTTTATTTGCACCTCATGAAAAATAAGATAAATTAGAAAAGAAATGTAGAATTTCTTTTTAACTTTTTGTACGTATTCTTTATTATAATTTTCATGATTAAATTTTCTTTATTATTTTATAAGAATATCACTCTGATAAATGACTACATGCATATGGTTGAAGGTTTTCTTCCCCTAGACTCCTCCTAGTCGTTCATCTATAAATATCTTACAGAAATCAACACACTATACAACATACACATACCAAACATGTCTCCCTTCACCATTACCATTCTCTTCCTTCTCCTTGCAACCCTATTGTGGTTCATCCTTAGCTGGATGACGCAAAACCAAAACCAAAACCAAAACCAAAACCAAAACCGCAAACTACCTCCAGGTCCCCTAGCCTTACCAATCATCGGTAACCTCCACATTTTAGGAGCCCTCCCCCACCGCGCCATCCACACCTTAGCCAAAAAATACGGTCCCATAATGTCCATCCGCCTGGGAAATGTCCCAGTAATCGTCGTCTCGTCTCCCCAAGCCGCCGAGCTCATCCTCAAAACACACGACACTACTTTCGCTAGCCGCCCTAAAACTCAAGCCTCCGAAATATTGTCTTATGGAACAAAAGGGATGGTTTTCACCGAATACGGTCCGTATTGGCGAAATATTAAGAAATTTTGTACACTAGAGCTTCTTAGTGCTACAAAAATTGACTCATTTACTCGAATGAGAAGGGAGGAGGTGGTGTTGTTTGTTGAGAATATTAAAGAAGCCGCGGCGGCGGGGCAAGTGGTGGATGTTAGTGAAAAGGTGGGGGATTTGATTGAAGATATGATGGTTAGGATGTTGTTTGGGCGCAGCACAAGAGATGATAGGTTTGATTTGAAGTGTAATATTCAGGAGATGACGGATGCGGCAGGGACTTTCAATATTGCTGATTTTTTGCCAATTCTTGCTCCGCTTGACCTTCAGGTACGACTGATTTTCGGAATCTGAGTCCAAGAAGTTCAAATGGACAATTTATTTGGATATTTTATAGAAATAAATTACATTTTATATAATTGAGAGTTTGATTTGTATAACAATTATTCTTTTAAAATCCAACTCTTTCTATATAAAATACAACTTATTTCATTAAACTGCCTAAATGGATTACTCATTTACAGTTGTCTGAAATCTAGATCCCTGATTTTTCTGTTGTTTTATAGTAGTAATGATAGGTAATTAGACAATAGTTTTTAACGTTACCTAGACAAATGTTTTACAAAAGTGTATAGTAGAATCTTGTAGAGATTTGTTTAGGTAAACTAGACAATTTCGATTTAGCACAATTTTCGTTATAGAAACTCGCTTACTTTTTGGACCAAAAAAAAAGAATGTAGTTTTTAGGAAATAAATCTTAAACGACCTGAACCAACTTTTTTAGAGTTATGAAATACCTAAATGTTTTTTGAATTTTTTTTTCTTGAAACAAATATAGTATTAAGCTTGTTCGTTTGCATGATTAAAACACATTTCATTGTAGTATAAATGATAAAAATTGACTATAATCTTCAACAACAAAGGCAGTTGAATTAGTTCAATAACTATCTATACTTGAATTGTGGTTAATAATTACACTTTATATCCTCTATCTTAAAAGATACTCCTACTTGGCATGAATTTTAAAATGATTTAAGGGGATTAAGAAATTTTGTAAAAGGTAAAACCTTGGTTAACTTGAATTTCCGTAATACTTCTTCTGTCTCAAAATTTAAGATCACTAAAATCTTATATTTTAGAATGAAGGTACGTAATATAATTTTTAAAAAAAAAGTAAAATTAAAAAAAGATTGTTTCACTTGGATTATAAGATGTATACAATACAATTTGTTTTATATTTTGAATTTACATAAATCAAATAATAAAGTTGACAAATTATAATTTCACTCAGTTATATTTCATGAGCCCTGTCAAACCTTTAAATACCACAGCTACATCCTAACAACAAAAGAAAATATGATTCATCATAGAGCCATTACATAAATTATATTTAATAATTTTAAATTCCAATTCAGTATTCTTTATATCTAAAATATAGTACTATTGTTTGGAAATATAATATTTTAAAGTTTAAAATATATTCTATCTTAAATATTATGTAATTATTTTGAAAAACACAGCACATTATATTTTAATTCTTACTTTTCTGGAGCAATTTTTTTAATAAATATTGTCTTAGCTGAACCAAAATTCTAGATTCGCCCCTATGCGTTTAGACTTGATGTGAAAGACCTACGTAGTCAAGTTAGAAGCACGAAAAAAAAAACGAAAAAGCATGTCATTTTATTTGGTTTTCGTGTTATTTTAAAGGTGCTTTCTTGATTTTGATTCTAGAAATTTGTGAAATTGTGCTTTTTTTTTAAATTAATATTGTTGGTACAGATTAATCTTTAAAGCGGATTAGGATTCCTTCCATTATATATATTATTCAATTTCTCTTAATAAATATTTATTTATATAAATATTATATTTAGTGAAGGTACTAACCACATAATAATTGATAATGAATTTTCTTTTGTCGGTTACTTATGAAAAATTTTATTGTGCCGCTAATGTAATTATTGTGTTCCTAGATGTGTATTGATAGAAACAGAAATTGGATTCAAGACCAAATATTTGTGATGGAAGGGACTTAATCTTGTAAAAAGAAATTAAAATTTTTATATATATTGTAACTAATATTACATTTATGTAATTTACATAATAAATCAACAAATAAAATTTACTTTACCAATCCTCCAGATTATTGTTAGTCAACACCATGAAGAACAACAAGAAGTTAATGCCCTTTCACTTCCGCTCTCTCTTGATGTAATTAGTAAGAACTTCATTTCCGGGAACATATATATAACTCTTGATACTCCCTCAGTTCATGTTAAGGTTTGGATTAGACAAACAAACACATGATTATTTTGGACGATTTTTGAACATTTACGTTGGACACAAAAGTTAATAGGTCTCGGGCACAACCTTGTATATTAAACCTTCTAGTTTACACTTGAACGCCTTGAACGCCAACGTTCGACTATAGTAGCAACTCACAAGTTAGCTTAACAACATATATAGTTTTATTACATTTAAGCATACCCTTATATTTACCGAGAACAAATAAAGTTTAATGTATCTATTAATGTGTCTTATATTAATTCATTCACCTGTCTCCGATTATTTTTAAATTTTCTATAATCCATAGGGACTGAATCGACGTTTAAAGGCACTGCACAAAGATCTTGACAAAACCTTGGAGATGATTATTAGTGAGCATGAAGAAGCTGCTACTAGTGGAAGTAAAAAGCTTGACCTGGATTTCGTTGATGTACTACTATCATTATTGGATAAATCTTCAAAAAATACTTATGCTGAGCTATCACACATGGTAGATAGAAGAACCCTAAAAGGAATTATAGTAGATGTGATAGTAGCCGGTATTGATACTTCACACGTTGCAATTGAATGGATCATGACTGAACTCATAAGACATCCGAGGATCTTGAAACAACTTCAAGAAGAAATTAAGAGTGTTGTTGGAGTTAATGAGATTATAGAGGAGACTGATCTGACTAAGTTTAAGTACCTAGACATGGTGATTAAAGAGAGTTTTAGGTTGCATCCTGTTGTGCCACTCCCCGTACGTGAATCGATGGAGGACATTGTCATCAACGGATACTATATACCTAAGAAGTCGCAAGTATTAATTAATTATTGGACATTAGGACGAGATCCTGACTTGTGGTCGGAAAATGTTGAAGAATTCATACCAGAGAGGTTTATCGCAGGTGTTGACTTTATTGGAAATGACTATAAGGTCATACCATTTGGTTCAGGGCGGAGAATTTGTCCTGGGATGCGTTTAGGTTTAATTAATGCACGACAGATAGTGGCACAGTTGGTGCATTGCTTCGACTGGGAGTTGCCTAATGGCATGCCACTTAGTGATTTAAACATGGATGAAAAATTTGGTTTAACATTGCCTAGAGCACAACATTTACTCGCCATGCCTATTCGTCGCCTATGAAGTAGTAGTTCTTAAATTAGTACTGGGAATTAGCCTAATTATTCGGAATAAAGAGGTGGTTGAATAAAAGGAAAGACCACATGCATCATGAGGCAAATCAATGTTAAGTATTGGTTAAGATAGTTTGTTCAAGGTCTGTTTTAAGAGTTGGTTTTTCGTTTCAAGTTGATGTATTTTTCATGTTTCTTTTAGTCATTTGGCATCATGTTGGGGTTAAATCTACGATAAGTTTATGTATTTATTCTTGTTGCATTATGACCATTAGGTATCCGTATCTCTGTGGATGTATTTATTATTCATGTTTCTTGCTGATGTATTTAGGTATCCGTATCTCTGTGGATGTGTATTTATTATACCTAAGAGGAAAGTTTAGTTTACATCCAACTGCTCCGTTATTAATTCCCCGTGAATCACATGCCTAGCTAAGAGGTCACAAGTTTTTATTAATTCTGTTAGAATTTGAGCTTTAAATGATGTTTTAAGCTTGGGGTTTTAAGCTAAAATTAAAGTGGGTTCTATTAATTATTTGAGATATCAATGTGTTCTACTCCATGAGTAGATAAAAACCAAATATTAGGAAGCTTATATCGATGGGATAATGTGTAACGAACCCAAAATCAGGACTATTCTTCAATCCCGATCTGGTGCGTTAGATAACATCTTGTACTAGCTTATTACCACTATTTACTAAAAAAAATGCAAATAATTTAAAATTTCTCTTTTTATCTTTTTTTGGCTTCCTGAATTGCAACATTTACAATTATATATTAATTCTAGAATCATATAAATTTATTTTATGATTTATTTTATCAGAGGAAAGACGAGTATGTATTACTCAATCCACAATATGAACCCATTCTTATTTAATATATATCATCATTATATAGCTTTTCATTACAAAACAATCATCACGCTGTTAAGGTTCCAAAATAATTTCTAATTATAGAAAATACATCCTTTCGTATGTTCTCCAAATCCTGTCATTTATATGGTATGAAATATAGCAGTGCAGCCTTAACATGCAAAAAGTTTATTTTTGCAAGATTAAGCTCGACAACTCGTCAACTCTGCAAATCTAAATTATTAAAGTTTAAATAATTGGTCTTGTGAGATCAGGTTAAAAATGTGAATTAATTAAGTGATTAAATTAATTACAAAGGATAAAGAGGAAAATCCAATTAATGCATCAAAACTATTCAATAAGAAAGAAAAACAAATAAATAAGAAAAAATTTAAGATGAGTAATAGTGGGACGAACTATGAAAGAAAAATTTTAAAAAAATATAAATTAAATCCTGGATTATAAATAACCCAGATAATGAGTAATCCTTGTATGGCAGTTTACGATGTTTAATAAAATAAAAATTGAGCCTCATGGGAAATGTGAACAAAGTAAATAATGGAGCATGTGTTGAGGGAAGATATATCTAATGTGATATATGTATATAATTGTATAATAGTTATGGTTAGAAATTATCCATACTTGAGTTAAATATAAGAAAATGTGAGTAATGAGTGTTGCCTTTGAGAAATTTGTTAATGAGGAACTGTAGATCAAATTGTTGAAATTTTCTTTGAATTGCTAGCTAGTTCATTTAGTAAAAATTTTGAGAAAGAAAGGTAAAGAAAATTTCAAAGAATCGATGAGAGTTATTATCATCGGGATGGCTATAAAGGAAGAAAGATCCAGAGTGGATTATAGTTCCCAACAGTAAGAAGAAATCAAAGAAGAAAATGGATCTCAGTTTTTTTTAAAAAAAAACTAATTCATTATAATGTATACCTTTACATACATAATTAAGTTGTTGCGGAAGTTTGTCATCCGGTGAAATAAAGAAGGTATGTATGAAATGAAATTGTAGTTTTCATGTCTAAGAAAAAAAACTAGGAAATTATAAATGGAACCTAGAGAGGATCTATGATATGAGTAATGTGGTTTTTAACCAAATGCACTTAAGATCTTTGACAAAATGCATAAAAGATTCATTTGAGTATTGTCTTATCTAAATCAATGAAGTTGTCGGCTTTCCCCTCCTCTTGTTACTCCTGAACTGACTATGAAACATATCGCCGAGTTCTTTCCACGACGAGATATACTTCGGGGGCTGCGATGTCATCCATTGTCGGGCCTCCTTCATCAAGGTGGTGATGAACATCTGACACTTGGCAGCGTTGGAATAATTATAAAACCTGCCTCATGAGTTGATTGTACACTTGGGTGTGCTTATAGGGATCACCAGTGACATTGTAACTCTCAGAACTTTCTTGTTGGGATCGGCTGGAACCCGTTCTATCTCTGGAGTAAATGGTGATGTTAGATCAATCGGGACCTTGTTTTCCTGATTAACCCCTACTAGCTAGCTTCTTCACCAGCTTTGGTACTCTCCGTACGAGTGGGTCGTCTTCTTCTTCTGGGGGGACAAATTGCGTCGATCCTAATTGTGTTTCGGAGAAGTCATCCGCTACCTACGTCCTTATCTCCATCGTCCTTCGCTACTACCTTCCCGAGAACGTCTTCTACGCCTGCTCTTTACGCGCAAATGATGTGTCCTGGATCGTTCCTTTGGCGTGGCTTCCCGGCGACGATGATGGCTTGAAAAAACTCTCTCCACCCATCAATGCTGCCAATTGGGCATCCAATTCTTTCTGTTGAAGGCGCAAGGCCTCCATAGCTTCTTTATTCTCCTGCATCTTTTTAGAAAGAATCAATTCCCTTTTGTCTCGATCATCGCGCTTCGAATTTTGATCCCTTGTGTTTGTGTCTGGGACTGAGTATCCTCGGCATGACTATTAGGGCTTGTAGCTTTCTGAGTGGCTGAGAATAATTATCGTCTGATTGGGGTCATCCTAGCCTTCATCGGGCTCATAGAGTGACTGTTGGGTCCGAGACTGTCCGAGACATGATTGGAAAGTCTCAATCGGTCTTTGACCAAACCCCTGGGCTGAGCAAATGGGTTGGTCGATGATGTATACCGTCCTGAAACTGTGTTTGCCTTACTCATTGTCATAACTCTGGTTAAACTTCTGGGTGATTTTTTTAAAAAAAGTTGTCTAACACCAAATACCCTTCTTCTAGTGTCAATGTTAACGTCAAGATTTGTCCACACATCCAATCACTAACAACGCGTCCAATCCTGCACAGAAACGAGCTAGGTCACACGTAGGAACTTAAAGGCTTGGGTCACCGGGGGATAGCTCCAGTGTGATAATAAATACATGTTGAAAAATAAGTCAACAATTAAGGCTTAAAGCTTCTGTGCTCAAAATATAATCGAGTACCTGTAAATTAGGGTATAACCTTGTATTTATAATGATCACACATCCTTAAACGTTCTGTCCCCGAATTGGAATAGGATTCCTCATCATGGTAGCTACCAAAATTAGATAAAAGTGAATCTCCTTAAATAAAGAAAGTCGAATATAATTCTGGCTTTTTCCTTAAGAATTACTCCCTCAGTCCCAAATTAATTGCTCAGTTTTGACTTTTTTAAGTCAAATTGACTATTTTTAGAATTAATAATTAAGCATATATAAATATATTTCTAAAATTATAAAAATTGAAGTTAGTAATAAATTGTATATATTTTCTTTTGGTTATAATCTCTTCACCTATATTTTAGTAAAAATAGTAAAAAGATTAGTTTTAAAAATGGTCAATTTGACTTTAAAAAGTCAAAACTGAGCAATTAATTTGGGACGGAGGGAGTAAAAATTAAATATAACTAGGAATCATAGGTTTCTTAAAAGGGTTCTTTACAGAAATATACAACAATTAAAAAGTAATTACAGCATTAGTGCATGCACAAAATAATTACAAAAAGAGTAACATCCACAAAATAATTACAAAAAGAGTAACAAATTCAAACCATTTAATTTCACATTAATAAGGAAACCTAAAATTAAGGAGAAATAAGCGTCATAATTAATAATTCAAATTTAAACCATTCAATTTCACATTAATAAGGAAACCTTAAATGTGACGCCCCCAAAATAGGTCCAATCCATCCAACCCATTCTGAGTCGCCAAATACATGGTACAGAAAATAACTACAACTTTATTATTACAATTGTCGTGCAAAATACGACAACACATATACTGTGAGTTTAAATACAAATATTGTCATCTAGACAGTATTCATACTCAACTAAGAACTCATTATACTTATTGATACACTATTTTACAAAATAGTGAGGACTACTAAAACAACTGTCTTGAACCATCATTCCACACCCCGACTAGTACTCGCTACATTCTCGCCTCCTGAGAAGAAAGATGGAACAACAAGGAAAAGGATGAGCTCAACTAGCCCAGTAAAGAATATTATGACTAAGATAATATACAACAAATTATCGTTAGTCTTCAACAAGAAAAAATTTAATAGAATACAATAGACAACAAGTTTTAAATCAATATTCGCAGCGGAAAATAATAATTCATAGAAGAGTTACGTAGAGAATGAAATCTACGATTATCTATGAATTTAAAAGCCCATCATCAACATTTTATCCTTGTAACATCAATCAATAAATATCTTGAATCAAATAGTCATCTTTGCACTACAGGCCAAAGATATTCATCAGTTGGTCATGTTCACCTCAACACCTGTTCATCTTTGCACTACGGGCCAAATATATTCATCAGAAATCATTCAACTTTGCACTACAGGCCAAAGATATTCAGTTATATCATCATTTAAGACTGAGGATGATGAAAAATATTTTAAAGAAAACGAATCCAGTGAAACAAAATAACAAATATTAAGGATTCGTATTTCAGCTATTCCATGTCCAAAAATACCTCATAAATAATCATAGTGGAGTAAAATTCAAGAATGATCAAAACATGGATACAATCAAAGCTAGTATCCAGAATAGATATTTGGACAAAAAGAAGAAAATTTCATTTTTCGGTGAATAGTAACTCATGAATAGTAACTCGTGAATAGTAACTCGTGAATAGTAACCCCGACATGAAAAGTTCCAAATTTGATAAAAAGTTCAGATCAATACTTCGGCATAATGATATTGAAGAAAATAATATCATTTAAGAAGAAATAACATCCCTTACCTTAGCAAAAACAGTACTTCTAGTTGAAACACCAGATATAGGTTATGACTTGAACTTGCACCGTATAGCAATACTCAAAGTATTAGAATACTCACAAGAATACGCTCACTAATATAGAGAGAGAAAGAGAGAAAAACTTGTGTTTCTGGTGTGATTTTCAATTCTAACCTAAGCACCCTATTTATAGGAAAATGCTTAGAACACCAAAGCAGAAAATTTAATATAATATATATATATATATATATATATATATATATATATATATATATATATATAAATTTTCAAGCCCACCTTAGAAAATCTGAAATCAGCCACCTTGCACATGTTTATGATGTCCAAAAAAATACAAAAAACGTTTTTCTCAAAATAATTAACTAAAACTCCCAAAAATCAATTATTTCAGAACTTCAAAACTTCAATAATTCATAATAAATAACCCTTTTGTCAGAAAATTCGAATCACACGAGTTTTTATAGGAAATTCAATTCTCTACAACTTTGCAGAAGAAAGTTTTTCCAAATTCCAAACAGAAATTGACTGAAATCCACAAACGGGCGATTTTACCGTCAATAATAAATTTTCGGTCAAGAATTGTGTCCACCAACACACAAAACATGTGTTAATCATTTAATGCCACAAAAATACTCTTTCTCCTCATATACTCATATATCCCACATTCATTGTAAAAATATCACCATCAATATATTATTTAAATAATATATTTAAATGAATTATTTTATCAGAAAAAGATAAAATATTAATTTTCAACAATTGTCACATTAAAAATTTTCTCCATCTATATCCACATAAAATCACTATTTTCCTCATCATATAAATTAATAATTAATTATACACAAATAATATTACAGAACCACAGTACTGGCAACCAGGCCGTTCCCAGGAAAGAGGGGGCTTTCCAATAAGGATCTCTCCTTACTAGCGCGCAATTAGATGACCAAACGTCTCCTTAGACAGAACTTTCTAGACATTGTCAATAATGTTATCTAATAATATTATTCAGATAATATGAATTATTGTTCCGATAATAGAAAATACCGTGTAGTGACAATTATTAAAACAACAGTAATATAAAATATCAACGCAGCAATTATTGAATCAATAAAATACAATATTGAACAGTAATTACTGTAACAATTATTGAGTAGTGCCTTCTTACGTAAGAATCAATAATTGGTGCAATACCGTGTGCTAGTGTGCAACAACGCGTATTACTGTGTTTTAACCACCGGGTATTCCAACAGTATTAACGGTAATAACTATGCCGTTATTTATAAACAACTTATTTTTGTCATTTTCTTCATCCAATCGCTTTCCGTTATGGGACCCACAAAAGACTGTGCCGTCGTACGAATATTCTCCGACAGTAAGAATATTCCACGACCAAGCGAATATTCCCCGACAACAATGAATATTTTAGGACCACTTGCTTATTTGAAATATTTGCGTATTTTACCCATAACTAACCACATTAATCAAATCAACCCTTACTATTTCAAAATAATAAATAGAGGAATTTAAATTTCATTTATTAATAATTTGGGGTCTTACAACCTCCCCTCCTTATAAAATTTCGTCCTCGAAATTGTCATACGTACCTGGTGTTTCGAAAAGATGAGGATACCTCGCTTTCATTTCCGTTTCCAACACCCAGGTCATTTCCTCAATAGCATGGTTTCTCCATAAAACCTTAACTTGTGGTATAACCATCGTGCGTAGGACATGCTCTTTCCTATCTAAGATCTTAACAGGTACCTCCTCGTACGTTAAATCTTCAGGTATCTCGTCTGGTTCTAACTCAATAATGTGGTTCGGGTCTTTCACATATTTACGAAGCATATATATGTGAAAAACGTTATGAACACGAGACATACTTGGAGGTAACGCGAGTCTATAGGCCACATTTCTTACTCGGTCAAGAATCTGAAATGGACCAATAAATCGTGGATTAAGCTTTCCTCTCTTCCCAAATCTTGTAACTCCTTTCCATGGAGCTACACGTAATAATACATGATCCCCAATGTCAAATTTCACATCCTTTCAATGAAGATCCGCATAACTCTTTTGTCGATCCTGTGCCGTTTGTATACGTTGTCGAATCGTTTGGATCTTCTCTGTAGTCATTCGTACCAACTCTGGTCCCAACAACGTTGCTTCTCCCACCTCATCCCAACATACTGGAGAGCGACACTTTCATCCATACAATGCTTCAAAGGGAGTCACACCTATACTTGCCTGATAACTGTTGTTGTAGGAGAATTCCACCAATGGTAGGTATTTATCCCAACTTCCTTTGAAATCTAGGACACAAAGTCTTAATAGATCTTCAAGAGTTTGAATAGTCCTCTCTGATTGCCCGTCCGTTTGAGGATGGTATGCCGAACTGAACCGTAAATCCGTGCCCATAGCTTTTTGCAAGCTAACCCAAAATCTTGAAGTGAATCTTGGGTCACGATCCGAAACTATGGATACTGGCATGCTATGCAACCTAACAATCTCATTCACGTACATACTAGCAAGACGTTCAAAGGAATAAGTCTCTCGTATCGGCAAGAAATGAGCAGACTTGGTTAATCTATCAACTATAACCCAAATAGCATTTATGCCTTGAGAAACCGTGGGAAGACCCGTAACAAAATCCATGGTAATGTGTTCCCACTTTCATTTCAGAATCTCAAGTGGTTGCAATGGACCCTTTGGTACTTGATGCTCCGCCTTTACACGTTGACAAGTTAAACACCTCGAGATAAACTTTGCAATCTCTCTCTTCATATTGTTCCACCAAAATGTATGTCGAAGATCACGATACATTTTAGTACTTCCAGGATGGATTGCAAATGGTGTATTGTGTGCCTCCATCATGATCTTGTACTTCAAATCAGAATTGTTAGGAACACAAAGTCTGGAGTGGACTCGAAGTATTCCTTCTTCATCGATTTTTGCTTCTGGAATAGCACCTTCTTGCACTTTCTTCTTCATACGCATCAGCTCCGGGTCTGTAGCTTGAGCAACTTTAACTTTATCGATTAAAGTTGGTTCTACGCGTATACTTGACATCATCGCACTCGTTCCTGCATATGATCTTCTACTCAACGCGTCAGCTACCACGTTTACTTTTCCAGGATGGTATTGAATGGTATGATCGAAATCTTTCAACAGCTCGAGCCAACGTCGGTGTCGCATGTTGAGTTCTTTTTGAGTGAAGAAATATTTGAGGCTTTTATGGCCTGAATATATCTCCACTTTCTCCCCATATAGATAGTTCCTCCAGATCTTTAGCGCGAAAACGACTGCTGCCAACTCTAGATCATGAGTAGGATAATTCCTCTCATATTCTTTAAGTTGTCGTGAGGCATAGGCTATGACTTTCCCACGTTACATGAGAACATATCCTAACCCTTTGCCTGAAGCATCGCTGTAGATAACAAATCCATCTGAACCAAATGGTATTGTCAGAACAGGTGCCGAAATGAGTCTCCTCTTAAGCTCTTGGAAACTCTTCTCGCATTCTTCGCTCCATACGAATTTGATATCCTTCTTGAGTCAGCTGAGTTAATGGAGTAGCGATTCGAGAAAATCCTTTTACGAATCTCCGATAATAACCAGAAAGCTACGTATTTCGATTACTAACTTAGGTTGCTCTCAACTGTGACTCATATCCCAATCTTGGATATCATTTCACAATGACACCTATCAGTTACTACCATACGAATATGGCATCCCCTACGGAGAGTTTGGCTTCAGTGCATTCCACAAAGGAAGTCACCAGATAGAGGCTCGGGTACAAACTTCTACAGTTAGGTTTTTAACTCCTGAAGTTCAATAGGAGCCATTCAATATGAAATTTTAGAAATAGGTTTTGTACCGGGTTCAAAGTCGATACAAAATTCAATATCACGCTTTGGGAGTAAGCCAAGAAATTCTTCAGGAAATACGTCAGGAAACAAACAACAGAAATATCACTCAAATCTGACGTATTTTTGTTCAAGTCCATGACATGGGCTAAGAAAGTTTGACATCCGTTTTTCAATAAACGAATGACTTTACAGCTTGATATGAAAGAGTTTGACTTCAATGGTTTGGTTGCTTAAATTTGAATAACAGGTTGCTTAGGAATATGAAAACTAACAACCTTACGAAAACAATCAATTTTGGCATGATGAGTAGTTAACCAATCAATTTCTAAAATCACATCAAAAGCAAGTATCTTTAAAGAGATAAGATCAACAGGTAATGTGATGGTGCTAACTTGGATCAAACAAGATTTATAAACAGTGGATGTGATGAAAGTTTCCCCTAACGGAGTCTCCACAGATAAATCAAAGTCTAATTTCTCCGGAATTAAGTTTAAACGTTGAGCACAAGCAGGAGAAATAAATGAATGGGTAGAACCGGTATCTAATAAGGTATAGACTTCGTAAAAATTTATAATTAACTAACCCGTGCTAACTTCGTTCGGGTTCCTCGCATTCTGACCAGTCACGAAAAACGCTCTTCCAGGAACCGTTAACTTTGACTTTTCTGGGACAACTTTTTGAGTCACCACCCCCGTTGGACTTGGTTTCCCTACAGTGCAATCTCGAGCGATATGTCATTCCTTTCCACAGTTATAACATACCTTAAACTGTTGTGGGCAGTTTGGGCTGATATATCCTTCTTTTCCGCACTTATAGCATATGACCGGCGGTCGCTCTCCTCCCTTGGAACCAGTTGCTGCTGGTGCTGACGTCTTCGTATTGTCATTGTTGAATCTCCTCTTTTTAAAATCTCCTCCCGACTCGCTTCTTCTATTTTCATAGCCACGATTACCACCAGAGTGGTTGCCGTTCTTGTCTGTATTTTTCTTTCTCCGCTGGTTATCATTGTTCTGATGACTGCTGTCACCGGTATGATCCTGGTTGTGGTCCCTCGATTGACCGTACTCGTTATCTCGCTCTAATAATTGAGCCCTGTTGACAACATCTGAATAGAGAGAAAATTTATGAGAAATGAGATATTGACGTATGCCGGGTTTCAAACCTCTCAGAAACATCCGCGTCATACGTTCCTCATTCTCCACTAAATGAGGTGCAAACCTGGACAACTCTGCAAATTTCGCCTCGTACTGGGACACCATCATGTTATTCTGCTCCAGTCTAATAAACTCTACCTCCTTCATATGACGAATACTTTCAGAAAAGTACTTGTCATTGAATAGTTCTTGAAATGTCTCCCAAGATATGCTGAGTGCGGCTGGATGGGTACGCTTCACAGATTCCCACCAGTAGTCTGCCTCGCCACGGAACATAAAGGTGGCGAATGGAACCTTCTGTTCCTCCGTGCATCCCAAGACATCAAATATCTTGGTAATTTGCTTGACCCATGTCTCCGCCTTAATCGGATCTAGCTTTCCCCAGAATTCTGGTGGTCCCAACTCTTTGAACTGCTTGGCTGTGACCAGCTATGCGTTGCCATTGTTTCTTCCTATATTTTGAACAAAAATCTCCTTCGTCTAGTTTTGCATGAATCGCAAAAAGCTTCTAAACATCTCATCGTTCACCGTCTGCTCAGTGGTGTTGTTCACAGGAGGAACATTGCCAGCCTGTTGCACGTTCTCCTCGTTAGTGAGTACAGGTGTCTCCACGGTTTCATTTACTCCACTGTTAACATTCTCAGTCGACATTCTAAAATACTACCATAGAACAAAGGTTAATTTAACAAATTAACATATCACATAATATCCCTATATTATGATCGACCAACAAATAAGCTTAGGTAGGACACACTAGCGAAGGATTTACTCGTCTCTCCCCTCCTAGTTCTATTCCCCGATCTCCGCCAGAGATCATATCCCTAAGCTCTGATACCAACTGTGACGCCCCCAAAATAGGTCCAATCCATCCAACCCATTCTGAGTCACCAAATACATGGTACAAAAAATAACTACAACTTTATTATTACAATTGTCGTGCAAAATACGACAACACATATACTGTGAGTTTAAATACAAATATTGTCATCTAGACAGTATTCATACTCAACTAAGAACTCATTATACTTATTGATACACTATTTTACAAAATAGTGAGGACTACTAAAACAACTGTCTTGAACCATCATTCCACACCCCGACTAGTACTCGCTACATTCTCGCCTCCTGAGAAGAAAGATGGAACAACAAGGAAAAGGATGAGCTCAACTAGCCCAGTAAAGAATATTATGACTAAGATAATATACAACAAATTATCGTTAGTCTTCAACAAGAAAAAATTTAATAGAATACAATAGACAACAAGTTTTAAATCAATATTCGCAGCGGAAAATAATAATTCATAGAAGAGTTACGTAGAGAATGAAATCTACGATTATCTATGAATTTAAAAGCCCATCATCAACATTTTATCCTTGTAACATCAATCAATAAATATCTTGAATCAAATAGTCATCTTTGCACTACAGGCCAAAGATATTCATCAGTTGGTCATGTTCACCTCAACACCTGTTCATCTTTGCACTACGGGCCAAAGATATTCATCAGAAATCATTCAACTTTGCACTACAGGCCAAAGATATTCAGTTATATCATCATTTAAGACTGAGGATGATGAAAAATATTTTAAAGAAAACGAATCCAGTGAAACAAAATAACAAATATTAAGGATTCGTATTTCAGCTATTCCATGTCCAAAAATACCTCATAAATAATCATAGTGGAGTAAAATTCAAGAATGATCAAAACATGGATACAATCAAAGCTAGTATCCAGAATAGATATTTGGACAAAAAGAAGAAAATTTCATTTTTCGGTGAATAGTAACTCATGAATAGTAACTCGTGAATAGTAACTCGTGAATAGTAACCCCGACATGAAAAGTTCCAAATTTGATAAAAAGTTCAGATCAATACTTCGGCATAATGATATTGAAGAAAATAATATCATTTAAGAAGAAATAACATCCCTTACCTCAGCAAAAACAGTACTTCTAGTTGAAACACCGGATATAGGTTATGACTTGAACTTGCACCGTATAGCAATACTCAAAGTATTAGAATACTCACAAGAATACGCTCACTAATATAGAGAGAGAAAGAGAGAGAAACTTGTATTTCTGTTGTGATTTTCAATTCTAACCTAAGCACCCTATTTATAGGAAAATGCTTAGAACACCAAAGCAGAAAATTTAATATAATATATATATATATATATATATATATAAATTTTTAAGCCCGCCTTAGAAAATCTGAAATCAGCCACCTTGCACATGTTTATGATGTCCAAAAAAATACAAAAAACGTTTTTCTCAAAATAATTAACTAAAACTCCCAAAAATCAATTATTTCGGAACTTCGAAACTTCAATAATTCATAATAAATAGCCCTTTTGTCAGAAAATTCGAATCACACGAGTTTTTATAGGAAATTCAATTCTCTACAACTTTGCAGAAGAAAGTTTTTCCAAATTCCAAACAGAAATTGACCGAAATCCACAAACGGGAGATTTTACCGTCAATAATAAATTTTCGGTCAAGAATTGTGTCCACCAACACACAAAATACGTGTTAATCATTTAATGCCACAAAAATACTCTTTCTCCTCATATACTCATATATCCCACATTCATTATAAAAATATCACCATCAATATATTATTAAAATAATATATTTAAATGAATTATTTTATCAAAAAAAGATAAAATATTAATTTTTAACAAATGTCACATTAAAAATTTTCTCCATCTATATCCACATAAAATCACTATTTTCCTCATCATATAAATCAATAATTAATTATACACAAATAATATTACAGAACCACAGTACTGGCAACCAGGCCGTTCCCAGGAAAGAGGTGGCTTTCCAATAAGGATCTTTCCTTACTAGCGCGCAATTAGATGACCAAACCTCTCCTTAGACATAACTTTCTAGACATTGCCAATAATATTATCTAATAATATTATTCAGATAATATGAATTATTGTTCCGATAATAGAAAATACCGTGTAGTGACAATTATTAAAACAACAGTAATATAAAATATCAACGCAGCAATTATTGAATCAATAAAATACAATATTGAACAGTAATTACTGTAACAATTATTGAGTAGTGCCTTCTTACGTAAAAATC
This sequence comes from Panax notoginseng, assembly GCA_016801055.1. Taxonomy (NCBI): domain Eukaryota; kingdom Viridiplantae; phylum Streptophyta; class Magnoliopsida; order Apiales; family Araliaceae; genus Panax; species Panax notoginseng. The sequence goes on along the minus strand of CM029013.1, from coordinate 260,515,497 downwards.
AATAATTGGTGCAATACCGTGTGCTAGTGTGCAACAATGCGTATTACTGTGTTTTAACCACCGGGTATTCCAACAGTATTAACGGTAACAACTATGCCGTTATTTATAAACAACTTATTTTTGTCGTTTTCTTCATCTAATCGCTTCCCGTTATGGGACCCACAAAAGACTGCGCCGTCGTACGAATATTCTCCGACAGTAAGAATATTCCACGACCAAGCGAATATTCCCCGACAACAATGAATATTTTAGGACCACTTGCTTATTTGAAATATTTGCGCATTTTACCCATAACTAACCACATTAATCAAATCAACCCTTACTATTTCAAAATAATAAATAGAGGAATTTAAATTTCATTTATTAATAATTTGGGGTCTTACATAAAATCAAGGAGAAATAACCGCCATAATTAATAATTCAAATCAAATTTTTGGGATCTAACAACAAAAACAAATCCATAATTCAAATCAAAAAGATGGAAAAACAAAAAAAAATATTTTTTATCCTAATCTTCATCTCCCTCACCGCTCATTCTTTTCATCACCGCCTCCTCTCTCTTGCCTTTCATCATCATCTTCCGTCGTGAATCTCCAAAAGTCTTTGATTGCGCCGCTGCTACATCGCCCTCTCCTCCCCTTCATCATCCTCCTCCGCCTCAAATCTCCGGAAGTACCTGAGTTACTGTTTTGATATTTTTTTTGACGATTTGGTTACCCACAAAAATTAAAATGGTTACCTTTGTATGAAGATTTGGCTACCAACTGCATCACATTAAAAATAATTTTGTAACCTAATAAAACTGAATTGGTTACCTTGGTCTGAAGGTTTGGCAACCAATTGCATGAAGGTTTGACTACCAACTGCATGACATTAAAGATAAAATTGGTAACCTAATAAAACTGAATAGGTTACCCTGGTATGAAAGTTTGGCTACCAACTGCAACACATTCAAAATAAATTAGTAACCTAATAAAATTGAATAAGTTACCTTGGTATGGAGATTTGGCTACCAACTGCACTATGGGAAAAAAAATCAGGTAATACTTGGAAACAATTCTTAAATTAATTGGTAACTTAACCAACAGTGGGGTGGTGAAAAGCATTGCAAGTGGCAAGACGGTTAATGGAGGCGGAGGTGGTGGAGGCGGGGGAGGAGACGGCCATAATGGAGGCGACAGAGGAGGATATGGAGGTGGTGGAGGAGGAGGTGGAGGTGGCGGCGGAAGGCGGAAGGCGAAAGGCGGAAGACGACCATAATGGAGGCTGATGAGGAGGTGGCGGCGGGAGGGGAAGCGGATCGGGAGGGGAGTAGATGGCGAAGGGGAAACAGATTGGGAGGGGAGGAAATGGCGGTGGAAGCGGCGGAGAGGGGGAGGAGATGGAGGTGGCGGTGGAAGGGGAAGCGGATCGGGAGGTAAGGGAGGAGATGGCGAAGGGGAAGCGAATCGGGAGGGAAGAAGATGGCGGTGGAGGCGGCGGAGGAGGAGGTGGAGGTGGAGGTGGAGGTGGCGGAGGTGGCGGAGGGGAGAAGATGGCGGTGATGGGAAGCAAAAACAAGTAGTAATAATTAAAGGAAGAATAAATTCACTAATTATGTAAATCACATAACTAAATTAAAGGAAGAATAAATTCACTAATTCTGTAAATAAATCTTTAAATGTATTATGTAAGACCCCAACTTATTAATGAATAAAATCAAATTTTCTCTAAATATTATTGTGAATAATAAGGGGTTAATTTGATATAATACTTTGGTTATGGGTGAAATGTGCAAATTTTACAAAATAAGCAAGTGGTTATAAAATATTTATTTTTGGTCGGTGAATATTCGGTTGGTCGTGGAATATTCTTGCTGTCGGGGAATATTCGTACGACGACGCAGCCTTGTGTGGGCCCCATAACGGAAAGCGATTGGATGAAGAAAACGACAAGTATAGGTTGTTTATAAATAACGGCGTAGTTGTTACCGTTAATACTGTTGGAATACCCGGTGGTTAAAATACAGTAGCACACGGTATTGCACCAATTATTGATTCTTACGTAAGAAGGCACTACTCAATAATTGTTACAGTAGTTATTATTCAATATTTTATTTTATTGATTCAATAATTGCTGCGTTGATATTTTATATTATTGTTGTTTCAATAATTATTGTTGCACAGTATTTTCATTTATCAGATCAATAATTCATATTATTTGAATAATATTATTAGATAACATTATTGGCAATGTCTAGAAAGTTCTGTCTAAGGAGAGGTTTGGTCATCTAATTGCGCGCCAGTAAGGAGAAATCCTTATTGGAAAGCCCCCTCTTTCCTGGGAACGGCCTGGTTGTCATAAATGTGATTCTGTAATATTATTTGTGAATAATTAATTATTGATTCATATGATAAGGAAATATTTATTTTATGTGGATATAAATGAGGGATATATTTTTGTGGTTAAAAATGAAGGAGTTAATGTTGAGGTTTTTGTCAGTATTTTTGTCGGAATGGAGGTATTAAAAATCAGGGTTTTTGAGATAGTTTGCGGGGGTTATAATTTTTAATCCGACCGTTGGATCGTGGTAATTTTTGGATATGTTATACATATATAAGTTGAGTATATGTCCACAAATTTTGAACCGTTAAAAATGAACGTATGATTTATTACGAATTTTACAAGATGACTGGTTCAGAAATTGTTGAATTTTCGGAGTTTATCATTTTGGTGGAAAATTCTAGAATTGGTGGGCCCCACTTGTGGTTGGTGAAGAAATGTGCTGAATTATATTTCAAATGTGGTGGGTGGGAATAGTATCAGGTAAAGCCATCAGGTTGCAGGTCAAACCTACCAAAATTTTCCTATAAATAGAGGGCTAAGTTAGAATTGAAAATCACACCAGAAACAAGTTTTCTCTCTTTCTCTCTCTAGATTATTGAGTGTATTTTGTGAGTATTTAGATACTTTGAGAGTTTCTATTCATCAGAGCAAGTTTTTTTCAGCCTTATACCGGTATTCCGACCAGAAGTACTGATATTTTGAGGTAAGGGATATTATTTTCTTCTTAAATGATATTATTTTCTTCAATATCATTATGCTGAAATATTGATATGAGTTTTTATCAAATTTGGAACTTTTTGTGTCGGGTTACTATTCACGTATACGGTACTATTCACGTATACGATACTATTCACGAATACGGCACTATTCACCGAAAAATAAAATTTTTCCTTTTTGTCCAAGATGTCTATTATGGTTACTATCTTTGATTGTATCCATGTTTTGATCTTTATTTTTGAATTCTGCTTCACAATTGATTATTATGAAGTATTATTGATCTTGGATAAACTGTTATACGAATCCCTACTATTTGTCCTTCTGTCTCATTGGATTCGTTCTCTTTAAGATATTTTTCATCATCCTCAGTCCTAAATGATTACTTGATGAATATCTTTGGCCTGTAGTGCAAAGATGTATAATTACTTGATGAATATCTTTGGCCTGTAGTGCAAAGATGAATATTTGGTTAAAGATGATTATTAATTGATGTTACAGGGATAAAATATTGATGATGGACTTTTAAATCTTAGAAGATAGTAGAATTCTTTCTCTACTTGACTCTTCTAATGGTTTGTTGTTTTCGCTGCAGTTGTTGATCTAAAACTTGTTGTCGATTATATTTTATCAGATTTTTCCCTGTTGAAGACTAACGATAATTTGTTGTATATTATCTTAGTCATAATATTCTTTACTGGGCTAGTTGAGCTCACCCTTTTCCTTTTTGTTCCATTTTTCTTCTCAGGAGGTGAGAACATAGCAGGATCTAGTCGGGGTATGGAGTGATGGTTCTAGAAAGATGTATTAGCAGTCCTCACTATTTCTGTAAAATAGTGTTTGAATAATTGTAATGAGGATTTATTTGAGTGTGGATATTGTCTAGAAGACAATATTTGTATTTAAACTCACAGTATGTGTTGTCGTATTTTGCACGACAATTGTATTATTGAAGTTGTAGTTTGCTTTCTGTACCATGTATTTGGCGACTCAGAATGGGTGTTGTATACCTATTCTGGGGGCGTCACAGTTGGTATCAGAGCTTAGGGATATGATCCCTGGCTGAGATGTGAGACAAGAACTAGGAGGGGAGAGACGGGGAATTTCCTTCGCTAGTATGACCTGACTAAGTTTATTTGGTGTTTATTTGGTCGGTCAGAGTATAGGGATAATATATGACATGACTATTAACCCTTGTTTTATGGCAGTATTTAAGAATGGCAGCTGAGAACGTTAATAATGGAGTAAATCAGACCGTGGAGACACCTTTGATCACTACCCAGGGGAACGTGCAACAGGAAGGCAATATTCCTCCTGTAAACAACGTTACCGAGCAAACGATGAATGATGGAATGTTTAGGAGCTTTTTGCAGTTCATGCAAAATCAGACGAGGGAGACTCGTGTGCAGAATACGGGTGGAAATGATAACAACGCGCGGTTTGTCACAGCTAAGCAGTTCAAAGAATTGGGACCACCAGAATTTAAGGGAAAGCCGGATCCGATCATGGCGGAAACGTGGGTCAAGCAAATTACCAAGATATTTGATGTCTTGGGATGCACGGAGGAACAGAAGGTTCCATTCGCCACATTTATGTTCCGCGGTGAGGCAGACTACTGGTGGGAGTCTGTGAAGCGTACCCAGCCTGACGCACTCAACATGTCCTGGGAAACATTTCAAAAACTGTTCAATGACAAGTACTTTCCTGAAAGTATTCGTCATATGAAGGAGGTTGAGTTTATTAGACTGGAACAAAACAACATGACGGTGTCCCAGTACGAGGCGAAGTTTGCAGAGTTATCCAGGTTTGCACCTCATTTGGTCGAAAATGAGGAACGAATGACAAGGATGTTTCTGAGAGGTCTAAAACCCGAGATTCGACAATATCTTATCTCTCATAAATTTTCTTTATATTCAGATGTTGTAAACAGGGCTCAATTATTAGAGCGAGATAATGAGTATGTGCAACCGAGGGACCACAACCAGGGTCATACCGGTGGCAGCAGTCATCGAAGCAATGAAAACCAGCAGGGAGGAAAACATTCGGACAAAAGCGGTAACCACTCTGGTGGTAATCGTGGTCGTGATAATAGAAGGAGCGAGTCGGGAGGAGATTTCAAGAAGAGAAGGTACAACAATGATAACGTGAAGACGTCAGCACAAACATCAACTGTTTCTAGGGGAGGAGAACGACCACCGGTCGTATGTTACAAATGTGGGAAAGAGGGACATATCAGCCCAAACTGCCCACAACAATCCAAGGTATGTTATAACTGTGGAAAGGAAGGTCATATAGCTCGAGAGTGTTCTGTAGCGAAACCAAGTTCAGCGGGGATGGTGACTCCAAAAGTTATCCCGGATAAGTCGAAATCAGCGGTTCCTGGAAGGGCGTTTGTCGTTACTGGCCAAAACGCGAGAAACCCGAACGAGGTGATCACGGGTAAGCTAATCTTGAATTCTTGCGAAGTTTATACTTTACTAGATACCGGTTCTACCCATTCTTTTATCTCTCCTGCTTGTGCTCAACGTTTAAACTTGACTCCGGAGAAATTGGACTTTAACTTATCTGTTGAAACTCCGTTGGGTGAAACCTTCGTTACATCTACAGTTTATAAATCTTGCATGATCCAAGTTGGCACTATCACATTACCTGTTGATCTTATCTCTTTAAAGATACTTGCTTTTGATGTGATTTTAGGAATTGATTGGTTAACCACTCATCATGCTAAAATTGATTGTTTTCGTAAGGTTGTTAGTTTTCATATTCCTAACCAACCTGTCATACGAATTCAAACTACTAAACCACTAAAATCAGTCACTGTCATATCAAGCCACAAAGCTATTCGTTTATTGAAAAACGGATGTCAAGCTTTCTTAGCCCATGTTATGGATTTGAACAAAGACAAGTCAGATTTGAATAATATTTCTATTGTTAGAGAATTTCCCGATGTATTTCCTGAAGAACTTCCCGGTCTACCCCCGGAACGAGAAATTGAATTCTTTATTGACCTTGAACCCGGTACAAAGCCCATTTCTAAAACTCCATATCGAATGGCTCCTATTGAACTTCAGGAGTTAAAAGTCCAACTACAGGAGTTGTTGGACATCGGTTTTATTCGTCCTAGTACGTCTCCTTGGGGTGCTCCTGTTTTATTCGTAAAGAAGAAAGACGGGAGTATGCGACTTTGTATTGACTATCGAGAATTGAACCATGTCACCATCAAGAATAGGTATCCGCTACCTCGCATTGATGACCTGTTTGACCAGTTGCAAGGAGCACAATTCTTTTCAAAGATCGATCTTCGTTCTGGATATCATCAGCTGAAGATTAAAACTGAGGATATTCCAAAGACTGCCTTCAGAACTCGGTACGGGCATTATGAATTCTTAGTAATGTCTTTTGGATTGACTAATGCTCCTGCTGCCTTCATGGATATGATGAACCGTGTATTCAAAGAATATTTGGATCAGTTCGTTGTTGTCTTTATTGATGACATCCTCATCTATTCCAAAAGCCGTGAAGATCATGAGCGCCATTTGAAGCTGGTACTGCAAAGGCTTCGTGAAAACAAGCTATATGCCAAACTGAAGAAATGCGAGTTCTGGCTTGAGGAAGTAGCATTCCTTGGGCACGTGGTGTCAAAACATGGAGTATCTGTCGATTCGGCGAAGATTGAAGCCATACAAAGTTGGGAGCAACCGAAGTCGGTAACCGAAGTACGTAGTGTGACGACCCCAAAATAGGTTCATTCCACCCAACCCATTCTGAGTCGTCAAATACATGGTACAGAAAACAACTACAACTTTATTACAACAATTGTCGTGCAAAATACAACAACACATATGCTGTGAGTTTGGATACAAATATATACCAAATGCGACTCATGTTCCAACCGTGGACATCACCTCACAATAACACCTTACATAAAGGTATAGTCAAAAACTGTTTTAGAAATTAGAATCTTTGGGAAGTGCTCAAGGAAACCTTCGTATATGGGAGGCCACGCGTCTAGGTTATGATAGATATCATATGGCCACAGAATTATCCTTGGTTGACCCAATAGACCCCAAAGAAAAACGAGAAGATTACTATCATATTCTTCCCAATGGTGAGTCTTCTCTTGACTTATCATTATCTCCACTGTCTCTAATTGAGAATTATACTTCAAACAAACACCAAGATTATATAGGTAGTGCTCGTAATATACTCAGCAAGTGGATGAGCACAACCCTGTCTTATGATGACACGAGGTTGTATGTCATTAGACATCTTGTATGATAGTGACAAAACACCCTTCCAACGTTGGGTTCGCCTCACCCTATTTTCTTCACCAAATATAACTACTAAATGATGACCACCGTTCTATTCCCTTGTTACCCCCGCTCGACCCAGCTACACTCTTATTACCTGAAAGGAATTGTGAAGCAAAAGGGTGAGCACAACTAGCTCAGTAAAGAATATCATGACTAAAGATAATTAAATTATCAATAGCCTTCATCAATAATAAATCAGAGATTTAGAACATATGGTAAATGATAAAAATTTCAACCATAGTTGCAGCGGAACGAGCAATCCATTAGAAGAGTCAAATAGACTATAAAGTCTATTATCTTCTCCATGTTAAAAATCCACCAACAATGTTTTATCCATGTAACATCACTCAACAGTTCCTTTCCACAATCATATGAATAACTCATAATCATAATTGTGACTATAAATTTTTCTTCGCACCCAGGACGAAGAATATTTTCATCACCTGTCTTTACCTGAAACATCAAAGATCATGGTTATACCAAATCACAGTTCCTGTTCATAATCATACTAATAAAACCATCTTTGCACTACGGCCAAAGATATTCAACAACAGTTCATCTTTGCACTACAGGCCAAAGATATTCATCAATAATTCATCTTTGCACTACAGGCCAAAGATATTCATCAACAATTCATATTTGCACTACAGGCCAAATATATTCATATCTCAAAGAAATATATAATCATTTCAGAATTTATATAAACAATAATTATAACCATGTTGATCAATTCACTTTTGCACTTAAGCTTAAGATATTCAATTATAAATTCAATGGTCATGATCATACCAGTCACAATTCAACTTTGCACTACAGGCCAAAGAGAACCCTAGTCATGATCATACCAATAATCTACCCATCTTTACACTCAAGTGAAAGAGAATTTCAACATCAAGGTTATAAAAATGTTATATATGATTATAAAAATAATATGATCAAAACATGGATTTAATTTCAAGAGTAATATTCATAAATCAACTATAATTTGGTTAGAAAAAGAAACCAATTTTGTCGTGAATAGTAACTCATGAATAGTAACCTCGACTCAAAAAGGTAGAAATTCTACAATAAAATCTATACCAATATTTCGGTATAATGATATTGAAAGAATAACATTTCTTAAGCTTATAAACAATTTATTTAAATTGTTTACACTTTACTAATTAATGCATTTAATCATCATAAAATGCCAACTCTTACAATTTCATCATCAATAACCAAAACCCTCATCAAAAATCTGCATATACCTCATATAGGATTCTCAAGCCATAAAATCCTATTTTCCAATTTTCTTTCTTCACAAAACATATTTAATTCATTTACTCATAACTAGACCATTTTCATGAAAAATACCAAATCAGTTCCAAAAATATTTCTTTTCTGGAATTTAGCATAATATAGTCCCATAGTGAACATATATTTTTCTCAGAATTTTTAAAAGTCATTTACTATTTTTCATATGGCCAAAATAGCCGAATATTTAGACATTTATCAAAAATTGTACTTTTGTCCAAAAATTCTGAAATTTACAGAGTATACTTCTATCATATACATGTACTCCCAATAAAAATTTCATCAATTTTGGAGTTAACCACAAGGAATTATAAGCTGTTACTTTTAAAATAGTCTTTTCTCATAAAATTCATAACTCTCAATCTATACATCCAAAAATCACCATTTTTGGACACAATCAAGAAAACTCATCAAAATATCATTTCAAATTTTTCCAGAATTTTTGAAGATCAGAAAAATTACGAAACTGAAAATCATAACAACCCTTAAAATCCCTTACTATCCCTTACTATCCCTTACAATCCCTTACAATCCCTTACCTCAAAAGAGCAGTACTTCTGACTGGATATCGGAAATGATGCTGAAGAAAACTTGCACTGATGAATAGCAACTCACCAAGTATCTAAAAACTCACAAAATATGCTTCATAATATAGAGAGAGAAAGAGAGAAAGCTTATGTTTCTGGTGTGATTTTCAATTCTAACTTAGCCCTCTATTTATAGGAAAATTTTGGTAGGTTTGACCTGCAACCTGATGGCTTTACCTGCTACTATTCCCACCCACCACATTTGAAATATAATTCAGCACATTTCTTCACCAACCACAAGTGGGGCCCACCAATTCTAGAATTTTCCACCAAAATGATAAACTCCGAAAATTCAACAATTTCTGAACCAGTCATCTCGTAAAATTCATAATAAATCATACGTTCATTTTTAACGGTTCAAAATTTGTGGGCATATACTCAACTTATATATGTATAACATATCCAAAAATTACCACGATCCAACGGTCGGATTAAAAATTATAACCCCCGCAAAATATCTCAAAAACCTGATTTTTAATACCTCCATTCCGACAAAAATACTGATAAAAAACCTCAACATTAACTCCTTCATTTTTAACCACAAAAATATATCCCTCATTTATATCCACATAAAATAAATATTTTCTTATCATATGAATCAATAATTAATTATTCACAAATAATATTACAGAATCACATTTATGACAACCAGGCCGTTCCCAGGAAAGAGGGGGCTTTCCAATAAGGATTTTTCCTTACTGGCGCGCAATTAGATGACCAAACCTCTCCTTAGACAGAACTTTCTAGACATTGCCAATAATGTTATCTAATAATATTATTCAAATAATATGAATTATTGATCTGATAATGGGAAATACTGTGCAGCAACAATTATTGAACAACAATAATATAAAATTTCAACGTAGCAATTATTGAATCAATAAAATAAAATATTGAACAGTAATTACTGTAACAATTATTGAGTAGTGCCTTCTTACGTAAGAATCAATAATTTTAAAAATACTGTGCAATACCGTGTGCTACTGTGCAATAACGCGTATTACTGTATTTTAACCACCGGGTATTCCAACAGTGTTAACGGTAACAACTACGCCGTTATTTGTAAAAACTCAAATTTGTCGTTTTCTTCACCCGACAGTTATTCGTTATGGGGCCCACAAATAGCTGCGCCGTCGTACGAATATTCCCCGACAGAAAGAATATTCCACGACCAAACGAATATTCCCCGACAACAATGATTATTTTATAACCACTTGTGTATTTTGAAAAAAATCATATATCACCCTTAACTTTAACATTTATCAATTTAACCATTTACTGAATAGTAATTATAAGAAAAATTGAATACTTTTATTTCATAAAATTCGGGGTCTTACAATCTCCCCTCCTTATGAAATTTCGTCCCCGAAATTTACGTACCTGGTATTTCAAAGAGTTGAGAATACCTTCCTTTCATTTCAATTTCCATCTTCTCTGTCATCATAATTTCTCCATTGCTCATCTCCTGTATTTCAAATAACATTCTAGAATACAGCTTCAAAACAAGGGTTAATTTAACAAATTAACATATCACATAATATCACGATATTATGACTGACCAACAAATAAGATTAGGTAGGACACACTAGCGAATGATTTACTCATCTCTCCCCTCCTAGTTATATTCCCCGATCTCCGCCAGAGATCATATCCCCAAGCTCTGATACCACCTGTGACGACCCCAAAATAGGTTCATTCCACCCAACCCATTCTGAGTCGTCAAATACATGGTACAGAAAACAACTACAACTTTATTACAACAATTGTCGTGCAAAATACAACAACACATATGCTGTGAGTTTGGATACAAATATATACCAAATGTGACTCATGTTCCAACCGTGGACATCACCTCACAATAACACCTTACATAAAGGTATAGTCAAAAACTGTTTTAGAAATTAGAATCTTTGGGAAGTGCTCAAGGAAACCTTCGTACATGGGAGGCCACGCGTCTAGGTTATGATAGATATCATATGGCCACAGAATTATCCTTGGTTGACCCAATAGACCCCAAAGAAAAACGAGAAGATTACTATCATATTCTTCCCAATGGTGAGTCTTCTCTTGACTTATCATTATCTCCACTGTCTCTAATTGAGAATTATACTTCAAACAAACACCAAGATTATATAGGTAGTGCTCGTAAATATACTCAGCAAGTGGATGAGCACAACCCTGTCTTATGATGACACGAGGTTGTATGTCATTAGACATCTTGTATGATAGTGACAAAACACCCTTCCAACGTTGGGTTCGCCTCACCCTATTTTCTTCACCAAATATAACTACTAAATGATGACCACCGTTCTATTCCCTTGTTACCCCCGCTCGACCCAGCTACACTCTTATTACCTGAAAGGAATTGTGAAGCAAAAGGGTGAGCACAACTAGCTCAGTAAAGAATATCATGACTAAAGATAATTAAATTATCAATAGCCTTCATCAATAATAAATCAGAGATTTAGAACATATGGTAAATGATAAAAATTTCAACCATAGTTGCAGCGGAACGAGCAATCCATTAGAAGAGTCAAATAGACTATAAAGTCTATTATCTTCTCCATGTTAAAAATCCACCAACAATGTTTTATCCATGTAACATCACTCAACAGTTCCTTTCCACAATCATATGAATAACTCATAATCATAATTGTGACTATAAATTTTTCTTCGCACCCAGGACGAAGAATATTTTCATCACCTGTCTTTACCTGAAACATCAAAGATCATGGTTATACCAAATCACAGTTCCTGTTCATAATCATACTAATAAAACCATCTTTGCACTACGGCCAAAGATATTCAACAACAGTTCATCTTTGCACTACAGGCCAAAGATATTCATCAATAATTCATCTTTGCACTACAGGCCAAAGATATTCTTCAACAATTCATATTTGCACTACAGGCCAAATATATTCATATCTCAAAGAAATATATAATCGTTTCAGAATTTATATAAACAATAATTATAACCATGTTGATCAATTCACTTTTGCACTTAAGCTTAAGATATTCAATTATAAATTCAATGGTCATGATCATACCAGTCACAATTCAACTCTGCACTACAGGCCAAAGAGAACCCTAGTCATGATCATACCAATAATTTACCCATCTTTACACTCAAGTGAAAGAGAATTTCAACATCAAGGTTATAAAAATGTTATATATGATTATAAAAATAATATGATCAAAACATAGATTTAATTTCAAGAGCAATATTCATAAATCAACTATAATTTGGTTAGAAAAAGAAACCAGTTTTGTCGTGAATAGTAACTCATGAATAGTAACCTCGACTCAAAAAGGTAGAAATTCTACAATAAAATCTATACCAATATTTCGGTATAATGATATTGAAAGAATAACATTTCTTAAGCTTATAAACAATTTATTTAAATTGTTTACACTTTACTAATTAATGCATTTAATCATCATAAAATGCCAACTCTTACAATTTCATCATCAATAACCAAAACCCTCATCAAAAATCTGCATATACCTCATATAGGATTCTCAAGCCATAAAATCCTATTTTCCAATTTTCTTTCTTCACAAAACATATTTAATTCATTTACTCATAACTAGACCATTTTCATGAAAAATACCAAATCAGTTCCAAAAATATTTCTTTTCTGGAATTTAGCATAATATAGTCCCATAGTGAACATATATTTTTCTCAGAATTTTTAAAAGTCATTTACTATTTTTCATATGGCCAAAATAGCCGAATATTTAGACATTTATCAAAAATTGTACTTTTGTCCAAAAATTCTGAAATTTACAGAGTATACTTCTATCATATACATGTACTCCCAATAAAAATTTCATCAATTTTGGAGTTAACCACAAGGAATTATAAGCTGTTACTTTTAAAATAGTCTTTTCTCATAAAATTCATAACTCTCAATCTATACATCCAAAAATCACCATTTTTGGACACAATCAAGAAAACTCATCAAAATATCATTTCAAATTTTTCCAGAATTTTTAAAGATCAGAAAAATTACGAAACTGAAAATCATAACAACCCTTAAAATCCCTTACTATCCCTTACTATCCCTTACTATCCCTTACTATCCCTTACAATCCCTTACAATCCCTTACCTCAAAAGAGCAGTACTTCTAACTGGATATCGGAAATGATGCTGAAGAAAACTTGCACTAATGAATAGCAACTCACCAAGTATCTAAAAACTCACAAAATATGCTTCATAATATAGAGAGAGAAAGAGAGAAAGCTTATGTTTCTGGTGTGATTTTCAATTCTAACTTAGCCCTCTATTTATAGGAAAATTTTGGTAGGTTTGACCTGCAACCTGATGGCTTTACCTGCTACTATTCCCACCCACCACATTTGAAATATAATTCAGCACATTTCTTCACCAACCACAAGTGGGGCCCACCAATTCTAGAATTTTCCACCAAAATGATAAACTCCGAAAATTTAACAATTTCTAAATCAGTCATCTCGTAAAATTCATAATAAATCATACGTTCATTTTTAACGGTTCAAAATTTGTGGGCATATACTCAACTTATATATGTATAACATATCCAAAAATTACCACGATCCAACGGTCGGATTAAAAATTATAACCCCCGCAAAATATCTCAAAAATCCTGATTTTTAATACCTCCATTCCGACAAAAATACTGATAAAAAACCTCAACATTAACTCCTTCATTTTTAACCACAAAAATATATCCCTCATTTATATCCACATAAAATAAATATTTTCTTATCATATAAATCAATAATTAATTATTCACAAATAATATTACAGAATCACATTTATGACAACCAGGCCGTTCCCAGGAAAGAGGGGGCTTTCCAATAAGGATTTTTCCTTACTGGCGCGCAATTAGATGACCAAACCTCTCCTTAGACAGAACTTTCTAGTCATTGCCAATAATGTTATCTAATAATATTATTCAAATAATATGAATTATTGATCTGATAATGGGAAATACTGTGCAGCAACAATTATTGAACAACAACAATATAAAATTTCAACGTAGCAATTATTGAATCAATAAAATAAAATATTGAACAGTAATTACTGTAACAATTATTGAGTAGTGCCTTCTTACGTAAGAATCAATAATTTTAAAAATACTGTGCAATACCGTGTGCTACTGTGCAATAACGCGTATTACTGTATTTTAATCACCGGGTATTCCAACAGTGTTAACAGTAACAACTACGTCGTTATTTGTAAAAACTCAAATTTATCGTTTTCTTCACCCGACAGTTATTCGTTATGGGGCCCACAAATAGCTGCGCCGTCGTACGAATATTCCCCGACAGAAAAAATATTCCACGACCAAACGAATATTCCCCGACAACAATGATTATTTTATAACCACTTGTGTATTTTGAAAAAAATCATATATCACCCTTAACTTTAACATTTATCAATTTAACCATTTACTGAATAGTAATTATAAGAAAAATTGAATACTTTTATTTCATAAAATTCGGGGTCTTACACGTAGCTTTCTGGGCTTAGCTGGTTATTATCGGAGATTTGTGGAAGGATTTTCTCGAATCGCTACTCCGTTAACTCAGCTGACTCGGAAAGATACAAAATTCGTATGGAGTGAGGAATGCAAAAAGAGTTTCCAAGAACTCAATAGGAGACTCATTTCGGCACCTGTTTTGACAATACCATCTGGTTCGGATGAATTTGTTATCTACAGCGATGCTTCAGGCAAAGGGTTAGGATGTGTTCTCATGCAACATGGGAAAGTCATAGCCTATGCCTCACGACAACTCAAAGAATATGAGAGGAATTATCCTACTCATGATTTGGAGTTGGCAGCAGTCGTTTTTGCGTTGAAGATCTGGAGACACTACCTGTATGGGGAGAAAGTGGAGATCTATACAGATCATAAAAGCCTCAAATATTTCTTCACCCAAAAGGAACTCAACATGCGGCAACGACGTTGGCTTGAGCTGTTGAAAGATTACGATCATACCATCCAATACCATCCTGAAAAAGCAAACGTAGTAGCTGACGCATTGAGTAGAAGATCATATGCGGGTACGAGTGCAATGTTTTTAACACAAAGGCCCATTTTGTATGACTTGCAAAGGATGAAGATAGAGATGAAGGCTCCAAGTATCCACATGATGATATCAAATATACGAGTAGAACCGACTTTAATCGATAAAGTTAAAGCTGCTCAATCTACGGATATAGAGCTGATGCGTATGAAGAAGAAAGTGCAAGAAGGTGCTATTCCAGAAGCAAGAATCGATGAAGAAGGAATACTTCGAGTCAACTCCAGACTTTGTGTTCCTAACGATTTTGACTTGAAGCATAGAATAATGATGGAGGCACACAACACACCGTTTGCAATCCATCCTGGGAGTACCAAAATGTATCACGATCTTCGACATACATTTTGGTGGAGCAATATGAAAAGAGAGATCGCGGAGTTTATCTCGAGGTGTTTAACTTGTCAACGTGTAAAGGCGGAGCATCAAGTGCCAAAGGGTCCATTGCAACCACTTGAGATTCCGAAATGGAAGTGGGAACACATTACTATGGATTTTGTTACGGGTCTTCCCAAGGTTTCTCAAGGCATAGATGCGATTTGGGTTATTGTTGATAGATTAACCAAGTCCGCTCATTTCTTGCCGATACGTGAGACTTATTCCCTTGAACGTCTTGCTAGTATGTACGTGAACGAGATTGTGAGATTGCATGGCATGCCAGTATCCATAGTTTCAGATCGTGACCCAAGATTCACTTCACGATTTTGGGTTAGCTTGCAGAAAGCTATGGGCACGGATTTACGATTCAGTTCAGCATACCATCCTCAAACGGACGGACAATCAGAGAGGACTATTCAAACTCTTGAAGATCTATTAAGACTTTGTGTCTTAGATCTCAAAGGGAGTTGGGATAAGTACCTACCATTGGTGGAATTCTCCTACAACAACAGTTATCAGGCGAGCATAGGTATGGCTCCATTTGAGGCGTTGTATGGAAGAAAATGTCGTTCTCCAGTATGCTGGGACGAGGTGGGTGAAGCAACATTGTTGGGACCAGAATTGGTACGCATTACTACAGAGAAGATCCAAACGATTCGACAACGTATACAAACGGCACAGGATCGACAAAAGAGTTATGCGGATCTTCATCGGAAGGACGTGGAATTTAATATTGGGGATCATGTATTGTTACGTGTTGCACCATGGAAGGGAGTTACAAGATTTGGGAAGAGAGGAAAGCTCAATCCAAGATTTGTTGGTCCATTTGAGATTCTTGAGCGAATAGGAAATGTGGCATATAGACTCGCATTACCTCCAAGCATGTCTCGTGTTCATAATATTTTTCACATATCTATGCTTCGTAAATATGTTAAAGACCCGAACCACATTATTGAGTTAGAACCAGACGAGATAGCTGAAGATTTAACGTACGAGGAGGTACCTGTTAAGATCTTGGATAGGAAAGAGCATGTCCTACGCACGAAGGTTATACCACAAGTTAAGGTTTTGTGGAGAAACCATGCTATTGAAGAAATGACCTGGGAGTTGAAATCAGAAATGAAAGCGAGGTATCCTCACCTTTTTGAAACATCAGGTACGTACGTCAATTTCGAGGACGAAATTTCATAAGGAGAGGAGGTTGTAAGACCCCAACTTATTAATGAATAAAATCAAATTTTCTCTAAATATTATTGTGAATAATAAGGGGTTAATTTGATATAATACTTTGGTTATGGGTGAAATGTGCAAATTTTGCAAAATAAGCAAGTGGTTATAAAATATTTATTTTTGGTCGGTGAATATTCGGTTGGTCGTGGAATATTCTTGCTGTCGGGGAATATTCGTACGACGACGCAGCCTTGTGTGGGCCCCATAACGGAAAGCGATTGGATGAAGAAAACGACAAGTATAAGTTGTTTATAAATAACGGTGTAGTTGTTACCGTTAATACTGTTGGAATACCCGGTGGTTAAAATACAGTAGCACACGGTATTGCACCAATTATTGATTCTTACGTAAGAAGGCACTACTCAATAATTGGTACAGTAGTTATTATTCAATATTTTATTTTATTGATTCAATAATTGCTGCGTTGATATTTTATATTATTGTTGTTTCAATAATTGTTGTTGCACAGTATTTTCATTTATCAGATCAATAATTCATATTATTTGAATAATATTATTAGATAACATTATTGGTAATGTCTAGAAAGTTCTGTCTAAGGAGAGGTTTGGTCATCTAATTGCGCGCCAGTAAGGAGAAATCCTTATTGGAAAGCCCCCTCTTTCCTGGGAACGGCCTGGTTGTCATAAATGTGATTCTGTAATATTATTTGTGAATAATTAATTATTGATTCATATGATAAGGAAATATTTATTTTATGTGGATATAAATGAGGGATATATTTTTGTGGTTAAAAATGAAGGAGTTAATGTTGAGGTTTTTGTCAGTATTTTTGTCGGAATGGAGGTATTAAAAATCAGGGTTTTTGAGATAGTTTGCGGGGGTTATAATTTTTAATCCGACCGTTGGATCGTGGTAATTTTTGGATATGTTATACATATATAAGTTGAGTATATGTCCACAAATTTTGAACCGTTAAAAATAAACGTATGATTTATTACGAATTTTACAAGATGACTGGTTCAGAAATTGTTGAATTTTCGGAGTTTATCATTTTGGTGGAAAATTCTAGAATTGGTGGGCCCCACTTGTGGTTGGTGAAGAAATGTGCTGAATTATATTTCAAATGTGGTGGGTGGGAATAGTAGCAGGTAAAACCATCAGGTTGCAGGTCAAACCTACCAAAATTTTCCTATAAATAGAGGGCTAAGTTAGAATTGAAAATCACACCAGAAACAAGTTTTCTCTCTTTCTCTCTCTAGATTATTGAGTGTATTTTGTGAGTATTTAGATACTTTGAGAGTTTCTATTCATCAGAGCAAGTTTTTTTCAGCCTTATACCGGTATTCCGACCAGAAATACTGATATTTTGAGGTAAGGGATATTATTTTCTTCTTAAATGATATTATTTTCTTCAATATCATTATGCTGAAATATTGATACGAGTTTTTATCAAATTTGGAACTTTTTGTGTCGGAGTTACTATTCACGTATACGGTACTATTCACGTATACGACACTATTCACGAATACGGCACTATTCACCGAAAAATAAAATTTTCCCTTTTTGTCCAAGATGTCTATTATGGTTACTATCTTTGATTGTATCCATGTTTTGATCTTTATTTTTGAATTCTGCTTCACAATTGATTATTATGAAGTATTATTGATCTTGGATAAACTGTTATACGAATCCCTACTATTTGTCCTTCTGTCTCATTGGATTCGTTCTCTTTAAGATATTTTTCATCATCCTCAGTCCTAAATGATGATATTACTGAATATCTTTGGCCTGTAGTGCAAAGATGTATAATTACTTGATGAATATCTTTGGCCTGTAGTGCAAAGATGAACAGGTGTTGAGATGAACATGAACGACTGATGATACAAATGAATATCTTTGGCCTGTAGTGCAAAGATGAATATTTGGTTAAAGATGATTATTAATTGATGTTACAGGGATAAAATATTGATGATGGACTTTTAAATCTTAGAAGATAGTAGAATTCTTTCTCTACTTGACTCTTCTAATGGTTTGTTGTTTCCGCTGCAGTTGTTGATCTAAAACTTGTTGTCGATTATATTTTATCAGATTTTTCCCTGTTGAAGACTAACGATAATTTGTTGTATATTATCTTAGTCATAATATTCTTTACTGGGCTAGTTGAGCTCACCCTTTTCCTTTTTGTTCCATTTTTCTTCTCAGGAGGTGAGAACATAGCAGGATCTAGTCGGGGTATGGAGTGATGGTTCTAGAAAGATGTATTAGCAGTCCTCACTATTTCTGTAAAATAGTGTTTGAATAATTGTAATGAGGATTTATTTGAGTGTGGATATTGTCTAGAAGACAATATTTGTATTTAAACTCACAGTATGTGTTGTCGTATTTTGCACGACAATTGTATTATTGAAGTTGTAGTTTGCTTTCTGTACCATGTATTTGGCGACTCAGAATGGGTGTTGTATACCTATTCTGGGGGCGTCACATATTAATTGTGCAAATATTTTATTAGTGCACTATTGTTGGAATTATTTTAAAAAATGTAATAGAATATGTAATTGATCCTTCTTAAAATCCAACCTGCTTTCCAAAATATACTCCACATGGCCCGAGGCCCATCGAACCATCGGGTCCATCCAATCATGTCCCAACAGTTATCATCACATTTTAATAAAAATATTTATTTATAATAATTGAAAATGTACCTCTGCCTTGCAGGGACGTCCATATGCTAGTCTTAATAATAAATTATAAAGAGGAGAAGTACTAACTTCGTTGTTCCCTTTCTTGTGAATGAATGTCAAAAAAATATCCAAATTTGTGGCTACCAAAGAGGCCAGCGCTAAGTTGGAAGAAAAGAAAGAGACGCAATTACTGAAATCAAATTTTCATGAAAAATAATATTGTTGGACTTGATCTTGTTAGATTCATTCATATTTTTACGGATTTGACTAATGATTATTACAATAGGGTAGTCGGGCGGTCTCGCTCCCCGATGAGAGAGTGACTGTTTGTAACACCCCCTTCCCGAAAAGGAAAGGGAGGTCACGTGCAAAGCACAACAAATCTCAAAATAAGTAAACAGAGCACTAGTTAATAACCTCAAAATATTAATAGTGGTGATCCATTAATGAAGTACTAAATACAATTCTCCAAACAGAGTCAAAATAATCAAAAACTTAAAATTCGAATCAACCTAAATGGTCAAAGGCAAAACTCTCATCACACTAGCCCTGAATCACCCCTGCAAACTTGCTGGAAGAAAAACACAGCATGAGCCAATTGCCCAGTACGGATATAGATATATAAAAGATATACAATTGATATACGAAAATAACTGAGGCAAAATACTGAACAAGCCTCAAGTGCAAATACGAACGAAAATATAATATCCAAAGATCTGAATGGAATATATCTAAATCGACGTAATGAATATATCTGAATCAACGTAATTGACGACACCAATAAGAGAATAAAGAAATAACGAACTGAAGTAACTAACTCAATGACTTGAACTGAACAGAAACCAGCAAAAACTAATCCAATAAAATAATAGGCTAAAATAAATGGCTGGGTGTCATTTCATACCGAATGAGCTCAGAAATATACCTTGCCACACAGGCAAGTCAAAATAATGCCACACAGGCAAATCAAATGATGCCACACAGGCAACCAAAATAATGCCACACAGGCACATCTAAACAATGTCACACATGCAAATCAAAATAATGTCACACAAGCAATCACACATTGGACCGCGAATCTAAATGTATGCAAATCGGATAGGTGTGTTTGGCACAACATCACCAATCCGCAGAACATAAATCTAGGGTTAACCCATACGCCTCTCACAACAAAATACCAAATGGCCCACTTACTCCGGAGCCCAAAACAGAGACGCCGTGAACTAATCACACCGCCACGAAAAGTGTCATGTCTCTCGTGCCAAGACGACATGCCTGTGGTACCCCCACAGGTGGTTATAGCTCAGGTATACCCTACGGTATATTCTAACAAAAATATCTTGTCACAACACATGCGACATAATACCAACCGAAGGGTTCTATATGTACATGTTGAACCCAATCAAATTATAGTCACAAGGTCTCAAAAAGAAGGTAGCAACATGTACCGCTCTACAATTATCAAAAATAAATACTAAACAAGATATTCTAATTCAAATAGTACAAATACGAGTCCAATGTGTCAACTCCAAAATGAAACAAATATATGAATTTCACAAGAAATAATTATGTGAAATAATAACAGAATTTGAAACGAGGAAAAAAACGAACAAATCAAATTTAACAAAAGTATCGCTGAAAGAGTACGGAATTCGTATCTGATACTTCCAAACCATTTATAGCATACTCCACAAAATGTTACCCTCAAATGCCAACGATATCAAATACGAACCGTTATTCACAACCTAAACATATTTACCTCAAATTAAAAATAATTCAATCTAATAATTCCAAAATAATTCATAATTTATTTAATATGCTTTTAATCATCGCCTTATATCAATTATTAATACTCCAAAATTTATATTCCAAGTATAACTCTAAAAATTCTTTTCGTTCAATTTAAATAATTTAATAAGATTTTATTACAAATCTGACCATTACTAACATAATATTATCTAATTTATTTTTAGGTAAATTTATAATTTAATCATTAGAATTAATTAATTAGTATACAAAATTTTCAATTTAATATATAAATAACATGGATTAGTTAAAATAATATATACAACATAATATAAATACCATTAATAACATATATATATATATATATATATATATATATATATATATATATATATATATATATATATAACACCATCATCTTCAAAACACCTTCATCCTGTTACGATTTTTTTTAAACTCTATATTTTAGGTTTATTCAAACTTATTCTTATATATATACATATACATATATATCTGAATCTGGACTCAAGTTTGGCCATTATATATATATATATATATATATATATATATATATATATATATATATATATAACATTAGTTCATCACCCTTATCATTATTATAACAATAAAAAAAATCACTACTACAAGAATTTTCAAACCATACTTACTCACCTGAATTGTTTCTCACTTGATAGCAATCTCTTTTTTTTTTCTTTTCGCAGCCACACAAGCCTCTCTCACCTCTCTTTCCCTCTGTTTGTACTATAAAATAAAATTAGGTATAGATGTTTATTAATGAAGAGGTCTTGTTCTAAAAAAAACTTCTATTTGGGTTCAATTAATATTAAGGCCCAAATTTTTCTAATTTAATATATACATCACTTATTAATACTTATTAGCCCACATAAGTTAAATACGAGTTGACCCAAATAAAAACAAAGTCCAATTAACATGTTTTAAAATTAAGTATTTTTATTTTTCGGGTATTACATCACCTACCCCTTAAAAAGAATTTCGTCCTCGGAATTCAAAAGAACGGAAACGTATTAAATTTCTAAGAGATGCGGATACTCCGCTTGAATATACTCAATATAGGAATGTCTTCCTCAAAATTTTAACAAATGGAATTGTCTTTCTCCTCTTAACCCGCTCTTGACAACTTCACCCTTTAAATATACAAATAACTCAATATAGGAGCTACAAAACTCTAATGGACTCCTCATTTTTAGTTTAATCCATTACTTAATTATCTACTAAAAGAATTTAATTATCCAAACAAAACAAAGAAGAAAAGAGGGAAACAAAATCATTTACCTTTTTCAATTTAAATACAATTGTATAAAATAAAATCAATTAATATTTAATTATAAAAAAAAATGAGTTATTACATTTTTCACCCCTAAAAAAATAATTTCGTCCTCGGAATTCAAATAAGCAACAAAAACATAAATAAATTTAGTTACGACGTATCGTCTCCATTTGTAACGATCAACGTGGATAAGTCATCGGTCCGCGTAATTATCAATGTACTTGTAAAAGATTCGCCAGCTACAGTGCCAAGCCTTGGTAAGGTTGTTCGTGTTGCATCAAATTAGATCACATGATCCACCGTTGGTGCAGCTGTCGCTAATATCTTTGAGTTTAATTCTTGTAAACGTACTCTTCAGAACATAATTCAAAATCACAAAAATTTTCTTCATCTAAATACGATTCGAATACCCAAAATATTTAAAATTATCTTTAATTCGTAAAACGTTTATATTCCACACATGACAGAGATCTAACAAATTATTTTTGTTTTATTTTACATAAATTCATACAAAACTCTAAAGACATTAGATAAACAAAACAACTATGCAAACTATATTACCAACTCTCCCCAAGTCCTCAAGAGCTTCAAAATATCTCATTCTTAATTTGAACTATTCATCAAATAATATTACACCAAAAGAATATACTACTAATATCTCTTTATCACCAACTCTCCTAAGTTCTTAAGAGTTTCAAAATATCATAACCTCAAATCAAATTAGTTCTCAAATATTATTACACCAAAAATATACTATCAAGATCTCCTAATCACCATATCAAACTCCAAGTCACATATTTTACCATCTGTATAAGCAAACTACAATTATTCAAGACCTCTCAAAATCAATTGAATTTCATCACTTACTATCTAATCAATTAATGAATCTATCATTCTCTTATTGCAAACCTTAATCTAACAAATTCAAAGGTATCCTCTTACTATCACAAAGAAACTCCATACAACATAACTCTAATATCATACTACAAAATAGCGGAAAAATTGATCATTAGCCTCAAATGATTAATCTAATTACCTCGAATATTTACAAGTTAAGTTTACAAGAGATTCTCTATACTGAATAGTTTTCACTTTATTATAGTATTCCATCAATACACATACCTCGAGTATCCACAAACTTAACAAAAACTAAATCATCACCCAAATCAAATCCTCAATTCTAATATCATATTAAAGTGTTACAAAATAACTCCAAAATCAAATACTCGTTGATACAAATACTCATATTATAATCGCATCTCATATATGATCACTTCTTATTTGTACAAAGTATAACTTTATTCACCTCAATTATTAAATCAAAATTCTTAACTAATATCATTACTCAGCCACCTTAACAAATCATTCCATTTTCCTCAAATCAACTACAAATCAAAAAGAAATAGATAGTTGGTCAAAATAAAGATCAACCAAACAAATAACAAAATAAAATCAAACTCTTACGTCTACCCAATGGTTTACCCACAACTCACAGGTCAAACCTAAATAAATTTTCTACAAGAAAGAACCTAAGCTTTGATACCATCTCTGTAACACCCCCTTCCCGAAAAGGAAAGGGAGGTCACGTGCAAAGCACAACAAACCTCAAAATAAGTAAGCAGAGCACTAATTAATAACCTCAAAATATTAATAGTGGTGATCTATTAATGAAGTACTAAATACAATTCTCCAAAAAGAGTCAAAATAATCAAAAACTTAAAATTCGAATCAACCTAAATGGTCAAAGGCAAAACTCTCATCACACTAGCCCTGAATCACCCCTGCAAACCTGCCGGAAGAAAAATACAGCATGAGCCAATTGCCCAGTACGGATATAGATATACAAAAGATATACAACTGATATACGAAAATAACTGAGGCAAAATACTGAACAAGCCTCAAGTGCAAATACGAACGAAAATATAATATCCAAAGATCTGAATGGAATATATCTAAATCGACGTAATGAATATATCTGAATCAACGTAATTGACGACACCAATAAGAGAATAAAGAAATAACGAACTGAAGTAACTAATTCAATGACTTGAACTGAACAGAAACCAGCAAAACTAATCCAATAAAATAATAGGCTAAAACAAATGGCTGGGTGTCATTTCATACCGAATGAGCTCAGAAATATACCTTGCCACACAGGCAAGTCAAAATAATGCCACACAGGCAAATCAAATGATGCCACACAGGCAACCAAAATAATGCCACACAGGCACATCTAAACAATGTCACACATGCAAATCAAAATAATGTCACACAAGCAATCACACATTGAACCGCGAATCTAAATGTATGCAAATCGGATAGGTGTGTTTGGCACAACATCACCAATCCGCAGAACAGAAATCTAGGGTTAACCCATACGCCTCTCACAACAAAATACCAAATGGCCCACTTACTCCGGAGCCCAAAACAGAGACGCCGTGAACTAATCACACCGCCACGAAAAGTGTCATGTCTCTCGTGCCAAGACGACATGCCTGTGGTACCCCCACAGGTGGTTATAGCTCAGGTATACCCTACGGTATATTCTAACAAAAATATCTTGTCACAACACATGCGACATAATACCAACCGAAGGGTTCTATATGTACATGTTGAACCCAATCAAATTATAGTCACAAGGTCTCAAAAAGAAGGTAGCAACATGTACCGCTCTACAATTATCAAAAATAAATACTAAACATGATATTCTAATTCAAAGAGTACAAATACGAGTCCAATGTGTCAACTCCAAAATGAAACAAATATATGAATTTCACAAGAAATAATTATGTGAAATAATAACAGAATTTGAAACGAGGAAAAAAACGAACAAATCAAATTTAACAAAAGTATCGCTGAAAGAGTACGGAATTCGTATCTGATACTTCCAAACCATTTATAGCATACTCCACAAAATGTTACCCTCAAATGCCAACGATATCAAATACGAACCGTTATTCACAACCTAAACATATTTACCTCAAATTAAAAATAATTCAATCTAATAATTCCAAAATAATTCATAATTTATTTAATATGCTTTTAATCATCGCCTTATATCAATTATTAATACTCCAAAATTTATATTCCAAGTATAACTCTAAAAATTCTTTTCGTTCAATTTAAATAATTTAATAAGATTTTATTACAAATCTAACCATTACTAACATAATATTATCTAATTTATTTTTAGGTAAATTTATAATTTAATCATTAGAATTAATTAATTAGTATACAAAATTTTCAATTTAATATATAAATAACATGGATTAGTTAAAATAATATATACAACATAATATAAATACCATTAATAACATATATATATATATATATATATATATATATATATATATATATATATATATATATATATATATATATATATATATAACACCATCATCTTCAAAACACCTTCATCCTGTTACGATTTTTTTTAAACTCTATATTTTAGGTTTATTCAAACTTATTCTTATATATATATATATATATATATATATATATATATATATATATAACACCATCATCTTCAAAACACCTTCATCCTGTTACGATTTTTTTTAAACTCTATATTTTAGGTTTATTCAAACTTATTCTTATATATATATATACATATACATATATATCTGAATCTGGACTCAAGTTTGGCCATTATATATATATATATATATATATATATATATATATATATATATAACATTAGTTCATCACCCTTATCATTATTATAACAATAAAAAAAAAATCACTACTACAAGAATTTTCAAACCATACTTACTCACCTGAATTGTTTCTCACTTGATAGCAATCTCTTTTTTTTTCTTTTCGCAGCCACACAAGCCTCTCTCACCTCTCTTTCCCTCTGTTTGTACTATAAAATAAAATTAGGTATAGATGTTTATTAATGAAGAGGTCTTGTTCTAAAAAAAACTTCTATTTGGGTTCAATTAATATTAAGGCTCAAATTTTTCTAATTTAATATATACATCACTTATTAATACTTATTAGCCCACATAAGTTAAATACGAGTTGACCCAAATAAAAACAAAGTCCAATTAACATGTTTTAAAATTAAGTATTTTTATTTTCCGGGTATTACATCACCTACCCCTTAAAAAGAATTTCGTCCTCGGAATTCAAAAGAACGGAAACGTATTAAATTTCTAAGAGATGCGGATACTCCGCTTGAATATACTCAATATAGGAATGTCTTCCTCAAAATTTTAACAAATGGAATTGTCTTTCTCCTCTTAACCCGCTCTTGACAACTTCACCCTTTAAATATACAAATAACTCAATATAGGAGCTACAAAACTCTAATGGACTCCTCATTTTTAGTTTAATCCATTACTTAATTATCTACTAAAAGAATTTAATTATCCAAACAAAACAAAGAAGAAAAGAGGGAAACAAAATCATTTACCTTTTTCAATTTAAATACAATTGTATAAAATAAAATCAATTAATATTTAATTATAAAAAAAAATGGGTTATTACATTTTTCACCCCTAAAAAAATAATTTCGTCCTCGGAATTCAAATAAGCAACAAAAACATAAATAAATTTAGTTACGACGTATCGTCTCCATTTGTAACGATCAACGTGGATAAGTCATCGGTCCGCGTAATTATCAATGTACTTGTAAAAGATTCGCCAGCTACAGTGCCAAGCCTTGGTAAGGTTGTTCGTGTTGCATCAAATTAGATCACATGATCCACCGTTGGTGCAGCTGTCGCTAATATCTTTGAGTTTAATTCTTGTAAACGTACTCTTCAGAACATAATTCAAAATCACAAAAATTTTCTTCATCTAAATACGATTCGAATACCCAAAATATTTAAAATTATCTTTAATTCGTAAAACGTTTATATTCCACACATGACAGAGATCTAACAAATTATTTTTGTTTTATTTTACATAAATTCATACAAAACTCTAAAGACATTAGATAAACAAAACAACTATGCAAACTATATTACCAACTCTCCCCAAGTCCTCAAGAGCTTCAAAATATCTCATTCTTAATTTGAACTATTCATCAAATAATATTACACCAAAAGAATATACTACTAATATCTCTTTATCACCAACTCTCCTAAGTTCTTAAGAGTTTCAAAATATCATAACCTCAAATCAAATTAGTTCTCAAATATTATTACACCAAAAATATACTATCAAGATCTCCTAATCACCATATCAAACTCCAAGTCACATATTTTACCATCTGTATAAGCAAACTACAATTATTCAAGACCTCTCAAAATCAATTGAATTTCATCACTTACTATCTAATCAATTAATGAATCTATCATTCTCTTATTGCAAACCTTAATCTAACAAATTCAAAGGTATCCTCTTACTATCACAAAGAAACTCCATACAACATAACTCTAATATCATACTACAAAATAGCGGAAAAATTGATCATTAGCCTCAAATGATTAATCTAATTACCTCGAATATTTACAAGTTAAGTTTACAAGAGATTCTCTATACTGAATAGTTTTCACTTTATTATAGTATTCCATCAATACACATACCTCGAGTATCCACAAACTTAACAAAAACTAAATCATCACCCAAATCAAATCCTCAATTCTAATATCATATTAAAGTGTTACAAAATAACTCCAAAATCAAATACTCGTTGATACAAATACTCATATTATAATCGCATCTCATATATGATCACTTCTTATTTGTACAAAGTATAACTTTATTCACCTCAATTATTAAATCAAAATTCTTAACTAATATCATTACTCAGCCACCTTAACAAATCATTCCATTTTCCTCAAATCAACTACAAATCAAAAAGAAATAGATAGTTGGTCAAAATAAAGATCAACCAAACAAATAACAAAATAAAATCAAACTCTTACGTCTACCCAATGGTTTACCCACAACTCACAGGTCAAACCTAAATAAATTTTCTACAAGAAAGAACCTAAGCTTTGATACCATCTCTGTAACACCCCCTTCCCGAAAAGGAAAGGGAGGTCACGTGCAAAGCACAACAAACCTCAAAATAAGTAAGCAGAGCACTAATTAATAACCTCAAAATATTAATAGTGGTGATCTATTAATGAAGTACTAAATACAATTCTCCAAAAAGAGTCAAAATAATC
The DNA here is from genome assembly GCA_016801055.1 of Panax notoginseng. Lineage (NCBI taxonomy): Eukaryota > Viridiplantae > Streptophyta > Magnoliopsida > Apiales > Araliaceae > Panax > Panax notoginseng. The sequence goes on along the minus strand of CM029013.1, from coordinate 260,486,768 downwards.
AAAAACTTAAAATTCGAATCAACCTAAATGGTCAAAGGCAAAACTCTCATCACACTAGCCCTGAATCACCCCTGCAAACCTGCCGGAAGAAAAATACAGCATGAGCTAATTGCCCAGTACGGATATAGATATACAAAAGATATACAACTGATATACGAAAATAACTGAGGCAAAATACTGAACAAGCCTCAAGTGCAAATACGAACGAAAATATAATATCCAAAGATCTGAATGGAATATATCTAAATCGACGTAATGAATATATCTGAATCAACGTAATTGACGACACCAATAAGAGAATAAAGAAATAACGAACTGAAGTAACTAATTCAATGACTTGAACTGAACAGAAACCAGCAAAACTAATCCAATAAAATAATAGGCTAAAACAAATGGCTGGGTGTCATTTCATACCGAATGAGCTCAGAAATATACCTTGCCACACAGGCAAGTCAAAATAATGCCACACAGGCAAATCAAATGATGCCACACAGGCACATCTAAACAATGTCACACATGCAAATCAAAATAATGTCACACAAGCAATCACACATTGGACCGCGAATCTAAATGTATGCAAATTGGATAGGTGTGTTTGGCACAACATCACCAATCCGCAGAACAGAAATCTAGGGTTAACCCATACGCCTCTCACAACAAAATACCAAATGGCCCACTTACTCCGGAGCCCAAAACGGAGACGCCGTGAACTAATCACACCGCCACGAAAAGTGTCATGTCTCTCGTGCCAAGACGACATGCCTGTGGTACCCCCACAGGTGGTTATAGCTCAGGTATACCCTACGGTATATTCTAACAAAAATATCTTGTCACAACACATGCGACATAATACCAACCGAAGGGTTCTATATGTACATGTTGAACCCAATCAAATTATAGTCACAAGGTCTCAAAAAGAAGGTAGCAACATGTACCGCTCTACAATTATCAAAAATAAATATTAAACATGATATCCTAATTCAAAGAGTACAAATACGAGTCCAATGTGTCAACTCCAAAATGAAACAAATATATGAATTTCACAAAAAACAATTATGTGAAATAATAACAGAATTTGAAACGAGGAACAAAACGAACAAATCAAATTTAACAAAATTATCGCTGAAAGAGTACGGAATCTGTACCTGATACTTCCAAACCATTTATAGCATACTCCACAAAATGTTACCCTCAAATGCCAACGATATCAAATACGAACCGTTATTCATAACCTAAACATATTCACCTCAAATTAAAAATAATTCAAACTAATAATTCTAAAATAATTCATAATCTATTTAATATGCTTTTAATCATCGCCTTATATCAATTATTAATACTCCAAAATTTATATTCCAAGTATAACTCTAAAAATTCTTTCCGTTCAATTTAAATAATTTAATAAGATTTTATTACAAATCCAACCATTACTAACATAATATTATCTAATTTATTTATAGGTAAATTTATAATTTAATCATTAGAATTAATTAATTAGTATACAAAATTTTCAATTTGATTTATAAATAACATGGATTAGTTAATATAATATATACAACATAATATAAATACCATTAATAACATACAATATATATATATATATATATATATATATATATATATATATATACACACACACACACACACACACACACCGCACTATATATATATATATTTAAAACACCTTCATCTTCAAAACACCTTCATCCTGTTACGATTTTTTTTTTAAACTCTATATTTTAGGTTTATTCAAACTTATTCTTATATATATACATATACATATATATCTGAATCTGGACTCAAGTTTGGCCATTATATATATATATATATATATATATATATATATATATATATATATGTATAACATTAGTTCATCACCCTTATCATTATTATAACAATAAAAAAATTACTACTACAAGAATTTTCAAACCATACTTACTCACCTGAATTGTTTCTCACTTGATAACAATCTCTTTTTTTTTCTTTTCGCAGCCACACAAGCCTCTCTCACCTCTCTTTCCCTCTGTTTGTACTATAAAATAAAATTAGGTATAGATGTTTATTAATGAAGAGGTCTTGTTCTAAAAAAACTTCTATTTGAGTTCAATTAATATTAAGGCCCAAATTTTTCTAATTTAATATATACATCACTTATTAATACTTATTAGTCCACATAAGTTAAATACGAGTTGAGCCAAATAAAAACAAAGTCCAATTAACATGTTTTAAAATTAAGTATTTTTATTTTCCGGGTATGACACTGTTCACCTAATCGGTGAGCTGGTGGTATTGCAAGAGGGCAACGCTCGCACAAGGTACAATTGGACTTGAGAATTTATTTGTAACCCGATCTTGGATTTTACTAATATATTGAATCTCATGAGTTTGAACTCATGTTATAACAATTAGGGTTTTCTAGTTAGTATAAAGTATTGTTTGGTGTGTGGATTATTGTAGAGCATGTGAGACATCTTATGAATACTGATGACAAGCATGATTAGCCAAATTGATGAATCTGAATAAATCGTATGTTCTTATTTTTTTCGTTCTTCATATAATATCTGTGTAAGTGTACTACTATTCGTTCTTAAATTTTAACATTACTAATAATTAATGTTGTTGGACCGCAGAACACTTCAACCTTACTGAGCATAAAGTAGCTTTGTAGTCAATTTGTAAAATGCTAGTAATATTTTAAATTGAAAATGAGTTTCTCTAAATTTTGAAAGTTATCAGTTTGATAATTATTGGGATTGACTTATACTTCTGCGGGTTCGACAAATGACCACTATGACTACCCAGTCGGGGGTTTCGCTCACCGGAGAAGTCAAGCGCAAAGTGCAATTGGGCTTGGAAATTTATTAGTAGCCCGATCTTGGGTTTTTCTAATGTATTTGGTCTCATGTGTTTGAGCTCATGTTATAGCAGCTATGATTTTTCTAATTAGGGTATAACCTTGTATTTATAATAAATCCCCAAGCCCAATTGTACTTTGCGCTTGACTTTCTCGGTGAGCGAGACCCCCGACTGAGTAGTCGTAGTGACCATTCATCAAACCTGCAGAAGTATGAGTCAATCCCAATAATTATCAAATTGATAACTTTCAAAATTTAAAGAAACTCATTTTTAATTTAAAAGATTACTAGCATTTTGCAAATGGACTACAAAGCTACTTTATGCTCAGTAAGGTTGAAGTGTTCTGCAGTCCAACAAAATTAATTATTAGTAATGTTAAAATTTAAGAACGAAAAAAATAAGAACATACGATATATTCAGGTTTATCAATTTGGTTAATTATGTTTGTTATCAGTATTTATAAGATCTCTCACACATTCTACAATGATCCACACACCAAATAACACTTTATACTAACTAGAAAACCCTAATTGTTATAACATGAGTTCAAACTCATGAGATTCAATATATTAGTAAAATCCAAGATCAGGCTACTAATAAATCCTCAAGTCCAATTGTATCTTGCGGGAGCGTTGCCCTCTTGCAAATTGATGAATGGTCCAAATTGATGAATCTGAATATATCGTATGTTCTTATTTTTTTCGTTCTTCATATAATATCTGTGTAAGTGTACTACTATTCGTTCTTAAGTTTTAACATTACTAATAATTAATGTTGTTGGACCGCAGAACACTTCAACCTTACTGAGCATAAAGTAGCTTTGTAGTCAATTTGCAAAATGCTAGTAATATTTTAAATTGAAAATGAGTTTCTCTAAATTTTGAAAGCTATTAGTTTGATAATTATTGGGATTGACTTATATTTTTGCGGGTTTAACAAATGACCACTATGACTACCCAGTAGGGGGTTTCGCTCACCGGAGAAGTCAAGCGCAAAGTGCAATTGGGCTTGGGAATTTATTAGTAGCCCGATCTTGGGTTTTTCTAATGTATTTGGTCTCATGTGTTTGAGCTCATGTTATAGCAGCTAGGATTTTCCTGCAAATTAGGGTATAACCTTGTATTTATAATAATCACACATCTTTAAACGTTCTGTCCCCGGATTGAAATAGGATTCCTCATCATGGTAGCTATCAAAATTGGATTAAAGTGAATCTCCTTAAATAAAGAAAGTCGAATATAATTCTAACTTTTTCCTTAAGAATTAGAAATTAAATATAACTAGGAATTATAGGTTTCTTACAATCCAATCTGCTTACTCCTACCGAATCATCGAGTCCATCCAATCATGTCCCAACAGTTATCATCACATTTTAATAAAAATATTTATTTATAATAATTGAAAATGTACCTCTGCCTTGCAGGGACGTCCATGCTAGTCTTAATAATAAATTATAAAGAGGAGAAGTACTAACTTCATTGTTCCCTTTCTTGTGAATGAATGTCAAAAAAATATCCAAAATTGTGGCTACCAAAGAGGCCAGCGCTAAGTTGGAAGAAAAGAAAGAGACGCAATTACTCAAATCAATTTTTCATGAAAAATAATATTGTTGGACTTGATCTTGTTAGATTCATTCATATTTTTACGATTTGACTAATGATTATTACAACAGCGTAGTCAGGCGGTCTCGCTCCCCGGTGAGAGAGTGACTGTCCACCTAACCAGTGAATTGGTGGTATTGCAAGAGGGCAACGTTCACGCAAGATACAATTGGACTTGAGGATTTATTAGTAGCCTGATCTGGGATTTTACTAATATATTGAATCTCATGAGTTTGAACTCATGTTATAACAGTTAGACTTTTCTAGTTAGTATAAAGTATTATTTGGTGTATGGATCATTGTAAAATGTGTGAGACATCTTATAAATACTGATAACAAACATAATTAACCAAATTGATAAACTTGAATATATCGTATGTTCTTATTTTTTTCGTTCTTAAATTTTAACATTACTAATAATTAATTTTGTTGGACTGCAGAACACTTCAACCTTACTGAGCATAAAGTAGCTTTGTAGTCAATTTGCAAAATGCTAGTAATCTTTTAAATTGAAAATGAGTTTCTTTAAATTTTGAAAGTTATCAATTTGATAATTGTTGGGATTGACTCATACTTCTGCAGGTTTGATGAATGGTCACTACGACTACTCAGTCGGGGGGTCTCGCTCACCGAGAAAGTCAAGCGCAAAGTGCAATTGTGCTTGGGGATTTATTAGTAGTCCGGTCTTAGGTTTTACTAATGTATTGGGTTTCATGTGTTTGAACTCATGTTATAGCAGCTAGGGTTTTTCTAGTTACTATAAAAACATTGTTTGGTATGTGAATCATTATAGAACGTGTGAGACATCTAATAAATACATCACACAAGCATGACTAGTCAAATTGATAAACCTGGATATATCGCGTGTTCTTATTTTTCCGTTTTTCATATAATATTTATGTGATTTCAATATTATTCGTTCTTAAATTCTAACAATAATTAATAATCTTTTTAATTCGTTTACAGTAATTATAATTATTTGTGTTCCAAAATTAATTAAATTCGTATGAATTATGAGTTTTAAAATTTTTATACATCGACTTCATCTCTAATTTTGAACCGAACTTTCTTCGTTTCCTTTCCTGCAGATAGATATACGTCAGAAAAAATTCCAACAATTATGGTCCACCAGGGAGATATTTGGTATGGGAAGAAGAAATGAAAAGATGTGACCTTTTCTCAAAAGCTTGTCAAAATACATTGATTAATTGTGTTAAACTGGAGAAGTCAATATATAGCAGCTGAATTTGGCGCAGTCACAGATTTATAAAATCTCATTTATAATCGAAATCACGTGGTTTTATTTGATAAAATAAAACCACGTGATCTAGCAATAAAATATAATCGACACTCATTTATAATCGAGATCACGTGGTTTTATTTGATATCTACCTTTTAGTGTCAATAAATAATCGACACTAATTTTGATAGCCGGCTAAAATTTGTCGAAATACTATTTAAGATCCATCATACTTACTTGGATTTATTTTAAAGAGAGTTGGAAGAATTTAAATTTTGTCAGTAACTCGGTTTATATTTCAAAATTAAATAAGTTATTAACCATTTAAAAAATGTTAGTCTTATTAAACTTAAAAATTATTGTAATTAAGGTTTTATTAGGCGAAATGATATTAAGGTCTCATATTCTCTTAGCACTTACACAATCATACTACTACTTATATCTTAAAGTTTTAATCATAACTACCTCTCTCATATATTTTTTTTTTGTGTCTTAAATACACTTAAATTTTACGTTTTTCACAAAACTTACTCTAGTATTTTAATTTTAAGACAATAAATTTTAATATCTCTAAATTTTATACATAAAATCGTCACGTGACTCAAATGAACTGACAATAGTCTTTTAAAAGTATATATATATCCTTTATAGTAGCTCCAATTTTTTCTTCATCACAGAATAATCTCTTACGTATATATAATTTTTTAATCCCAAAAATATTTTAGAGTAAAATTACCCAAATTATCCTCATTCTTATCAATGATTACATGTCGACGGCTGGAAGATTTTCCTCCCATTGATTCCCTTTAGTAATTTCTTATACTTATATCCTCATTCTCTCGGTTAAGCACCATGTCATCTTCATCACTTCCTTCATCATCAGTGGGAGTAATCCTACTTGCACCATAGCTATCAGCAAAATCTTCACGTGAAACAATATTAATGATAATTGAAGAAATCAAATTCAGGTCAGGGCCCCAACGTGTATCCTCTTCATCCTCAACTTCAACTATATCATTTGGACTACAGGCTATCTAAACAACATGCTCTCCACTACGATTGTAGTAGTGGTCATAATTCTTTTCATCATACAATGACATCCCTCCATGACCACTACCACAACACCAAAATCCTAATTTTAAAACATTTGAAAAGCACCTCCATATGACATATTCATTTTTTCTGACTATAACAAAGTTGATGGGTTGAGTTGAGTTAACAAACTAGTGTATCCACTATGCCCCATTAAAAAATTATCAAAACCCATTAATGATGAAGTAACTTGTTCAAGCTCAATATATAATTCTACTCCACAATTATTGTTGTAGCATCTTTCTAGAATACCCAACATAATATGAACGTCATTGTCATTGTTAATTTCCAATCTATAAAATTTGGACATTCCATTCACAATATAACTTGGATATTTACTGTGGCGCCCCCAAATTTGGGTCTATACCAACCGATTTGAGTCGTCAAAATACATACTACAAACAAAAATTCTACAATTTAAAATTATTACAATATCGTATATAGTACGACAACATTCACACCCAAAACCTCACTAAGAAAATTCCAACAATACCATACATATAAGTACAGTCAATAACTAATTTAGGAATTAAAATATTTGAAAAATAATCAAGGAAAGCCTAGTACATTGGAGACCATACTTCTAGGTTATAATAAATAGCATAGAAACGAATAATTAACCTTGGTTGACCCATTAGTCCCCAAAGAATTACGAGTATATTACTGTCATGTTTATTCTAATAGGGTGCATCTTTTTGCCATATAATTATCTCAATTGCTTCAAACTGAGAATTATATTCCAACCATACTCCAAGATTATATAGATAGTGCTCAAAATATAGTCAGAAAGCGGATACACACAACTATATCTTATGGTAAAAGATTTTTGTACACGGTTGGACATCTTGCATGATATAACATTTTCTTACTGATGAAGAAATAGAAAACAACTGGAGATATATTGTGACGCCCCCAAAATAGGTATACAACACCCATTCTGAGTCGTCAAAATACATGGTACAGAAACAACTACATCTTTACTGTTACAACATAAGAACTGTGAGTTTAAATATAAATATTATCATCTAGACAATATCCACACTCAAATAAGTCCTCATCACAATTATTGATACATTATTTCACAAAAATGGTGAGGACTACTAAAATAACTTCTAGAACCATCATTCCATACCCCGACTAGTACTCGCTACATTCTCGCCTCCTGAGAAAAATGGAACAAAAAGGAAAAGGGTGAGCTCAACTAGCCCAGTAAAGAACATTATGACTAAGATAATACAGAACAAATTATCGTTAGTCTTCAACAGGAAAAAATCTAATAGAATACAATAGACAACAAGTTTTAAATCAATAAGTGCAGCAGAAACAGCAAACCATTAGAAGAGCCAAGTAGAGAATGAGTTCTACTATCTTCTAAGATTTAAAAGTCCATCATCAATATTCATCTTTGCACTACCGGCCAAAGATATTCATTTGTATCACCAGTCGGTCATTTTCATCTCAACACCTGTTCATCTTTGCACTACGGGCCAAAGATATTCATCAGTTAATCATTCATCTTTGCACTACAGGCCAAAGATATTCAGTAATATCATCATTTAGGACTGAGGATGATGAAAAATATCTTAAAGAAAACGAATCCAGTGAAATAAAATAACAAATATTAAGGATTCGTATTTCGATTTATCCATGTCCAAAAATACCTTATAATTATTCATAGTGAAGTAAAATTCAAGAATGATCAAAACATGGATACAATCAAAGCTAGTACCCAGAATAGATATTATGGACAAAGAGAATAAAATTTCATTTTTCAGTGAATAGTAACTCGTGAATAGTAACTCATGAATAGTAACCCCGACGTGAAAAGTTTCAAATTTGATAAAAATTTCCAACCAATATTTCGGCATAATGATATTGAAGAAATAATATCATTTTCGAATAAAATAACATCCCTTACCTCGTAAAGACAGTACTTCTGGTCGGAATACCGGTATAAGGCTGAAAGAAACTTGCTCTGATGAATAGAAACTCTAAATACTCAAAAAATACACTCAATAATCTAGAGAGAAAAAGAGAAAAAACTTGTTTCTGGTGTGATTTTCAATTCCAACTTAAGCACCTATTTATAGGAAAATGCTAGAACGCCAAATGAGACTAAATAATAAAATATTATTATTACAAAACTCATTTCTACGCATGCCTAAAGACCAATTCAGCCACCAGCCATCCTTGACCCAAATTAGCAGCCCACATGTGTTAGAATAAAAGTGGGTCCCACCCATAATTAATAAAAATTATTTTATTTTTCAAAACTTCAATAATTCATAGAAAATAACCCTTTTATCAGAAAATTCGAATGTCGCGACTTTTTATAGGAAATTTAATTTTCTACAACATTACAGAAGAAAGTTTTTCTAAATTCCAAACAGAAATTGACCGAAATCCATAAACGGGCGATTTTATAGGATATAATCAAATTTCAGTCAAGAAATGGGGTCCATCGACACACAAAACATGTGTTAATCATTTAATACAACAAAAATACTCTTCCTCCTCATATACTCATATATCCCACATTCATTGTAAAACTATCACTATTATTATATTATTAAATATAATAATAAATTATTTTATCAAAAAAGATAAAATATCATTTTTTAATAATTGTCACTTAAAAAATTTTCTCCATCTATATCCACATAAAATTAATATTTTCCTCATCATATAAATCAATAATTAATTATTCACAAATAATATTACAGAATCACAGTACTGGCAACCAGGCCGTTCCCAGGAAAGAGGGGGCTTTCCAATAAGGATTTCTCCTTACTGGCGCGTAATTAGATGACAAAACCTCTCCTTAGACAAAACTTTCTAGACATTACCAATAATGTTATCTAATAATATTATTCAAATAATATGAATTATTGATCTGATAATGAGAAATACTGTGTAATGACAATTATTGAAACAACAGTAATATAAAATATCAACGCAGCAATTATTGAATAAAATAAAATACTGAACAGTAATTACTGTAACCATTATTGAGTAGTGCCTTCTTATGTAAGAATCAATAATTGGTGCAATACAGTGTGCTACTGTGCAACAACGCGTATTACTGTGTTTTAACCACCGGGTATTCCAACAGTATTAACGGTAACAACTACGCCGTTATTTATAAACAACTTATACTTGTCATTTTCTTCATCTAATCGCTTTCCGTTATGGGGCCCACAAAAGACTGCGCCGTCGTACGAATATTCCCCGACAGAAAGAATATTCCATGACCAAACGAATATTCCCCGACAACAATGAATATTTTATAACCACCTGCTTATTTGAAATATTTACGCATTTTACCCATAACTAACATCGTTAATCAATTTAACCCTTACTATTTCAAAATAATAAATAGAGGGAATTTAAATTTTATTTATTAATAATTTGGGGTCTTACATATATACTAAATTAAATTTAACAACAACCTAAAACTTTAAGTTCTCAGTACAATTATTGTCACACCATTTTACGATGTATTGCGAACTACTACAGCTACTAACTCAGACTATCACTCCATTCCCCTATTATCCCTGCTAATCACATCTACACTTTTATTTCCTGAAAGGAATTATAAAACAAAAGGGTGAGAACAAATAGCCAGTAAAAAATATCATGACTAAGATAAATAAGTTATCATTAGTCTTCAACAATAATAAATCAGAGAATTAAAGATAATATAAGTTTTCAACTACAACTACAGTGGAATGAACAATCCATTAAAAGAGTCAAATAGATCATAATGTCTACTATCTTCTCCCATTTGAAAAATTCACCATTCAATATTTTATCTATGTAATACCAATCAACATTTCCTCTTTGCACCAAGGCCAATGATAACTTTCACCACCTGTCTTTGCCTATAACACCAAAGGTCATGATAATTTCAATCCAAATTTTATGTTCATAATCATGTCAATCAATAGTTCCTGATCATAATTATGTCAATCAATTCATCTTTAATTGCACTCAGGTCAAATATATTCAATTGTAACACAAATGTTCATAATCATGTCAATCAACAATTAATCCCAGACCAAAGATATTCAACTATAACACCAATGATCATGATCATGTCATTCAACAATTAACCTTTACACCCATGCCAAAAAGAAATTTCACTACAATTTAAGTATGGTGATTATAACAATGATAGAAAGGATGAATAAAAATAGTAAGAACAATAAGATCAAGAATAAAAATTAGAGATTTGCAATTTAATTTATCCAAATTGTCAACACGGTATTCATAATATCGATTCGAGTTCAAGAATAATATATAAGGTTCACCGCTAAAATATAACAGTTAAGATTCAATAGGAAGATTCAAGTGAAATGATATTAGATGAAGTGTCAACTATTAAGAAAATTCTATTCATTTCAGAAATTTTCACCATATAATGATAAAGTTGTAGAACGAAGAATACTTTCTTATCATAATATAGAAGTATGAAAGAAAATGATATCCCTTATACTCATCAAAAAAATACTCACAATATTGTAGTAGAAGAATTTTCAATTTCTGGTGTGTTCTTCGTTGTTTGACTGAACAACCTATTTATAGGATAATGGTAGGACACCGCGTTTGGAAAAAAATATTCGTCAGACGAAACTTGGCACGCTAAGTTTAAAAATCGTTCATCTGATTTTAATTATAAAAATATAATATTATAATAAAACAAATAATTATATATATAATAATATATTATAATAAAACAAATTACTTTATATATATTATAATAAAACAAATAAATTTATATTATAATAAAACTGATAACTTTCCCCATCCTACTCTACTTTTTAACTGAGACAAATGGGTTGAAATAAGGACGGTGGGACATGGCCAGTGAGGTAACAAAGTTCTTAAATTAATATTATTGTTGAAGAAGATAATTGCGGGTCCCAAAATAAATTTCTGGGTCCCATGAAAAATAAGTCAATTTTATAACAAACACATTATTCTAAACCCCTCTATTTATATCAAATATTGAACAAATATCTACCACACATCACTTATTTTACTTATTTTTAATCAATACCTTTTATCATCAATTATTTACACATTTTTAATTTTTCAACAACTATTCACAATTAATATTATAGACTCACAATACTGACAATCGGATCGTTCCCAGGGAAAAAGAGGTCTTCCGTATAAACAGCGCACAATCAAATTAATAACTCCTTTTCTCATCAGAACTCTAAATATTGTCCATAATGTTAACAGGTCTAATAATATCATATCAAATAATATGATTTACTGTGTTGTGACATTGATTGATTTAATAGTATAAAATATTGTGCGGTTGCTACTGTAACAATTATTGAGTTAAAATATTATGCAATTGCTATTGTAACAATTATTGAATCAATAATTATGAAATATTGTTCAATACCGTGTATTACTGTGGAGTATCGCGTGCTACTATTCTTTTATTATCGGGTATTTCTACCGTTAAAAGTGTTAGTATCGTTGACAATTTTTTTTATTAAAAAGGTTATTTTTATCGTTTTCAGTATCCGAAAATATTTCGTTGTGGAGCTCACCAAGAATTGGTTATTTCGGTACCGTCGTACTTTACCTAATATTCTCCGACAAAACGAATATTTCCCGATAGAATGAATATTTTCCGACATACTTTTTATCTTATAATTTACACATATCACCCTTAACTTTATTATTTAATCAATTTAACACATTAATGTTTAGAATATATAATAATTATAAGGAAAAATTAAATTTTATTTCATAAAAATTAGGGTCTTACATTTATAACTTAATTTGAAATTCCATTGGGAGGAGTATTTTCTCAACTCATTATAGAGTTTATGAATTAGTTCATTATACAAGGTGTTATGTTATATAATGACAACCCTTTTTCGTACCTATTGAGTATTATTAAGTATCTGCGATCATTTATATTTTTTGTCAAAACCTCACCTCCCAAAAAACACATGACTTGAACATAACTATTCATCTTAAATATTCTATAAAAATATCATTCATAACATTACTTTAAAAGTAGACAAATATTTAATTTGAAACAAATTATACAAATAAATATCATAATCATTAATTTTGGGAAGAATGAGTATGTTTCAAAAATACAATGTGTTAAAATCCTTTATAAAACATTCTTATCGATTAAATATATGTCCATTCTTAGTGAAGAGGGTAGAAATAATAAAATTTAATTATCAGTTTTTTAAAATATATATTATATTTTACATAATTTTAGTTGTGAAGAATATATATACACATATCAAAATTATGTGAAAAAACAGCAACATTTTAGTTCAATTGATGGACTAGGCTTTCTGCAAAGCAAGAGATCCTAGGGTTGAACCTTGGCAATGACTAAGTAGGGGTGTGTTTAATTTCATAGTTCAAAAATTAGCAAATCTGACGCCGGGCGAGATAACGATTATCCTGCGGGCTGGTAAACAATGAATTCACAAACAAAGGAACAAGATATTCACCAAATAATACAGAGAAATCTCTCTAATGTGTATAATATTTTTATCAAAATTCAAGTCTATCTAATTCAACCCACAAGCCGGGTTTATATATAGCTAACAAAACTTTCTCTCCAAGTTAGTCTAGAATCTTCCTAGAGATATGAAAATAAAAAACAGAAATAAAATCATCCTAAGGATGTGAAAAAGATTCTAACAAACTTCCTAGAGATACGGAAAAGATATCGTAACAAAAATAACAACTTATTATAAAAGATTTACTGCCTAATAAAATACTATTACTATAAAGAACTAAATAATAATAATAATAATAATAATAATAATAATAATAATAATAATAATAATAATAATAATATAGTCCATCGACTTCTGAAGTTATGACGCCTCTTCGGAAGAAGTTCGCCACACCCGAAGTCATGACGCTATCCGAAGCTGAAGTCATGACGTCATCCAAATTAAAGTCGAACTCTGACCCCAAAGACACGAACCGAACGCTTGACCCTGAAGTCAACCGATACCGTTGTGCAGATCCCTTAGTTTTTGGTCCTTTAACATCATCATCGTACTATCCGACCATTCAGGATCTTCGCCCAGAAATCCTCCTGCATCAGTCTCTCCGTGTTGGAAAGAACTCGTCCTCGAGTTCAACACAGATAGAATGGAAACTGTATGAAAAGATACTTCGATAACTGAATTTTTTTTTATTCGATCCTGGGACAAGATTTATCTATTGGTGAATGTCCCTCATCGCCGATAGTCCTGATAGAAGCTCTTCGGGTAATTCCTGTACATCGACTGACACTTCAGTGCTTTCAGCTGTCGAACTGCTCCCACAAGGAAGTAGGACATACACCACACCTTCACGATATATCATGTAAGACCCCAAATTATTAATAAATGAAATTTAATTTTCTCTATTTATTATTTTGAAATAGTAAGGGTTGAATTGATTAATGAGGTAGTTATGGGTAAAATGCGCAAATATTTTAAATGAGCAAGTGGTTATAAAATATTAATTGTTATCGGGGAATATTCGTTTGGTCGTGGAATATTCTTACTGTCGAGGAATATTCGTACGACGGCGCAGCCTTGTGTGGGCCCCATAACGGAAAGCGATTGGATGAAGAAAACGACAAGTATAAGTTGTTTATAAATAACGGCGTAGTTGTTACCGTTAATACTGTTAGAATACCCGGTGGTTAAAACACAGTAATACGCGTTGTTGCACAGTAGCACACGGTATTGCACCAATTATTGATTCTTACGTAAGAAGACACTACTCAATAATTATTATAGTAATTACTGTTCAGTATTTTATTTTATTGATTCAATAATTGATGCGTTGATATTTTATATTACTGTTGCTACAATAATTATCACTACACAGTATCTTCCATTATCGGAGCAATAATTCATATTATCTGAATAATATTATTAGATAACATTATTGGCAATGTCTAGAAAGTTCTGTCTAAGAATAGGTTTGGTCACCTAATTACGCATCAGTAAGGAGAAATCCTTATTGGAAAGCCCCCTTTTTCCTAGGAACGACCTGGTTGCCAGTACTGTGATTCTGTAATATTATTCGTGAATAATTAATTATTGATTTATATGATGAGGAAAATATTAATTTTATGTGGATATAGATGGAGAAAAAAATTTTAAATGTGACAATTGTTGAAAATTAATATTTTATCTTTTTCTGATAAAATAATTCATTTAAATATATTATTTTAATAATATAATAATGATGATATTTTTACAATGAATGGGTGATATATGAGTATATGAGGAGAAAGAGTATTTTGTGGCATTAAATGATTAACACATGTTTTGTGTAGACCTGGCAAACTTGGCCCAAGCCCGCGGGCCAGGCCGGCCCGCCCGCCCGCCACGGGCTGGGCTATGGGCTGCAGTTTTCTAGCCCAGGAAAAGCTGGGCCGTTTTGGCCCGACCCGTGATAGCCCGGCCCGCGGGCGGCCCGGCCCGGCCCGCAGCCCGTAACTTTTTTTTAAAAAACAAAATGTTGCTACTTGTGGGGCTTGAACACAAGACTTGTAAATAAATAAATAAGAGTTCAAACCAACTGAGCTACAACAATTGTTTATTTTTAATGCAATCTTTAATATATTGTTTCTTTACTTTTGTTCAAATTTACTATTCCTAAAAAGTAAAACTTAAATCGTACATTTATAATATAAAACTAAACAATTAATGCTTACTTAAATCGTGCATTTATAATAAGTAAAACTTAAATATTACACTTTATTTATATAATTTTTTATATAAATAAAGTGTATTATTTTAGTAATATATAATTATGTAAAATAACACATAATTGCACAGCAATATTAAATTAACAATTTATTATTTTAAAAGCATACAAAAAACATAATCTTAATATTCATACATATAGTTTTTCATTTTTCTAAAATAGCGTGAGTGTCTTTATAATATAGTATTATATTTTATTTCATGTATTTATTAGTGTATAACAGTATCTCTTTAAGATTGTGTCATAATTTTTCTTTATGTCGCTATAAATTTGATTTTATTGTAATTTTATTATTCTTAATTAATAATACTAATTTATAATACTATTAAAATTTTAATTGATTGAGATATGTAGTAAATAATTTCAAAGTATAAAACTATTAAACTAACAATTATTAGTTTAAGTTAGTTAATATAATTATAAAAATTTAAAATTATCTATATATTAGTATTAATTACAATATTTATTATTTTTAAAAGTTAAATAAATTATATTAATTTTAAAGAATCATATTTTAGTTAATTTGGAAAGTAAATCAATCATTATCCCTTAATTATGCATTATCCCTACTTATTTAGAAAGTAAATCAATCATTATCCCAAATCATGCCTTTAGAATAATATCTAAAATTATAATATTATTAAAATTTTAATTGACTGAGATATGTAGTTAATTTAAGTAATTAGAATTATTTTTTATTATTTTTAATATTTATTATTATTACTGTTTTTGGTGTATCAAGATTTTGCAAAAAAAAAAATATAGGAAAAAGCCCGCGGGCCGGGGCGGCCCGCCCAACCCGGGCCACAGGCTTAAAAAATCTGGCCCGCCAAAACTCGGGCCTTTTCGGCCCGGTCCGCCGTTGGCCCGGCCCGCGCTCGGCCCGACCCGGCCCGTCCATTTGCCAGGTCTAGTTTTGTGTGTCGGTGGACCCCAGTAATTGACTGAAATTTGATTATAGCTTGTAAAATCGTCCATTTATGGATTTCGATCAATTTCTGTTTGGAATTTGGAAAAACTTTCTTCTACAAAGTTGTAGATAATTGAATTTCCTATAAAAAGTCATGAGATTTGAATTTTCTGATGAAATGGCTATTTATTATGAATTATTGAATTTCCGAAGTTCCGAAATAATTGGTTTTTGAAAGTTTTAATTATTCTTATTTACAAAATCGTTTTTTTGCTTGGTGGGCTGCATTAAACATGTGCAATGAGCTGAAATCAGATTTCAAGAGGTGGGCTTGACAATTTTGTAAATATAAATATTATTATATTTAATTTTCTGCTTTGCTGTTCTAAGCATTTTTCTATAAATAGGGTGCTTATGTTAGAATTAAAAATCACACCAGAAACTGAAATCTTCTCTCTCTTTCTCTCTCGATATATTGAGCGTATTCTTGTGAGTATTTTAATACTTTGAGTGTTGCTATACGGTGCAAGTTCAAGTCATAGCCTATATCCGGTGTTTAAACTTGAAGTACTGTCTTTACGAGGTAAGGATGTTATTTCTTTTTAAATGATATTATTTTCTTCAATATCATTATGTCGAAGTATTGATCTGAACTTTTTATCAAATTTGAAACTTTTTCATGTCGGGGTTACTATTCATGAGTTACTATTCATGAGTTACTATTTAGGAGTTACTATTCATGAGTTATTATTCACGAGTTACTATTTACGAGTACTATTCACGAAGCATGATGATAATTTTTGTGAAATTTCTATCTTTTGGTGTCGAAAGTACTATTCACGTATACAGCACTATTCACGAATACGACACTATCCACCGAAAAATAAAAATTTCTTCTTTTTGTCCAAAATATCTATTCTGGATACTAGCTTTGATTGTATCCATGTTTTGATCATTCTTAAATTTTACTCCACTATGATTATTTATGAGGTATTTTTGGATAGAAAATAGCTGAAATACGAATCCTTAATATTTATTCTTTTGTTTCACTGGATTCGTTTTTTTTAAAATATTTTTCATCATTCTCAGTCCTAAATGATGATATAACTGAATATCTTTGGCCTGTAGTGCAAAGATAAATGATTTCTGATGAATATCTTTGGCCCGTAGTGCAAAGATGAACAGGTGTTTAGATGAACATGACCAACTGATGAATATCTTTGGCTTGTAGTGCAAAGATGAATAGATTGATGTTACAGGGATAAAATATTGATGATGGACTTTTAAATTCATAGATAATAGTAGATTTCATTCTCTACGTAACTCTTCTATGAATTATTATTTTCCGCTGTGAATATTGATTTAAAACTTGTTGTCTATTGTATTCTATTAGATTTTTCCCTATTGAAGACTAACGATAATTTGTTATGTATTATCTTAGTCATAATGTTCTTTACTGGGCTAGTTGAGCTCACCCTTTTCCTTTTGTTCCATTTTTCTTCTCAGGAAGCGAGAATGTAGCGAGTACTAGTCGGGGTATGGAATTAAGGTTCTAGAAAGTCGTTTTAGTAGTCCTCACCATTTTTGTATAATAATGTATCAATAATTGTAATGAGGACTTATTTGAGTATGGATATTGTCTAGATGACAATATTTGTATTTAAACTCACAGTTTTTATGTTGTATTAATAAAGTTGTAGTTGTATCTGTACCATGTATATATTTTGACGACTCAGAACGGGTGTTGTATACCTATTTTGGGGGCGTCACATATCGGCCTCCGTTAGGAATCTAGTCATGGATAACATGTTCGGACTCCCGACTGCTCGAGCCAAACTGGCCTCTTCTTGCCGAGGCGCTAGTATAACCTTATTTCTTTTAAAACAAAGGGAATACGTATTCTTCCGACCATCATGAACAACTCTTCGTCATATTGCCTATGTGACGCCCCCAAAATTAGGTATTTATCACCCATCTTGGGTCGTCAGATACATGGTACAAAATACAAATACAAACTTAATTATACAAATATCGTGTAACATACGACAATACATAAACTGAGAGTTCTAAAAGGAATATTGTCATCTAGACAATATCCATACTCAAGGAGTCCTCATTACATTTATTATCACACTATTTAACAGAATGGTAAAGACTACTAATGCTATCTTTTGGACCATCACTCCTTTCCCTGACTCGTCCCAGTTATATTCTCATTTCCTGAAGAGAACATTGAAAGAAAGGGTGAGCTCAACTAGCCCAGTAAGAAATATTATGACTAAGATAATGAAGAATAAATTATCAATAGTCTTCAACAATGTTAAACTGATAAAATACAATAGACATCAAGTTTAACTGCAGCGGAATAAGCAATCCATTAGAAGAGTCAAGTAGAGAATAAAACCTACTATCTTCTATGATTTAAAAATATTTCCATCAACTTTTATCACTGAGACTCAGCTTAATAAATAAACCACATCTTCTAATCATCCTTGTATTACGGGCCAAGGATATTCATTAAATCATCAATGATCATGACTATACCGAAAAATCCCTGGTCATAATCATACCACAAACTGTCTATCAATGCATTACAAGCCACTGAGGACTTTTACCACACCACTTATAACATCACAGTTCATGATTATACCGAATGATCCCTGGTCATAATCATACTAAGTCCATCTATGCACGTAAGCCAAAGATGACTTTTAACATAAAATAAACATGAGGATGATGACAATGTTATAGGAATTCAATTAAACAAGTTCAAGAATTAGTTTATCCAAGAACTAATAATATCCAAATTGTCAACATGATACTTCTTTGTAAAGTAACAGTCAAGAATGCTCAGAAGAATATTTTCATGAAAAGATACTGGTTGAAGCGCAAATATCAAGGATATTCCACTAATTTCATGGAGTATAGAAATCAAAACTTTAACCAAATGAGTATAATAAAGAATATATGAAACTGCAAATGGATTTTCACCAGTCATGCGGTAATCCACGTATACAGATCATTTCCACAATTTAATAAGGAATGAATATAAAGGATCATTCACCATGCATGTAGCAATCCACATAGACAGGTTATTCCAACAGAATAATAAAGAATGGAATAATAGAAGGATTCACCATGCATGCGATAGAGACCGCACAGACAGGTTATTCCCAACAGAATAATAAATGCGGAATAATAAATATGGAACCAGGTCAGGTGAAATTCACACCGACAGGATATTCCGACAGAATAATAAATGCGGAATAATAAATGATGGAACCAGGTCAGGTGAAATTCACACCGACAGGATATTCCGACAGAATCGTAAAGAACGGAATAATAAAAGAATTTCACCAAGTATGCGGTACTTCGCATAAACAGGTTATTCCAACATAATAATAAAGAATGGAATAACAGAAGAAGATCACCAAGTATTGGGTAAACCGCATATACAGGTTATTCCATCAAGTATAGGGTAAACCACGCATACATGTTATTCCAACAGAATAATAAAGAATGGAATAACATAGGTTCTCTTCATGAATAAGAAAGAATAACACCCCTTACCATTTTAAAGAAGAACTGAAATAAAGAAGTAGTTAAGTGGCAGAATACTCTTCTTCTTTCTCTCTATAGTTTCTCTCTCTAGAGTTCAGTGAATTCGTAAGAAAATAATGAAGGAATGAGCTTCTATTTATAGGAAAATGGAATGCATAGTAACTAATCCATGAACGGCCCAAATTGATTTACTTTAATCTGACGGTCCATATTTAAAGAAAAATCTTTTAAATAAAATATAATATATTCTATTTATAGAATAACTTTAATAAAGTATTCTGTTTTATATAAAAAGATTTTACTATGCAAAATACTATGCACAATAGAATATAATATATTCTATTTATAGAATAACTTTAATAAAGTATTCTGTTTTATATAAAAAGATGTTTCTGTTTTATTACGTTAATAATACGAATAAAACAAAACTTCATTATCGCTAAATAATTCATATTATTAATTGACAATAATTGAATCAAACTGAGTGACTTCTCACATAAGCATCAATACCGTGTGCTACTATGCAACTACACGTATTACTGTACTTTTACTACCGAGTAGTTCAACAGTATCAACGGTAAAACTTCTGCCGTTATTTTTAATAAAATATTTTTGTCGTTTTCTCAATCTGACAATAATTTCGTTGTGGGGTCCACCAATGATTGTACCGTCGTACGAATATTCTCCGTAAATAGTAACTCGTGAATAGTACTTCGACACAAAAAGTGTCCCAAATACTCGAGTGAACAATACTAGAGTGAATAGTAATTTGGGTGAATAGTAACCCGTGAATAGTAACTCGTGAATAGTAACTCCGACACAAAAAGTGTCTCAAATACTCGAGTGAATAATATTAGAGTGAATACTAATTTAGATGAATAGTAACCCGTGAATAGTAACTCCTGAATAGTAACTCATAAATAGTAACTCCGACACAAAAAGTGTCCTAAGTACTCGAGTGAACAATACTAGAGTGAATAGTAATTTGGGTGAATAGTAACCTGTGAATAGTAATTCGTGAATAGTAACTCATCAATAGTACTCCGACACAAAAAGTGTCCTAAATACTCGAGTGAACGATACTAGAGTGAATAGTAATTTGGGTGAATAGTAACTCGTGAATAGTGACCATGTATTTTATGACAACTTGTTTACTTAAAAAAAAATTCACATATCACCCTTAACTTTAACCTTTTATCAATTTAACCATTTACCAAAATAGAAAAATTGAATACTTTTATTTCATAAAATTCGGGGTCTCACAATCTCCCCTCCTTATTGAATTTCGCCCTCAAAATTAACGTACGTACCTGATATTCGAAGAGATGAGAATACCTTACTTTCTTTTCGGATTGTACCTTTCCGGATAATTCCGCTCTATCATGATTTTTCCATTTCTCATCTCCTGTATTTTGAATATCATTCTAGAATATACCTTCAAAACAAAGGTTAATCGACATACCACAATTTATCCACTTATTAAGTAAACAATTTCAGCTTAGGTAAGTCACACCCTAGCGAAGTATATTACTCGTCTTCTAGACTAATATCTCCGTCAGTGACCATATCCCTGTAACATCAATCAACAATTTCTGTCTACAATCATATGAATAACTCAAAATCATAATTGTGATTCTGAATTACTTTTCGCACCCAGGAAGAAGAAAATTTACATCACCTATCTTCACCTGAAACATCAAAAATCATAGTTATACCAAATCACAATTCCTGCTCATAATCATACTAATAAATTCATCTTTGCACTACGGCTAAAGATTTACAACTGTATAACCAATAATCAACAGTTAATCTTCGCACTACAGGCCAAGGATATACAACTGTAAAATCAATAATGCTGAGACTCAGCTTAATAGTATCACGACCACGAATTATCCATGCACTACGTGCCAAAGATAATCGTGTTTTCAATTACGGTCATGATTATACTAAACAATCCCTGGTCATAATCATACCAAGTCCATCTATGCACGTAAGCCACATATGACTTTTACCACATCTATGAATTAATATTTCATTGCTGAGACTCATCTCAATAATTAATCCACATCATCGAATCATCCTTGCACTACAGGCCAAGGATATTCTTTAGTATCACGACCACGAATTATCCATGCACTACGTGCCAAAGATAATCGTGTTTTCAATTACGGTAATGATTATACCGAACAATCCCTGGTCATAATCATACCAAGTCCATCTATGCACGTAAGCCACAGATGACTTTTACCACATCTATGAATTAATATTTCACTGCTGAGACTCAGCTCAATAATTAATCCACATCATCGAATCACCCTTGCACTCCGGCTAAGGATATTCTTTAGTATCACGACCACGAATTATGCATGCACTACGGCTAAAGATAATCGTGTTTTCATCAACGGTCCTGATCATGCCATAAAACAATTAGTCTTTGCACTACGGCCAAAGAGAATCCATAGTCATAATCATACCAAAAACTGTCCATCAATGCATTACGGGCCAATGAGGACTTTTTTCACATCATTTGTAACATTACGGTCATGATTATACCGAATAATCCCTGGTCATAATCATACCAAGCCCATCTGTGCACTACAGGCCACAGATGACTTTCAACAAAATATAAACATGAGAATGAGGTATTGACGTATATAGGGTTTCAAACCTCTTAGAAACTTTCGCGTCATTCGCTCCTCATTATCGACCAAATGGGATGCAAACCGGGATAACTCCGCAAACTTAACCTCGTACTGTGATATGATCATATTATTTTGCTCCAATGCTTATCTCAACATTGTTAGATGCCATTTTCAAACACTGCCACAAAACAAGGGTTAATTAACATATCACATATTATTCCTATACTCTGACCGACCAATTAAATACCAAATAAACTTAGGTAGGTCATACTAGCGAAGGAATTCCCCGTCTCTCCCCTCCTAGTTCTTATCTTACATCTCAGCCAGGGATCATATCCCTAAGCTCTGATACCAACTGTGACGCCCCCAAAATTAGGTATTTATCACCCATCTTGGGTCGTCAGATACATGGTACAAAATACAAATATAAACTTAATTATACAAATATCGTGTAACATACGATAATACATAAACTGAGAGTTCTAATAGGAATATTGTCATCTAGACAATATCCATACTCAAGGAGTCCTCATTACATTTATTATCACACTATTTAACAGAATGGTGAGGACTACTAATGCTATCTTTTGGACCATCACTCCTTTTCCTGACTCGTCCCAGCTATATTCTCATTTCCTGAAGAGAACATTGAAAGAAAGGGTGAGCTCAACTAGCCCAGTAAGAAATATTATGACTAAGATAATGAAGAATAAATTATCAATAGTCTTCAACAATGTTAAACTGATAAAATACAATAGACATCAAGTTTAACTGCAGCGGAATAAGCAATCCATTAGAAGAGTCAAGTAGAGAATAAAACCTACTATCTTCTATGATTTAAAAATATTTTCATCAACTTTTATCACTGAGACTCAGCTTAATAAATAAACCACATCTTCTAATCATCCTTGTATTACGGGCCAAGGATATTCATTAAATCATCAATGATCATGACTATATCGAAAAATCCCTGGTCATAATCATACCACAAACTGTCTATCAATGCATTACAAGCCACTGAGGACTTTTACCACACCACTTATAACATCACAGTTCATGATTATACCGAATGATCCCTGGTCATAATCATACTAAGTCCATCTATGCACGTAAGCTAAAGATGACTTTTAACATAAAATAAACATGAGGATGATGACAATGTTATAGGAATTCAATTAAACAAGTTCAAGAATTAGTTTATCCAAGAACTAATAATATCCAAATTGTCAACATGATACTTCTTTGTAAAGTAACAGTCAAGAATGCTCAGAAGAATATTTTCATGAAAAGATATTGGATAAAGCACAAATATCAAGGATATTCCACTAATTTCATGGAGTATAGAAATCAAAACTTTAACCAAATGAGTATAATAAAGAATATATGAAACTGCAAATGGATTTTCACCAACCATGCGGTAATCCACGTATACAGATCATTTTCACAATTTAATAAGGAATGAATATAAAGGATCATTCACCATGCATGTGGCAATCCACATAGACAGATTATTCCAACATAATAATAAATGCAGAATAAAAAAATATGGAACCAGGTCAGGTGAAATTCACACCGACAGGATATTCCGACATAATAATAAATGCGGAATAATAAATGATGGAACCAGGTCAGGTGAAATTCACACCGACAGGATATTCCGACAGAATCGTAAAGAACGGAATAATAAAAAAATTTCACCAAGTATGCGGTACTTCGCATAAACAGGTTATTCCAACATAATAATAAAGAATGAAATAACAGAAGAAGATCACCAAGTATTGGGTAAACCGCATATACAGGTTATTCCACCAAGTATAGGGTAAACCACGCATACAGGTTATTCCAACAGAATAATAAAGAATGGAATAACATAGGTTCTCTTCATGAATAAGAAAGAATAACACCCCTTACCATTTTAAAGAATAACTGAAATAAAGAAGTAGTTAAGTGGCAGAATACTCTTCTTCTTCCTCTCTATAGTTTCTCTCTCTAGAGTTCAGTGAATTCGTAAGAAAATAATGAAGGAATGAGCTTCTATTTATAGGAAAATGGAATGCATAGTAACTAATCCATGAACGGTCCAAATTGATTTACTTTAATCTGACGGTCCATATTTAAAGAAAAATCTTTTAAATAAAATATAATATATTCTATTTATAGAATAACTTTAATAAAGTATTCTGTTTTATATAAAAAGATTTTACTATGCAAAATACTATGCACAATAGAATATAATATATTCTATTTATAGAATAACTTTAATAAAGTATTCTGTTTTATATAAAAATATGTTTCTGTTTTATTACGTTAATAATACGAATAAAACAAAACTTCATTATCGCTAAATAATTCATATTATTAATTGACAATAATTGAATCAAACTGAGTGACTTCTCACATAAGCATCAATACCGTGTGCTACTATGCAACTACACGTATTACTGTACTTTTACTACCGAGTAGTTCAACAGTATCAACGGTAAAACTTCTGCCGTTATTTTTAATAAAATATTTTTGTCGTTTTCTCAATCTGACAATAATTCCGTTGTGGGGTCCACCAATGATTGTACCGTCGTACGAATATTTCCCGTAAATAGTAACTCGTGAATAGTACTTCGACACAAAAAGTGTCTCAAATACTCGAGTGAACAATACTAGAGTGAATAGTAATTTGGGTGAATAGTACCCCGTGAATAGTAACTCGTGAATAGTAACTCCTGAATTGTAACTCCGACACAAAAAGTGTCTCAAATACTCGAGTGAATAATATTAGAGTGAATAGTAATTTAGATGAATAGTAACCCGTGAATAGTAACTCGTGAATAGTAACTCATGAATAGTAACTCCGACACAAAAAGTGTCCTAAATACTCGAGTGAACAATACTAGAGTAAATAGTAATTTGGGTGAATAGTAACCTGTGAATAGTAATTCGTGAATAGTAACTCATGAATAGTACTCCGACACAAAAAGTGTCCCAAATACTCGAGTGAACGATACTAGAGTGAATAGTAATTTGGGCGAATAGTAACCCGTGAATAGTAACTCGTGAATAGTGACCATGTATTTTATGACAACTTGTTTACTTTAAAAAAAATTCACATATCACCCTTAACTTTAACCTTTTATCAATTTAACCATTTACCAAAATAGAAAAATTGAATACTTTTATTTCATAAAATTCGGGGTCTCACAGCCTAGGTCGGCCCAACAACAGATAGCATGCGTCCATTGCCACCTCATCGCACCACGCTCTATCAAAATATTTATTGCTGATGGAGAAAGACACTAAAAACTTTTTATCCACTCTTACTTTATTGCCTTTTTTTAACCACGACAACTTATATGGTTTAGGATGCCCATTCGTTTTTAACTGCAATTTCTTGACAGCCTCTTCGGACACTATGTTCTTACAACTGCCACCGTCAATGATTAACTTGCAGACTTTACTTGCTATAGTGCAAGTTGTTTGAAAGATATTGGTTCTCAACTAATCATCTTCAGAATCACCTTTATGATTTGGTAGACTCTTGCGAACGATCAGGGTCTCCTGGCTATCTTCATAC
Organism: Panax notoginseng; assembly: GCA_016801055.1. NCBI lineage: Eukaryota > Viridiplantae > Streptophyta > Magnoliopsida > Apiales > Araliaceae > Panax > Panax notoginseng. The sequence goes on along the minus strand of CM029013.1, from coordinate 260,460,529 downwards.
GATCCGTTTTCCTCTTCGTCGCCATCATCATATTCGTCATACTCATGTTCTCCATAAGGTTCTCCTTCATCTTCATATTCATCATATATTTCTTTTTCATCTGCATATTCGTTATATACAGGTTTTCCATACTCATCTACTTCATCCTCAACCAACTGTTCTTCATCAAAATCAGAATTAAAATTATAAAATTCCTCATCACGATCAAGGTGCGAGAAATATTCTGGAACTTTCTCAGTCGGATAATGTCCATGAGAATAATACTCTTCCTCGTCATAATCAAGGTATGGGAAATACTCCGGGACTTCCTCGGTCGGATACTGTCCATGAAAATAATACATTTCCTTGTCATAACTCGATTCATAATCATAAGATTCTTCATCGTGTTCAAGGTGTGGGACTACTTCAGCCGGAAACTGTCCACGTTAGTGATCAAGGTGCATGACTTCCTCCTTCAAAACTTGTCCACGTCGACCCCGAGTCAGCGCCTTAATCCTCAATCATCTCGTCTTAAATGTTACGATCCTGGTCCGGGTCTTCCTCAGCCGGAATCTGCCCTTTATGACCACAATCACGACCACCAGCCATTAAAATCGATGAGTCTATTCCCAGAAAGATGTTTGAGCTTTGATACCAACTGACACCGTCGAGATAACGATTATCCTACGGGCTGGTAAACAATGAATTCACAAAAAAAAGAACAAGAGATTCACCAAATAACACAGAGTAATCTCTCTAATGTGTATAATATGTTTATCAAAATTCAAGTCTATCTAATTCAACCCACAAGCCGGGTTAATATAGCTAACAAAACTTTCTTTCTAAGTTAGTCTATAATCTTCCTAGAGATATGAAAATAAAAAATTGAAATAAAATCTTCCCAGGGATGTGAAAAAAATTCTAACAAACTTCCTAGAGATACGGAAAGATATCCTAACAAAAATAACAACTTATTATAAAAGATTTATTGCCTAATAAAATACTATTACTATAAAGAACTAAATAATAATAATAATAATAATAATAATAATAATAATAATAATAATAATAAAGTCAATTGACTTCTGAAGTTATGATGCCTCTTCAGAAGAAGTTCGCCACACTCGAAATCATGACGCTATCCGAAGTCGAAGTCATGACGTCATTCGAAGTCGAACTCCGACCTCGAAGACACGAACCGAACTCTTGACCCCGAAGTCAACCGATACCGTTGCACTGATCCCTTAGCTTTTGGTCTTTTAACATCATTATCATACTATCCAACCATTCAGGATCTTCGGCCAAAAATCCTCCTGCATCAAAATTCTTGATTGGAGGAAAAGGAGTATACATGTTGGTTATGCTTCAAAATTATGGTTTTATCAAAGTCCCACATCGGCTATTTTTGGAACACTCATAGTGTATATTAGTACTTTTTGCTATGAGCTTAGTAACATGGTTGAGAAAATAGGGATGAGCTCGCGCACATGAGGATGACTAAGGAATTGGGTTAGGCCAAACTTGGTTTTTGGATTTTTCGGTCAGAAAACCTTAGTGCGTGTGTGCGCGCGATACGCCCGCGTAGGGGGGCGTCGATCCGGTCAATTATGCCTTGCGGGTACACCCAAGTGGCCCGCTGTTTTGCTTAAATCCCTAACTGTTATTTTTTTAATACCCTAGCCGTTCTGAGCTTTTATTAGCATTATTTTTTCCCAATTTAATTGGTATTTATTTTTGTAACTCCCAAGTGTTCCTTTAAAAACTCCAACGTTCTCTTGAACGTTATTTCCAAAAAAATGTTCTTTTTCCAACGTTCTTATTTTTCTTAAAAGTACCAATTGTTCTTCGAAGAATAATATACACAGTAATACACACAGCAGAATATACAGTTTCTTCTTCTCCTTGTCTCAAAAGTCTGTTCATATATACTACTCTGTGTTAACTGTTAATTGGGCAATCCACAAAGACATGTCCACAGTCTCCTTCTGTGAGTACACACGATCAGAAACTTTACCGTTTAATCCTGAAGAGTGACCGCCGGTAGCCCATTTGTACCTGTGATTATTATCAGTGAGGGCGAAATCACTTTTTAAGATAGTAATTTTACTGCGTCTCAATTTCCAACCAAGTTATTCCAATTTTACTTTCATTCAACTATTAATCTTATTAATACTGATATATATTTTCCAACCTAACAACATCAAAATTATTCAATAGTTGCTCCTTCTGTCTGAGCTCCATAATAATTTGGGTGCGTCTGAATTTGGTTTGGCGTCCGTTGACACGACTTGTCCCACAGAGATACTGCAGAGAGAAAAGATGTTTTTAATTAGCCTTGAAGTTCATCAAAAACTACGGATGTTGCCACTACCCTTTTGCATTAGACAAAGTATACGGATGTTGCCACTACTCTTTTGCATTAGACAAAGTTTATTTTTCTTTTCTTTTCCTTTTGTCTTTTTCCTCCTATTCTTTTCTATAATGTTATCTTCCTTCTTTTTTTTCTTTTGTCAAATGGCATTTCTTTAAGAAAATAATCTTAAGTGAGACAAGTCTTTGAATTACAAATTATAGCTCCATAAGAAAAAAAATAACGAGTACTATAGTTGTATATTGCAAGGAGTAACCAATTTTAATATTTTAATAAGGAAATTTCTTTTCTTTTCCTTGTCTTTTTCCTGCTATTCTTTTCTATAATGTTATCTTCCTTCTTTATTTTCTTTTGTCAAGTGGCAATGGCATTTCTTTAAGAAAATAATCTTAAGTGAGAACAAGTCTTTGAATTATAAATTATAGCTCCATAAGAAAAAAAATAAAGAGTACTATAGTTGTATATTGCAATGTGTATATAACCAATTTTAATAAGGAAAATAAATTGAATTGATTAACATATTTACAATAAATAAACCCAAGTTAAAAAAGGAAATTAAATAATCCTATGGACTATGGTGTAATTTATTTATATTTTAGAGTTAATGAGGATAAAAAACAAAATAAATAAGTCTCACTTTCACATCAAAAAGAAAATGACCCAAATAAATGGGTCTGACGAGACGGCCTTTAATTTTTGTTTCATCACACAATAATTTCCTACCTATAATTTTCTAATCCCAATAGATTCCCCTTATTGGCATCCCCAAAATGGAGAGAAAAGAAAAAACAAAAAGAAAGAAAAAAGAAACCTATAATTTTCATGATTTAATTTTCTTTATTATTTTATAAGAATATCAATCTGATAAATGACTACATGCATATGCCGGAAGGTTTTCTTCCCCTATAAATATCTTACAGAAATCAACACACTATACAACATACACATTCCAAACATGTCTCCCTTCACCATTACCATTCTCTTCCTTCTCCTTGCAACCCTATTGTGGTTCATCCTTAGCTGGATGACGCAAAACCAAAACCAAAACCAAAACCGCAAACTACCGCCAGGTCCCCTAGCCTTACCAATCATCGGTAACCTCCACATTTTAGGAGCCCTCCCCCACCGCGCCATCCACACCTTAGCCAAAAAATACGGTCCCATAATGTCCATCCGCCTGGGAAATGTCCCAGTAATCGTCGTCTCGTCTCCCCAAGCCGCCGAGCTCTTCCTCAAAACACACGACACTACTTTCGCTAGCCGCCCTAAGACTCAAGCCTCCGAAATATTGTCTTATGGAACAAAAGGGATGGTTTTCACCGAATACGGTCCGTATTGGCGAAATATTAGGAAATTTTGTACACTAGAGCTTCTTAGTGCTACAAAAATTGACTCATTTGCTCGAATGAGAAGGGAGGAGGTGGTGTTGTTTGTTGAGAATATTAAAGAAGCCGCGGCGGCGGGGCAAGTGGTGGATGTTAGTGAAAAGGTTGGGGGTTTGATTGAAGATATGATGGTTAGGATGTTGTTTGGGCACAGCATAAGAGATGATAGGTTTGATTTGAAGTGTAATATTCAGGAGATAACGGATGCGGCAGGAGCTTTCAATATTGCTGATTTTTTGCCAATTCTTGCTCCGCTTGACCTTCAGGTACGACTGATTTTCCGATTCTGAGTCCAAGAAGTTCAAATGGACATATTTTATAGAAATAAATTACATTTTATATAATTGAAAGTTTGATTTGTATAACAATTGTTCTTTTAAAATCCAACTCTTTCTATATAAAATACAACTTATTTCATTAAACTTCTTAAATGAACTACTCATTTACAATTGTCTGAAATCTAGATCCCTGATTTTTCTGTTGTTTTATAGGAGTAATGATAGGTAATTAAACAATAGTTTTTTACTTTACCTAGACAAATGTTCTACAAAGGTGTATAGTAGAATCTTGTAGAGATTTGTTTAGGTAAATTAGACAACTTCAATTTAATCGCCTAGCATTTTTCTTATAGAAATGATGAACCAACTTTTTTAGAGTCTTATGAAATACCTAAATGTTTTTTGAAAATTATTTTTCTTGAAACAAATAAAGTATTAAGCTTGTTCGTTTGCACGATTAAAACACATTTCATTGCAGTATAAATGATAAAAATTGACTATAATCTTCAACAACAAAGACAGTTGAATAAGTTCAATAGTAACTATCCATAGGTGATCACATGCGGTTACAGCGGCGGATCTAGCTTATATCCGGCTATGGCAATTGCCATAGCCGGATTTTGGGCAAACTATAGTATTATATATTACTAAACAAAAGGATGTAAAAGAGAGTCAGGACTAAACCAATCTACTAGATACCTGCATGACGCAATTTGTCTTGTTGTAGGAGTAGTATTTCATGTTACAAATTGTTTGCATTTATATGAGAGCTTGACCATTAAATAATATTTTTAAATGATCATTCTTTTATGTATGCTTGACTTGAATTATGGTTAATAATTACACTATCCTCTATCTTAAGACATTTACCATGAATTTTAAAATAATTTAAGGGGATTAAGAAATTTTGTGAAGGGTAAAAGCTTGGGTAACTTGAATTTCCGTAATACTTCTTCTATCACAAAGTTTAAAATCACTAAATACAAAAAAAAAGGTGATCTTAGAACGAAAGTACGTAGTATAATTTTTAAAAAATTAAAATTAAAATAAGATTGTTTCACTTGGATTATAAGAGGTATATATACGATACAATTAGTCTTATATTTTGAATTTACATAAATCAAATAATAAAGTTGACAAATTGTAATTTCACTTAGTTATATTCCATGAGTTCTCTCTGTTTGAAAAAGTTACTCTATCTGTTTGCAAAAGTTAATCAAATAATCAACATTTTTATACATGTAAAGAAAAAGTTATTCTCTATGTTTCAAAATTAGAGATATATATATTTTTTAATTAATTTTAAAATTATAGATACATTTTTGTTTTAAACTATAAAATGTAAAGAAAAAGTTACTCTCTCTGTTTCAAAATTAGAGATATATTTTTCTTTTTAATTGGTTTTAAAATTATAGATACATTTTTGTTTTAAACTATAAAATGACAGATGCTCCTAATTTATATACCATTATTTTTTTATTATCATTTTTAATATCAAAATAATGAATTTTTAATTAATACTAAAGCTATATTTGAAAATATAAAATTATTTTTAAAAATTATCGTTTATAAATTTATTATTTTAAAACAGAAAGAGTAGAAACGAAACTTTTTTTAGACTATTCTTTCGACATCTACAAATTTATTGACGTACAAACAGTAGTTGGAAGATGGGTAGATGTTAAAGACAACCCCAGTCCATTTGTGAAATTGTGCTTTTTTAATTAATATTGTTGGTACAGAGTAATCTTAAAGGGGATTAGATTCCCTCGAGTATACAATTTCTCTTAATAAAATATTTACCTATACAAATATTATATTTAGTAAGGTACTAACTACTAAAGATATAATAATTGATGACGAATTTTATTTTGTCGGTTATTTGTGAGGAATTTTATTGTGTCATTAAATGTAATTCTTATGTCACTAAATGTGTATCCAAAAAAATTTAAATTTCACTTTGAATACGTGTGATGAAAGGGGACTTAATCTTGTAAAAAGAAATTAAATTTTTATATGTAGTAACTAATATTACATTTATGTAATTTACATAATAAATCAACAAATAAAATTTACTTGACCAACCCTCCAGATTATTGTTAGTCAGCATCATGAAGAACAACAAATAAATGCCCTTTCACTTCCGCTCTCTCTTGATGTTAAGGTTTGGATTAGACAAACATACACATTATAGTAGCAACTCATAAGTTACCTTAACAACATATATAGTAACTAATATTACATTTATGTAATTTACATAATAAATCAACAAATAAAATTTACTTGACCAACCCTCCAGATTATTGTTAGTCAGAACCATGAATGTAACACCCCATTTCCCAAAAAAGAAAAGGAATGTCACTCACAAACATAATAAATACAAACCTCGAATAAATCTCAAAATATCTCCAATTAAATTAAACACCAAATTACCACATACTCCAATTTAACTAGAAGGAACTCCACATTTACATAATCTCTACTGATAATAAATTAATGCCAAAATGGCCCAAACATCCATCTACAAAATATTAAGAAAACTAAGTCTAATAAGAAGTCTCAAAAACTAATCTACTCATTTGGATCAAAGGTAGTGTTAATTATAATATATAGTATTATTTAATAATGCATATAAAATATAATAATAATAAATTATGCAGAACATAAATAAAATAAATCTGAGTCCTTTGAATTCACAAAGTCTCTTTAAAGCAAATTTATTCCCCCACAGATGCTAAGGGTAATTGAATAATTGCTTCCCAAGATAAAACGAATTTCAATTCTTAATTAGTAGCATTACAAAATTAAGAATTCATCGAACCAAAATTTATGTTATGTACTGAACTTAAATAATGATGCATGCAAACATAAATTATTTCTATAGAATGATGCATGACTTACGGTAACGATATTGGAAGAAAATGAAGAAGGAACACTGCACACTTTGCCAACGGAACGGAAAACAGAACGAACGGAACGGGATTTTACAGAACGAACGGAACGGGATTTTACAGAAAACGGATTTTCCAGAACGGACTTGCAAAAACAGAACGGGAACGGGAATGATGAAAGGAACGGGACGGGAATTTCAGAAACAAAACGGGACGAGAAAATTTGTTATATCATTTAAATGTTTTCCCACACCATTTATTTATAGGAAAATTCTCATGTAACCGTCGTCAAAACGACGTAGTATTGTGATGATAAAAAATATATATCACAAACCCGGCCGTTACGACCACGACCCGACCCGAGTCAATTTTCTCATTCAAATTCCATTTCCAACAATCCCCCACATGAATGTAAAATTGGCTTTACAATATGCAAAATATGTTATGAATATGTAAACACTAGTTCGAGTACATAAGAAAAGATATTTCATCAGGTTAAGTAGCCTAGTGGCTTTGAACTTGCCCTAGTAAAATCTATCGGATTTACTTGGCTAATCAGTAGACTTGATGTCTTTGAACTGTCAGCTTTTCGTGTAAACCAAGACAATAGAATTCACAAAATATCTCTTCAGACATAATTGGTTCTCACGTTTGTGTTCATTTTGGCCTTGAAACACCTCTTGGTTCCGTAAGTATATTAGAGAATTCAGCCTTCAAAAATTCTCACAGAAGTGGCCCCCTTCTTACTCACGTAGGTGACTTTTATCAAGAGTATCCTGCAATACCCCACTTGAATATATTTCAAGATATAAAAATCATTAAGAGCGTAACTTATCCTGATTCTCGCGGCAGATGTGCACTGTCTCATTTTGGAATGGTTAGGAGTAATTATCTCCTCAGTGCTTTACTGAGTACTACATAGTTCGGTTTGCCCATTGAACCTAGATCTTGGGATCTCCAGTCAGCTAGGTTGGGTTGCCACTATGACGACTCTTATTTAAACAGTAGGCTTTAAACTCATTCCCCTCGATGATTTTTTCACTTGCTCTCTTGTTAAACCTTTCGTAAGCGGATCCACAATATTATCTTTTGACTTTACATAGTCAATTGAGATAATTCCATTTGAGAGCAATTGTCTAACAATATTATGTCTTCGTCGTATATGGCGTGACTTACCGTTATATAAATGACTATGTGCTCTTCCAATCGTTGATTGACTATCACAGTGTATACATATAGCTGGCACAGGTCTTGACCAATTTGGAATATCCTCTAAGAAATTACGAAGCCACTCAGCTTCTTCTCCAGCTTTGTCTAACGCAATGAATTCCGATTCCATTGTAGACCTAGCAATACACGTTTGTTTTGAGGATTTCCAAGATACTGCTGCACTACCAAGTGTAAATACATATCCACTTGTGGATTTTGAATCTTTAGTATCAGATATCCAATTAGCATCAGTATATCCTTCCAATACTGCTGGATATCTTGTATAGTGCAGTCCATAATTTTGAGTATGTTTTAAATATCCCAAAACTCTCAAAATAGCTTTCCAGTGATCTTTACCTGGATTACTCGTATACCTACTTAGCTTACTTACTGAATAAGCTATATCTGGTCTAGTACAGTTCATGACATACATTAAACTGCCTATTATACGAGAATATTCTAATTGAGATATGCCATCACCTTCATTTCTAGCTAGATGAAGATTTACATCAACTGGGGTCTTATTTAGAATTATATTATACTTGTTAAAATTTTCAAGTATTTTCTCAATGTAATGAGATTCAGATAATATAATTCCATCAGAGGTTCTAGAAATCTTGATTCCTAAAATTATATCAGCAATCCCCAAGTCTTTCATGTCAAACCTATTTGACAACATGCGTTTAGTGGAGTTGATAACTTCATTGTTGCTACCCATGATTAACATATCATTCACATAAAGACAAACAATGATATATTCTTTTTGAGTACTTTTGATATAAACACATTTGTCACACTCATTGATTTGAAATCCATTTGATAACATAACATTATCAAATTTTTCATGCCATTGTTTTGGTGCTTGTTTCAATCCATACAAGGATTTAACAAGTTTGCATACTTTCCTCTCTTGTCCAGGAGCAATAAAACTTTCAGGTTGTTCCATATATATTTCTTCATCTAATTCACCATTTAAGAATGCAGTCTTTACATCCATTTGATGTATTTCAAGTCTATTTAAAGATGCTATGGCTATTAGCATTCTAATAGATGTAATTCTTGTAACAGGTGAATAGGTGTCGAAATAATCCAATCCTTCCTTTTGTCTATAGCCTTTAACAACAAGTCTTGCTTTGTATTTATCAATTGAGCCATCAGCTTTCATCTTCTTTTTGAAGATCCATTTATACCCTAAGGGTTTTGAACCAGGTGGAAGGTCCACCAATTCCCATGTATGATTTTGCATAATGGACTCAATTTCACTATTAATTGCTTCTTTCCAATGAGAAGCATCTGGAGAGGATACTGCTTCCTTGTAGGTTTGAGGATCGTTTTCTAACAAGAATGTTAAAAAATCCGGACCAAAAGACGTTGAAGTCCTTGCCCTTTTGCTACGTCTAGGTTCATCCACTATAGACTCATTGTCTATATTTTCAAGATTATCACTAGTAGCATCTAAAGGTCTTTTGTTTGAATTTGAATCATTATTTCCATTATATGGAAAAATATTCTCAAAAAATGATGCATCTCTTGATTCAATAAATGTATTAACATGAATATCATTAATTTCAGATTTATGAACAAGAAAGCGATAAGCACTGCTGTTATTTGCATAACCAATGAAAACACAGTCAACTGTTTTTGGTCCTATCTTAACCTTTTTAGGTTTAGAAACTATTACCTTTGCTAGACACCCCCATACTCGTAAGTATTTATAACAAGGTCTATGACCTTTCCATAATTCATAAGGTGTTTTGTGAGTTTTCTTACGAGACACTTTATTAAGAATATAATTGGCAGAAAGCAAGTCTTCCCCCCATAAATTCTGGGGTGCTCCAGAACTGTTTAACATAGCATTCAACATTTCTTTCAATGTTCGGTTCTTGCGTTCAGCAATACCGTTAGATTGAAGTGAATAAGGAGCAGTAGTTTGGTGAATAATACCATGAGTAGAGCAAATCTCTTCAAATGGTGATTCATATTCACCACCTCTGTCGCTTCTTATTGCTTTAATCTTTTTGCTAAGTTGATTTTCAACTTCATTTTTATAAAGTTGAAACTTTTCTATAGCCTCATCTTTGCTTCTTAGCAAATATATATAACAATATCTTGTGCAATCATCAATAAAGGTTATGAAATATTTTTTCCCACCTCTAGTTTGCACAAACTTTAAGTCACATATATCAGTGTGAATTAAATCTAGAGGTTCAGATTTTCTTTCAACAGAATGAAAGGGTAATCTTGTCATTTTTGATTCCACACAAATTTCACATTTATGTTTTTGATTAATATCAAATTTAGGCAAGAATTCTAAATTAATTAATCTACGCAAAGTATTATAATTAACATGTCCTAATCTAGCATGCCATATGTTTGAAGATTCCAACAAGTAAGCAGAAGAATTAATTTTATTATTATCAATAGACTTCGGTACAACAGTCATAACATTCATCTTAAAGAGCCCATCATTCATGTAGCCCTTTCCTACAAACATATCATTCTTTGTAAGTACAAACTTATCAGACACAAACACCAACTTAAAACCATTCTTGCTAAGTAGTGACCCAGAAACTAGATTCTTGCGAATATCTGGCACATGAAGCACTTCATTCAAAGTCAATTCTTTGCCAGATGTCATTTTCAGTATAATCTTTCCACGTCCTTCAACCTTTGAACTTGAGGAGTTTCCCATGAAGAGTTGATCATCATTTTCTACTGGTTTGTAAGTAGAAAACATCCATTTGTTGGAACATATGTGGCGAGTAGCCCCAGTGTCCACGTACCACTCTTTAGGGTTTCCTACCATGTTACATTCAGATATAACTGCACAAAGATTAATGTCTGAAACATTTTCAGACAACTTTTCTAGTTCTGTCACATTTGCTTGAGGCTTCTGTTCTCTCTTGAACTTCTTTGGCTTTCGACATTCATTTGATTTATGTCCTGGAATGCCACAATTGAAGCACTTGCCTTTGAATTTCATCTTGGCTTTGAAATTATTTCCTTCGCGCTTCCTTTTGTTGTTGTTGTTTGGCCTTTGTTCTATCACATTTTCCTTTGCTTCATACAAATTCTTCCCACTCTTCTTGTCAGATACTCGATTGTCCTCTTCAATCCGAAGTCGAACAATCAGTTCTTCAAGATTCATTTCTTTGCGTTTATGCTTAAGATAATTCTTGAAGTCTTTCCATGACGGTGGAAGTTTTTCAATCACTGCAGCAACTTGGAATGAATCACTTAGTGACATTCCTTCAACATGGATATCATGTAGAATCACTTGTAATTCTTGAACTTGGGTGATGACTGTTTTGGAATCTACCATTTTGTAATCAAGAAATCTACCAACAATAAATTTTTTCATGCCAGCATCTTCAGTTTTATATTTCTTGTCTAAAGATTCCCAAAGTTCCTTTGCCGTTTGAATTGTACAATACACATTATACAATGTATTGTCTAATCCATTCATTACATAATTCCTGCAAAGAAAATCTGCATGTTTCCATGCATCAACTGCAGCCACCTTTTCTTTGTCAGTTTCTCCTTCAACAAGAGTAGGACAGTCCTCTTGTAGAAACCGAGCCAAGTTCAACGTGGTGAGATAGAAGAGCATCTTTTGTTGCCAACGCTTAAAATTAGTTCCATTGAACCTTTCAGGCTTTTCTCCATGAGACATACTCACGGCAGGAATGTTGCTTGTAGAAGTCATTTCTGTTATTCAATAAGATAATTATTAATAAACAGAAACCAATTTTTGCTGTACAGAATTTAACAGAATTTAAATAACAAATTTTGTTTGCAAAATTTAAACAACAATTTTGTTTTACAAATTCGTATAATACAATAATATAATATATAGTATTATTTAATAATGCATATAAAATATAATAATAATAAATTATGCAGAACATAAATAAAATAAATCCGAGTCCTTTGAATTCACAAAGTCTCCTTAAAGCAAATTTATTCCCCCACAGATGCTAAGGGTAATTGAATAATTGCTTCCCAAGATAAAACGGATTTCAATTCTTAATTAGTAGCATTACAAAATTAAGAATTCATCGAACCAAAATTTATGTTATGTACTGAACTTAAATAATGATGCATGCAAACATAAATTATTTCTATAGAATGATGCATGACTTACGTTAACGATATTGGAAGAAAATGAAGAAGGAACACTGCACACTTTGCCAATGGAACGGAAAACAGAACGAACGGAACGGGATTTTACAGAACGAACGGAACGGGATTTTACAGAACGAACGGAACAGAAACTGCAGAAAACGGATTTTCCAGAACGGACTTGCAAAAACAGAACGGGAACGGGAATGATGAAAGGAACGGGACGGGAATTTCAGAAACAAAACGGGACGAGAAAATTTGTTATATCATTTAAATGCTTTCCCACACCATTTATTTATAGGAAAATTCTCATGTAACCGTCGTCAAAACGACGTAGTATTGTGATGATAAAAAATATATATCACAAACTCGGCCGTTACGACCACGACCCGACCCGACCCGAGTCAATTTTCTCATTCAAATCCCATTTCCAACAGGTAGCACTCATCCCACAAATCCTGATCACCCCTGATTATCTGCCAGAAAAAGAACACATCGTGAGACTATTGCCTAGTACGGATATAAAAATGCATATATATAAACAATATATATATATATATATATATATATATATATATATATATATATATATATATGTACCGAAAGAACTGAATGAACGAACAATTACAACTACTAACCAAACATGAATATATCGAAATTGGCGAGACAAGGTACAAATGATTAACATTGGCGAACCGACAACTATAGTCAAAAGAATTCTAAACAAAATAAGGCTGAATCAAATGGTTATAACTTATAAGGTAACAATTTCATACTGAGCTCAAATACAAATAGTCGAAGGCTAACAAAATACATCGGTATCATGATGTATACAAATCAAATCGGATAGTACGCACGACACATACGCCACTAATCCGCCAAACAAATCGAATCAAATCAAATATTGGGTCGACCCATACATATCCTGAACAAATATATCAAATGGCCAAAGCTCATACCCAGAGCATACAAAAGGATACGCCGTGGACTGATCACACCGCCACGGAAGGTGTCATGCCCTTGTGTCAATAGGACATGCCTGTGGTACCCCCACAGGTGGTTAGCTCAAGTATACCCTAAGGATCAAACTACAAAATGTAAGCCAAAAGGGGTTCAAATCACAAAGCTTACATGACCATATTCAAATGAAATCGAATTAATTATCAAATACAACATTATTAATTATCACAATATATCAATGATCAAAATAACTCCTAAATGTGAACGAAAATATACGAACAATGGTACAAACGAATAAAGTCTCCAAAACATATTGACATGATTAACTAGTTCAAAGAGTACAAATACGAATTCAAATATCAACGCCAAAACGAAACTATCTCAATAATTTTGACAACAAGGAATAATCCTGAGAGGCAATACCAAATTTCTAAACGAATAACAAAACGAACGAATTACATTTAAAAGAGTCTCGCTGAAAAAGTACGGAATCCGTACCTTAATATGGTACCAAAATAATTCGCCGAATCCAAATATCACTCGCTAAACTCCCCCAATCCGATCTAATTATTAAAATAAAATATAAAGCATATAATTAAATTACGAACTCATACAAATTATATTTTCATAAATTCAATAATTTTAATATATTATATTCAATTTGTACCCAGATATATTTTAATTATAATAATAATATTATAATATTATTATTACTAACCCATTTTAAAAATCTGTATCTTATATATATATATATATTGTAACGCCCCCAACAATAGGTATACATCACCCATCTTGGGTCGTCAGATACATAGTACAGAATACAAATACAACTGATTAATACAACTGTCGTGTACAATACGACAAAACATAAACTGTGAGTTTGAATACAAATATTATCTTCTAGAAAGTATTCATACTCAAAAGGAGTCCTCATTACATTTATTAACACACCATTACATAGAATAGTGAGGACTACTAACTAATATTATCATTCGGACCATCACTCCGTTCCCCGACTTGCCCCAGCTACGTTCTCATTTCCTGAAGAGAACAGTGAAAGAAAGGGTGAGCTCAACTAGCCCAGTAAGAAATATCATGACTAAGATAATGCAGAATAAATTATCATTAGCCTTCAACAATGTTAAACTGATAAAATATAATAGACATCAAGTTTAACTGCAGCGGAACAAGCAATCCATTAAAAGAGTCAAGTAGAAAATAAACTCTACTATCTTTTATGATTTAAAAGATTTTCCAACACTGTGATCGCTGAGACTCAGCTTAATAAAATAATTCACATCATCGAATCACCCCTGCACTACGGCCAAGGATATTCGTATATTCATTAATGGTCATGATCATGCCAACAACTGTCCATCAATGCACTACGGGCCAATGAGGACTTTTACCACATCATTTGTAACATTACGGTCATGATTACACCGAATAATCCCTGGTCATAATCATACCAAGTCCATCTATGCACTACATGCCACAGATGACTTTCAACATTTTATAAACATGAGGATGATGACAATGATATAAGAATTCAATAAAACAAGTTCAAGAATTAATTTATCCAGGAATTAACAACGTCCAAATTGTCAACATGATACTGCATTGTGGAGTAAAATTCAAGAACGCTTAGAAGAATATTTTCTTGAAAAGATACTGGATGAAACGCAACTATCAAGGATATTCCACAAATTTCATGGAGTATAGAAGTCAAAACTTAACCAACTGAGTACAATAAAGAATGGAATAACAAAAGAAATCACCATGCATGCGATAGACCGCACAGACAGGTTATTCCAATAGAATAATAAATAATGGAACCAGGTCCGGCGTAAACGCACAGACAGGATATTCCGACAGAATAATAAATAATGGAACCAGGTCCGGTGTAAAACACACAGACAGGATATTCCCACAGAATAATAATAAAACGGAACCAGGTCCGGTGTAAAACACACAGACAGGATGTTCCAACAGAATAATAAACGGAACCAGGTCCGGTGTAAAACACACAGACAGGATGTTCCAACAAAATAATAGAAGAATGTCACCAAGTATAGGGTAGACCGCGTATACTGGTTATTCCAACAGAATAATAACAAATGGAATAACAGAAGTTCTCTTCATGAATATAAAAGAAATAATATTCCCTACCGTTTTAAAGAAGAGCTGAAGTAAGGAAGTAGTTAAGTAACAGAATACTCTTCTTCTCTCTCTCTATAGTTTCTCTCTATAGTTTCTCTCTCTAGAGTTCAGTGAATTCGTAAGAAATAATGAAGGAATGAGCTGCTATTTATAGAAAAATAGAATGCATAGTAACTAATCCATGAACGGTCCAGATTGATTACTTTAATCTGATGGTCCATATTTAAAGAAAAATCTTTTAAATAAAATATAATATATTCTATTTATAGAATAACTTTAATAAAGTATTCTGTTTTATATAAAAAGATGTTTCTGTTTTATTACGTTAATAATACGAATAAAACAAAACGTCATTATCGCTAAATAATTCATATTATTAACTGACAATAATGGAATCAAACTGAGTGACTTCTCACATAAGCATTAATAATTAATACTGTGTGCTACTATGCAACCACACGTATTACTGTACTTTTACTACCGAGTAGTTCAACAGTATCAACGGTAAAACTTCCGCCGTTATTTTCATAAAGTATTTTTGTCGTTTTCTTAATCCGACAATAATTTCGTTGTGGGGTCCACCAATAATTGTACCGTCGTACGGATATTCCCCGACAAAAAGAATATTCTCCGACCAATCGAATATAATATGACAACTTGCATACTTTGCAAAATTTATAAATACTACCCATAACTATTATATCAAATCCACACATTAATATAAAAAAAATTATTTCGAGAAAAATTAAATATTTATTCATAAAATCTGGGGTTTCACAATCTCCCCTCCTTATAGAATTTCACCCTCGAAATTTACGTACGTACTTGGTATGCCGAACATGTGAGGATACCTTGACTTCACTTCAAATTCTAACTCTTGAGGTATAACCTTTAAACATCGAATATGATCCTTCTTATCCAAGATGTTAACACGTATCTCCTCATACGTTAAATCTTTCGCTATTTCGTCCGGTTTTAAATTAATAATGCGGTTCGGGTCGTCCACACATTTACGGAACATTGATACGTAAAAAAAAATATTCTGAACACGCAACATACTTGGCGGTAAAACGAGTCTATAGGCCATAGTTCCTACTTCATCGAGGATTTCAAATGGGCCAATTAAATCGAGAGTTGAGATTTCCTCTCTTCGTCGATTCTTGCTTCTAGAATAACGCCCTCTTGAACCTTCTTCTTCACATTTATCAGCTCTTAGTATGTAGCTTGAGCGGCTTTAACTTTATCGATTAAAGTCGATTTTAATCGTATATTCGTTATCTTCACGTGGGTTCGAATATTCACACTTGTAACCGTATACGATCTTCTACACAACGCGTCAGCTACCACGTTCACTTTTCCACGATGTTATTGAATGGTACGATCGTAATCTTCAACAGCTCGAGCCAACGTCTTTGGCGCATAATACGTTTGTTTTAGTTGAAGAAATATTTGAGGGTTTAAGAAATAGGTTTTGTACTGGGGTCAATACAAAATTCAATTTTACGCTCTGGGGTAGGCTAAGAAGTCTTCAAGAATACGTCAAGAAATTTATTAACAATAGAAATATCGTTCAAAACTGTGACCCTCATCCAAGACTTGGATAACACGTCACATTGATACCTATCAACTTGCCATCATCATTTACAACGTCTCCTACGGAAAGTCTAGCTTCAGTGCATTCCACACCAGGAAGTCAACAGCGAAAGGAACGGGGATTTTTACTTATGGCTTGATATGACAATGATTGACTTTAGTGGTTTGGTTACTTTGAATTTGCATAACAGGTTGGTTAGGAATATGAAAGCTAACAACCTTACGAGAAGCATGATGTGTAGTGAACCAATCGTTTCAAAAAAATCACATCAAAGACAAGTATTTTCAAAGAGATAAGATCGAAAGGTAACGTGAAAGTGTTGATTTGAACAAGATTTATAAATAGTAGAGGTAACGAAGGTTTCTCCCAACTGAGTTTAAACAGACATATCAAAGTCTAAGTTCTCCGGAGTTAACTTCAAACATTTAACACAACTAGGTAAAATAAAAGAGTGAGTAGAACCGGTATCTAACACGGTATAGACTTCGCAAGAGTTTATGACTAACATACCCGTGATAATTTTATTCAGGTTCCTCGTCACGAAAAAAAATACTCTCTCTTAAACTACTGGCTTTGGCTTTTCTGGGACGGTCTTTGGTGCCTCCATCCTATCTGAACTTGTCTTCGGTGAACGACAAAATCGGGCTAAATGACCTTCTCTTCCACAATTATAACATGCTTTGGACGGCATCGCGCAGTTTGGACTGATGTGCCCCTCCCCTCCGCATTTGAAACATATGATAGGTGATCGTTCTCCTTCATTAACGACAGGTGCTGGTGTTGACGTCTTTCCATCATTGTTGAATCTCCTCTTCTTGAAATGCTCATTCTTATTATTTTGGCCCTGATTACCACCGAAGTGGTTACCATTTCTGGCCTGTTGATTCCCTCCACGCTTGTTGTCACCGCTTCGATGACTGCTTTCACTAGTATTATCATTTTGCCGGCTGCTCTCTTTTGGCTGCGTTGTCTCGTTATCGCGCTCCACCAACTGAGCCCTATTTACAACATCTGAATACAAACACAATTTATGAGAAACAAGATGTTGACGTATCTCCGGCTTTAAACCTCTTAAAAACATCCGCGTCATTCTTTCTTCATTATCCACCAGGTGGGACGCAAACCGGGATAACTCCGCAAATTTTGCCTCGTACTGCGACACAGTCATATTATTCTGCTCCAATTTGATGAACTCCACCTCCTTCATGTGACGAATACTTTCGGGAAAATATTTGTCGTTAAACAGCTCTTGGAACTTCTCCCAGGACATCTTCAGTGCGGCAGGTTGAGTACGCTTTATCGATTCCCACCAGTAATCTGCCTCTCCTCGCAACATAAAGGCGGCAAAGGGAACCTTTTGCTCCTCGGAGCAACCCAAGACATCAAATATCTTGGTGATCTGCTTTATCCATGTTTCAGCTACAAGTGGTTTGGGTTCTCCCTTAAACTCCGGTGGTCCCAGCTCCTTAAACTGCTTAGCGGTGACCGCCTGAGAGTTTTCAGTATTTCCACCTACGTTGTGGACAGGAGCCGCTTTCACCTGTTGTTGCATGAATTGCATAAAACCTCTAAACATTGCATCATTCATCATCTGGTCAGTGTTGTTGTTTGCATGAGGATTGTCACCTTCCTGATGAACATTATCCTGATTATTGATATGTGGTGAATCAATAATCGCCTGGGCTTCATTGCTATTCTCAACATTCTCAGATGCCATTTTCAGATACTGCCACAAAATAAAAGTTAATTGATATGTCATATATTATCCTTATATTATGACCGACCAATTAAATACCATGCAAATAAACTTAGGTAGGTCATACTAGCGAAGGAATTCCCCGTCTCTCCCCTCCTAGTTCTATTCTCACATCTTAGCCAGGGATCATATCCCTAAGCTCTGATACCAACTGTAACGCCCCCAACAATAGGTATACATCACCCATCTTGGGTCGTCAGATACATAGTACAGAATACAAATACAACTGATTAATACAACTGTCGTGTACAATACGACAAAACATAAACTGTGAGTTTGAATACAAATATTATCTTCTAGAAAGTATTCATACTCAAAAGGAGTCCTCATTACATTTATTAACACACCATTACATAGAATAGTGAGGACTACTAACTAATATTATCATTCGGACCATCACTCCGTTCCCCGACTTGCCCCAGCTACGTTCTCATTTCCTGAAGAGAACAGTGAAAGAAAGGGTGAGCTCAACTAGCCCAGTAAGAAATATCATGACTAAGATAATGCAGAATAAATTATCATTAGCCTTCAACAATGTTAAACTGATAAAATATAATAGACATCAAGTTTAACTGCAGCGGAACAAGCAATCCATTAAAAGAGTCAAGTAGAAAATAAACTCTACTATCTTTTATGATTTAAAAGATTTTCCAACACTGTGATCGCTGAGACTCAGCTTAATAAAATAATTCACATCATCGAATCACCCCTGCACTACGGCCAAGGATATTCGTATATTCATTAATGGTCATGATCATGCCAACAACTGTCCATCAATGCACTACGGGCCAATGAGGACTTTTACCACATCATTTGTAACATTACGGTCATGATTACACCGAATAATCCCTGGTCATAATCATACCAAGTCCATCTATGCACTACATGCCACAGATGACTTTCAACATTTTATAAACATGAGGATGATGACAATGATATAAGAATTCAATAAAACAAGTTCAAGAATTAATTTATCCAGGAATTAACAACGTCCAAATTGTCAACATGATACTGCATTGTGGAGTAAAATTCAAGAACGCTTAGAAGAATATTTTCTTGAAAAGATACTGGATGAAACGCAACTATCAAGGATATTCCACAAATTTCATGGAGTATAGAAGTCAAAACTTAACCAACTGAGTACAATAAAGAATGGAATAACAAAAGAAATCACCATGCATGCGATAGACCGCACAGACAGGTTATTCCAATAGAATAATAAATAATGGAACCAGGTCCGGCGTAAACGCACAGACAGGATATTCCGACAGAATAATAAATAATGGAACCAGGTCCGGTGTAAAACACACAGACAGGATATTCCCACAGAATAATAATAAAACGGAACCAGGTCCGGTGTAAAACACACAGACAGGATGTTCCAACAGAATAATAAACGGAACCAGGTCCGGTGTAAAACACACAGACAGGATGTTCCAACAAAATAATAGAAGAATGTCACCAAGTATAGGGTAGACCGCGTATACTGGTTATTCCAACAGAATAATAACAAATGGAATAACAGAAGTTCTCTTCATGAATATAAAAGAAATAATATTCCCTACCGTTTTAAAGAAGAGCTGAAGTAAGGAAGTAGTTAAGTAACAGAATACTCTTCTTCTCTCTCTCTATAGTTTCTCTCTATAGTTTCTCTCTCTAGAGTTCAGTGAATTCGTAAGAAATAATGAAGGAATGAGCTGCTATTTATAGAAAAATAGAATGCATAGTAACTAATCCATGAACGGTCCAGATTGATTACTTTAATCTGATGGTCCATATTTAAAGAAAAATCTTTTAAATAAAATATAATATATTCTATTTATAGAATAACTTTAATAAAGTATTCTGTTTTATATAAAAAGATGTTTCTGTTTTATTACGTTAATAATACGAATAAAACAAAACGTCATTATCGCTAAATAATTCATATTATTAACTGACAATAATGGAATCAAACTGAGTGACTTCTCACATAAGCATTAATAATTAATACTGTGTGCTACTATGCAACCACACGTATTACTGTACTTTTACTACCGAGTAGTTCAACAGTATCAACGGTAAAACTTCCGCCGTTATTTTCATAAAGTATTTTTGTCGTTTTCTTAATCCGACAATAATTCCGTTGTGGGGTCCACCAATAATTGTACCGTCGTACGGATATTCCCCGACAAAAAGAATATTCTCCGACCAATCGAATATAATATGACAACTTGCATACTTTGCAAAATTTATAAATACTACCCATAACTATTATATCAAATCCACACATTAATATAAAAAAAATTATTTCGAGAAAAATTAAATATTTATTCATAAAATCTGGGGTTTCACACACACACACACACACACACATATATATATATATATATATATATAGAGAGAGAGAGAATAAATAATTCGAACTGCTGCAGGAGGTGTATATATATATAGAATGAAAGAGGCATGCACATGAAATAAAGCAGCAGAAGCAGGTTAACATATATATATATATATATATATATATATATATATATATATATATTAACGAATTTAGCAACAGATAATATGATTATATATATAAACGCAAATCGTATATATTTTACCCCAATTGTAAATCAAAATTTCATTAATAAATTCAACTAATTAAACGGCATAATAAAAATTTAAAATAGATTGCAAATACAACAAGAAAATAGATTGTAATTACAATAACAAAATAATTGTTTTGTATTCAAAAATAGTTCAACAATTACCTTTGAGAAGAAGAGAATATGGTGAATAAAATACTAAGATTTTGCTCTCAAACCCTTTTGTAATTCAAGTCACGTTCTCTCGTTCTTCTTCCGCCTCCTTCTTTTGTTCTCACGTTATTCCCACAACTCATCAGTCGTAAAGAGGTAAAACTAGGTTTTACTTATTTATTATTAATTAATATGTTTTATTAATACTCCTAATTTAAATAGGATTTAAAATTAAACAAATATAATTTAGACTCAATTAATACAATCCCTTACTTATTATGGTCCACATTAATTAAATAGAATCTGACCCAAACATAAGGAAAGTCCAATTAATTATTATTATTTTATTGGGTATTACATCACCTTTCCCTTAAAAAGGATTCCGTCCCCGGAATCAAAAGAACAGAACGTACCTAATTTTCAAAAAGATGCGGATATTCCGCTCGAATAGACTCCTCCATCTCCCAAGTAGCTTCTCGCTCCGAATGGTTTTTCCACAAGACTTTAACAAAAGGAATTGTTTTCCTTCTCATAATCCGTTCTTGACGATCTAGAATCGCCTCGGCTTCTTCCTCACAGGTAAGATCCTCTCGAATCTTATGTAACGGGTATTGCACAATATGAAGCGGATGATAGTTATATTTCCTTAACACCGAAACATGAAAGATATTATGCACATGAGATAATTGTGGAGGCAAAGCCACCCGATATGCCACTTCTCCAACTCTCTCAATGACTTCAAAAGGGCCAACGAAACGAGGACTAAGTTTTCCTTTCAAACCAGACCTTCGAACACCTTTCCATAGAGAAACTTTCAAAAACACGTGTTCACCAGGCGTGAATTCAAGAGCCCTTCTATGAATATCAGCATAACTCTTTTGCCGCGATCTAGCTTCTTTCAATTTTTCTTTAGCCACTGCTACCTTCTCCGTAGTAATCCTAACCAAATCGGGTCCTTCTATTACCCTTTCTCCAACCTCATCCCTACAAGTCGGAGCTTGACACTTCTTACCATATAATGCTTCAAAAGGAGTCATACCAATACTAGCTTGCCAACTATTATTATATGCAAACTCCACCAAACTCAAATAATCATCCCAATTTCCTGTCCACTCTAAAGCACAAGATCGCAACATGTCTTCTAATGTCTGAATAGTTCTCTCTGATTGTCCATCTGTCTGCGGGTGAAAAGTTGTACTACAGTTGAGTCGCGTTCCCCAAGCTCGTTGAAATCCTTTCCAAAATCGAGAAGTAAACCGCGGATCTCGATCCGAAACAATAGAAACTGGAGTCCTATGAAGCCTAACAATCTCACGTTGAAAAATATCTGCTAACTTATTTACCGGAAAATCTTCACGAATAGACAGAAAATGAGCCGATTTAGTCAAACGATCCACTACCACCCAAATAGTATCATTCTTTTTAAGAGTCCTCGGCAACCCAGTCACAAAGTCCATCGAAATGTCATCCCATTTCCACACAGGAATCTCTAATTGTTGCAACAAACCACCAGGCCGCTGATGCTCTATTTTCACTTGTTGACAAGTAAGACATTTACTCACAAATTCAGCTATATCTCTTTTCATTCCACTCCCCCAAAAATTCTCCTTCAGATCCTTATACATTTTTGTAGACCCCGGATGAATAAAAAATGGCGAACTATGAGCTTCAGTCAACACTGCCTCACGAATCATTGGATCCACTGGAACACATAACCGTTTACCAAACCATATCACACCTTGCTCATCAATGTGAAACTCTGGTAGCCTACCCTTATTCATATTCTGCGCTATAGTCCACAACTCGCCATCTTCCTTTTGGGCTTCTTTGATACGCAAAATAAGAGAAGATTCTACCCTCATACCTGTTACCAACCCATCAGAACCTGTAGCATATAGCTCCAAACCCACACGCTCTATATCCGAGATAAGTTGAGGTTGTGTAACCAAGGCAGATACACTCCCTGAACTTTTTCGACTAAGAGCATCTGCAACCACATTAGCCTTACCGGGGTGATACTGAATCCTGGCATCATAATCCTTAAAAAGCTCCAACCAACGCCTTTGCCTCATGTTAAGCTCCTTCTGAGTAAAAATATATTTAAGGCTCTTGTGGTCGGTGAAAATGTCACAAGTCTCTCCATATAGATAGTGCCTCCAAATCTTTAGGGCAAAAATAACTGCTGCTAACTCCAAGTCGTGGGTAGGATAATTCACCTCATAAGGTTTAAGTTGTCTGGAAGCATAAGCAATTACCTTACCATGTTGCATCAAAACGCACCCTAATCCCTTCTTGGAAGCATCATTGTAAATCTGATAACCTCCTATCCCCGACGGTAATGTAAGCACTGGAGCCGACAAAAGCCTTTTCTTAAGCTCCTCAAAACTTTTCTCACGTTCCTCATTCCACACAAACTTTATGCCCTTCTTCATCAACTGAGTTAATGGAAAAGCTAATAAAGAGAAACCTTCCACAAATCGCCTGTAGTACCCTGCCAAACCCAAGAAACTCCTTACTTCAGTTACCATGGTAGGTCTTGGCCAATTAGTGTTAGCCTCAACCTTCGCAGGATCCACCTTAATACCTTCAGCAGACACGATATGTCCTAAAAATGCTACTTGTTCTAACCAAAACTCATATTTGGAGAACTTAGCATATAACTTGTTCTTCTGCAGAACCCCCAAAACAGTACGAAGATGTTCTTCATGCTCCTCCTTAGACTTGGAATACACCAAAATGTCATCAATAAAGACAATGACAAATTGGTCCAAATACTCGCTAAAAACACGATTCATCATACCCATAAACACTGCCGGAGCATTAGTTAACCCAAATGACATCACCAAAAACTCATAGTGCCCATATCGAGTACGAAAAGCTATTTTTGGAATGTCCTCTTCCCTCACCCTCAACTGATGGTACCCCGACCTCAAATCTATCTTTGAGAAGAACTTTGCCCCTTGGAGCTGATCGAAAAGGTCATCTATGTGACATCCTCAAAATAGGTCCATTCCATCCAACCTATTCTGAGTCGCCAAATACATGGTACAGAAAACAACTACAACTTTATTACAACAATTGTCATGCAGAATACAACGACATATATGCTGTGAATTTGGATACAAATATATATCAAATGTGACTCATGTCCCAACCGTGGACAACACATCACAATGATACCTTACATAAAGGTATAGTCAAAAACTGTTTTAGAAATTAGAATCTTTGGAAAGTGCTCAAGGAAACCTTCGTACATGGGAGACCATGCTTCTAGGTTGTGATAGATATCATATGGCCACAGAATTATCTTTGGTTGACCTAATATACCCCAAAGAAAAACGAGAAGATTACTATCATATTCTTCCCAATGATGAGTCTTCTCTTGACTTATCATTATCTCCACTGTCTCTAATTGAGAATTATACTTCAAACAACCACCAAGATTATATAGGTAGTTCTCGTAAATATACTCAGCAAGTGGATGAGCACAACCCTGTCTTATGATGACACGAGGTTGTATATCATTAGACATCTTATATGATAGTGACAAAACACCCTTCCAACGTTGGGTTCGCCTCACCCTAGATGATTCACTAAATATAACTACTAAATGATGACCATCGTTCTATTCCCCTGTTACCCCCGCTCGACCCAGCTACACTCTTATTATCTGAAAGGAATTGTGAAGCAAAAGGGTGAGCACAACTAGCTCAGTAAAGTATATCATGACTAAAGATAATTAAATTATCAATAGCCTTCATCAATAATAAATCAGAGATTTAGAACATATGGTAAATGATAAAAATTTCAACCATAGTTGCAGCGGAACGAGCAATCCATTAGAAGAGTCAAATAGACCATAAAATCTATTATCTTCTCCATGTTAAAAATCCATCAACAATATTTTATCCCTGTAACATCAATCAACAGTTCTGGTCCACAATCATATAAATAACTCATAATCATAATTGTGATTCTAAATTCCTCTTCGCATCCAGGACGAAGATAATTTTCATCACATGTCTTTACCTGAAATATCAAAGATCATGGTTATACCAAATCACAGTTCCTGTTCATAATCATACTAATAAATTCATCTTTGCACTACGGGCCAAAGATATTCACCCACAGACCATCTTTGCACTACAGGCCAAAGATATTCATCAACAGGTCATCTTTGCACTACGGGCCAAAGATATTCATCAACAGGTCATCTTTGCACTACGGGCCAAAGATATTAATATCTCAAAGAAATATATAATCATTTCAGAATTTATATAAACAATAATTATAACCATGTTGATCAATTCACCTTTGCACTTAAGCTAAAGATATTTAGTTATAAATTCAATGGTCATGATCATACCAGTCACAATTCAACTTTGCACTACAGACCAAAGAGAACCCTAGTCATGATCATACCAATAATCTACCCATCTTTACACTCCAGTGAAAGAGAATTTCAACATCAGGATTATAAAAATGTTATATATGATGATAAAAATAATATGATCAACATATAGTTTTAATCTCAAGAGTAATATTTGTAACTCATGAATAGTAAATCGTGAATAATAACCCCGACACAAAAGATAGAAATTCCACAATAAAATCCATACTAATATTTCTGTATACTGATATTGAAAGAATAATATTTCTTAAGCTTATAAACAATTTATTTTAATTATTTACACTTTACTAAATAATGCATTTAATCATCCTAAAATGTCAAACTCATAAGATTTCATCACCAATAACCAAAAACCCTCATCAAAAATCTGCATATACCTCATATAGGATTCTCAAGCCATAAAATCCTATTTTCTAATTTCCTTACATCACAAAATATGTTTAATTCATTTACTCATAACTAGACTATTTTCATAAAAATACCAAATCAGTTCCAAAAATATTTCTTTTCTGGAATTTAGCATAATATAGTCACATAGTGAACATATATTTTTCTCAGAATTTTTAAAAGTCATTTACTATTTTTCATATGGCCAAAACAGCCGAATATTTAGACATTTATCAAAAATTGTACTTTTATCTAAAAATTCTGAAATTCACAGAGTATACTTCTATCATATACATGTACTCCCAATAAAAATTTTATCAATTTTGGAGTTAACCACAAGGAATTATAAGCGGTTACTTTTAAAATAGTCTTTTCTCATAAAATTCATAACTCTCAATCTATACATCCAAAAATCACCATTTTTGGACACAATCAAGAAAACTCACCAAAATATCATTTTAAATTTTTTCCAGAATTTTTGAGGGTCAGAAAAATTACGAAACTGGAAAATATAACAACCCTTAAAATCCCTTACTATCCCTTACTATCCCTTACCTCAAAAGAGCAGTACTTCTGATCGGTATAAGGCTGAAGAAAACTTGTACTGATGAATAGAAACTCTCAAAGTATCTAAATACTCACAAAATATATTTCATAATATAGAGAGAAAGAGAGAAAACTTATGAATTCTGGTGTGATTTTCAATTCTAACTTAGCCCTCTATTTATAGGAAAATTTTAGCAAACTTGACCTGCAACCTGATGGCTTTACCTGCTACTATTTTCACCCACCACATTTGAAATAAAATTCAGCACATTTCTTCACCAACCACAAGTGGGGCCCACCAATTCTAGAATTTTCCATCAAAATGATAAACTCTGAAAATTCAACAATTTCTAAACCAGTCATCTTGTAAAATTCATAATAAATCATACGTTCATTTTTAACGGTTCAAAATTTGTGGGCATATACTCAACTTATATATGTATAACATATCCAAAAATTACCACGATCCAACAGTCGGATTAAAAATTATAACCCCCGCAAAATATCTCAAAAACCCTGATTTTTAATACCTCCATTCCGACAAAAATACGGATAAAAATCTCAACATTAACTCCTTCATTTTTAACCACAAAAATATATCCCTCGTTTATATCCACATAAAATAAATATTTCCTTATCATATGAATCAATAATTAATTATTCACAAATAATATTACAGAATCACATTTATGACAACCAGGCCGTTCCCAAGAAAGAGGGGGCTTTCCAATAAGGATTTCTTCTTACTAGCGCGCAATTAGATGACCAAACCTCTCCTTAGACAGAACTTTCTAGACATTACCAATAATGCTATCTAATAATATTATTTAAATAATATGAATTATTGATCTGATAATAGAAAATACCGTGAAGTGACAATTATTGAACAACAATAATATAAAATTTTAACGTAGCAATTATTGAATCAATAAAATAAAATATTGAACAGTAATTACTGTAACAATTATTGAGTAGTGCCTTCTTACGTAAGAATCAATAATTTTAAAAATGCTATGCAATACCGTGTGCTACTGTGCAATAACGCGTATTACTGTATTTTAACCACCGGGTATTCCAACAGTGTTAACAGTAACAACTACGCCGTTATTTGTAAAAACTCAAATTTGTCGTTTTCTTCACCCCGACAGTTATTCGTTATGGGGCCCACAAATAGCTGCACCGTCGTACGAATATTCCCCGACAGAAAGAATATTCCACGACCAAACGAATATTTCTCAACAACAATGATTATTTTGAAAAAAAATTCATATTTCACCCATAACTTTAAACTTTTATCAATTTAACCATTTACTGAATAGTAATTATAAGAAAAATTGAATACTTTTATTTCATAAAATTCGGGGTCTTACAATCTATCCGTGGAAATGGATATCTGTTCCTGATAGTGATCCGATTTAGCTCCATATAATCTATACACAATCTCATAGATCCGTCCTTCTTCTTCACAAACAACACTGGAGCACCCCATGACGATACGCTTGGTCTAATGAATCCACGATCTAACAACTCCTGCAATTGTTCCTTCAACTCCTGTAACTCTAATGGAGCCATTCTATAGGGTGCCTTAGAAATAAGTTTCGCTCTAGGAATGAGCTTAATAGTAAACTCAACTTCCCTTGGCGGTGGCAATCCTGGCAGATCCTTAGGAAATACCTCAGGAAATTCTCGCACAACTGGATAGTCATCAAGTTGGGGCTCATCCCTCGAGGTATCCTTCACATAAGCCAAATAACAATCACGCCCCTTAGAAATCATTTTGCTCACCTTCAAAGCTGAGATCAACTTTACAACACCATTCGGCTTGGAACATTGAAACTCGAATTCTGGAGCCTCTAAGGTTCCAAAAATAATCTTCCTCTCCTAACAATCAATAGTGGCTCGATGCTCACTCAGCCAATCCATACCCAAGATGATATCGAAATCATGCATCACCATCGGAAGTAAGTTAGCTGCGTACACCCTCCTCCCTAACTTCAAAGGACATTCGCGAAATTGCTTAGAAATAATCACAGAATTCCCCATCGGGGTAGCAATAGATAAATGAGGATCTAATATATGAGAAGGTACTCCAAGATGACGAATAAATGAAAGTGCAACAATAGAGTGTATAGATCCAGTGTCAAACAAAACTGATGCCTCACGATTTCCTACAAGAAGGATGCCTGAAATAGTACCTAGTGCTTGGGCCGCCTGATTAGCTATCAATGCAAATACTCTCCCACCGGTGTTGCGCTGACTGCCATTACCAGCATTACCGCCTCCCCCATTACCACGCTGAACTGTGCATTCCCTTGCTCTATGTCCCATCTGTCCACATAAGAAACAAGTTCCTGTATTTCTATAGCACGCCTTACCAGCATGATACCCACCATAAGTAGCACATGGAGCAGGTAGAAGTGGCAAAAGGTTCGGATTTACCCCACATGTCGGTCCTGGATACCGCCCTTGGATTTGACCCTGTTGGCGATGTTGACCCTGATTTTGCTGAAAACCCCTGTTCTGTTGAAGTCCCCTATTTTGATACTGCCCTCTAGCTTGTCACTGACCCTGCTGCTGACCTCCACGACCACCCTGCTGCATTGGGTAAGCAAAATCCCTTCGAGTATTAAATCGCTGACCCGATGGAGGCTCATTTCAATTATTTTGCCTTCTATTTTGATTTTTGCCAAATTGCCTCATTCCTTGCCCTTGCTGGTCATCTCTATCTCTCTTTCGACTCCCTTCAGATTTGGAAGCTCGAAAGTCCTTGTGTTCCATTTCCACACTCTTAGCTGCATTATCCACCTGTGATACGTCTGTAAAGATGGTCTGGATGATCGATCGCCTATACTCATATTTCAAAGTCCATTTGAACTTTTCTGTCTGTTGTGCAGTTGTCCCAGCTATTGAACCTGCAAAACCAGCCAATCTCGTAAACCTCGCTATAAAATCAGTAATAGTCTCATCATCCTTCTACCGAATGGACACAAATTCTCTGATGTATGCATCCCGATCAGCGTTTGGGAAATACTGCTGATAGAAAAGGTCACAAAAACTGCTCCATATGAGTTCATCCATAAATCCATCTCCCTGTGTAGCCTTCAACGATTTCCACCATCGCTGAGCATCATCCTCTAGTTTATAAACTGCTAATCTCACCTTCTGATTTTCTGAACACCTAATCACATCAAAAATCTTCTCCAATTGGGCGATCCAGTTCTCCGCATCAATTGAAGTCGGAGCAAAACGAAAAGAATTGGGCTTCTGCTTAATGAACCTCTCTAATAACACATACAACGGCTGCACTTGTTGACCCACTTGATCCTCGGGAGGAACATTCTGCTCATGTTGTGGTATCTCTGCATCATCCCCCATGCCATTTGCATGCTGATCTCCTTGCATCTGCGGAATACCCTGCATAGCCTATGCCACGGCCTGCGTAACTGCCTCATTCACCATCACTGCAACCATAGCCGGGGTTATTATTGCATTACCCTGATTTCCATCGTTTCCACCCTGGTTAACAGCCTCAACCTGGGGCTGCCTCTGACCCCTCCTACCGTTATTACCCTGCCTCCCAGCAATTCTTGAAGACGTACGAGCCATCTACGATACAAAATCAAACAGACAAGAACAAACAGATCAAAACAAATAGTCAAGGTTGATTTATGCAAAACGAAAATCAAACGCAATACAAATCTTATAACTACCCAGTGGTCTACCCATAACTCACAGGTCAAGCCTAAAAGGCAATCTACAAGATCATAACCTAAGCTCTGATACCAACTCTGTAACACCCCCTTTCCCAAAAAGGAAAAGGAATGTCACGCACAAGCATAATATGTAACGCCCCCAAAATAGGTCCATTCCATCCAACCTATTCTGAGTCGCCAAATACATGGTACAGAAAACAACTGTAACTTTATTACAACAATTGTTGTGCAAAATACAACAACACATATGCTGTGAGTTTGGATACAAATATATACCAAATGTGACTCATGTTCCAACCGTGGACATCACCTCACAATGACACATTACATAAAGGTATAGTCAAAAACTGTTTTGGAAATTAAAATCTTTGGGAAGTGCTCAAGGAAACCTTCGTACATGGGAGGCCACGCGTCTAGGTTATGATAGATATCATATGGCCACAGAATTATCCTTGGTTGACCCAATAGACCCCAAAGAAAAACGAGAAGATTACTATCATATTCTTCCCAATGGTGAGTCTTCTCTTGACTTATCATTATCTCCACTGTCTCTAATTGAGAATTATACTTCAAACAAACACCAAGATTATATAGGTAGTGCCCATAGATATACTCAGCAAGTGGATGAGCACAACCCTGTCTTATGATGACACGAGGTTGTATGTCGTTAGACATCTTGTATGATAGTGACAAACCACCCTTCTAACGTTGGGTACACCTTACCCTATTGGATTCACCAAATATAACTACTAAATGAACTTTTCTATACTGCTTCGGGAGAACATCCACAGCTAGAGACCACCGTTCTATTTCCCCGTTACCCTCGCTCGACCCAGCTACACTCTTATTACCTGAAAGGAATTGTGAAGCAAAAGGGTGAGCACAACTAGCTCAGTAAAGAATATCATGACTAAAGATAATTCAATTATCAATAGCCTTCATCAACAATAAATCAGAGATTTAGAACATATGGTAAATGATAAAAATTTCAACCATAGTTGCAGCGGAACATGCAATCCATTAGAAGAGTCAAATAGACTATAAAGTCTATTATCTTCTCCATGTTAAAAATCCACCAACAATATTTTATCCATGTAACATCACTCAACAGTTCCTTTCCACAATCATATGAATAACTCATAATCATAATTGTGACTATAAATTTTTCTTCGCACCCAGGACGAAGAATATTTTCATCACCTGTCTTTACCTGAAACATCAAAGATCATGGTTATACCAAATCACAGTTCCTGTTTATAATCATACTAACAAATCCATCTTTACACTACGGGCCAAAGATATTCATCAACAAACCATCTTTGCACTACGGGCCAAAGATATTCATCAACAAACCATCTTTGCACTACGGGCCAAAGATATTCAACAACAGTTCATCTTTGCACTACAGGCCAAAGATATTCATCAACAGGCCATCTTTGCACTACATGCCAAAGATATTCATCAACAATTCATATTTGCACTACAGGCCAAAGATATTCATCAATATTTCATCTTTGCACTACAGGCCAAAGATATTAATATCTCAAAGAAATATATAATCATTTCAGAATTTATATACACCATAATTATAACCATGTTGATCAATTCATCTTTACACTTAAGCTAAAGATATTCAATTGTAAATTCAATGGTCATGATCATACCAGTCACAATTCAACTTTGCACTACAGGCCAAAGAGAACCCTAGTCATGATCATACCAATAATTTACCCATCTTTACACTCCAGTGAAAGAGAAATTCAACATCAGGGTTATAAAAATGTTATATATGATAATAAAATCAATATAATCAACATATAGATTTAATCTCAAGAGTAATATTCATAAATCAACTATAATTTGGTTAGTAAAAGAAACCAATTTTGTCGTGAATAGTAACTCGTGAATAGTAACTCATGAATAGTAACTCGTGAATAGTAACTCGTGAATAGTAACACCGACTCAAAAAGGTAGAAATTCCACAATAAAACCAATACTTCGGTATAATGATATTGAAAGAATAACATTTCTTAAGCTTATAAACAATTTATTTAAATTGTTTACACTTTACTAATTAATGCATTTAATCATCATAAAATGCCAACTCTTAAGATTTCATCATCAATAACCAAAACCCTCATCAAAAATCTGCATATACCTCATATATAGGATTCTCAAGCCATAAAATCTTATTTTCCAATTTTCTTTCTTCACAAAACATATTTAATTCATTTACTCATAACTAGACCATTTTTATGAAAAATACCAAATCAGTTCCAAAAATATTTCTTTTTGGGATTTAGCATAATATAGTCCCATAGTGAACATATATTTTTCTCAGAATTTTTAAAAGTCATTTACTATTTTTCATATGGCCAAAATAGCCGAATATTTAGACATTTATCAAAAATTATACTTTTGTCTAAATATTCTGAAATTTACAGTGTATACTTCTATCATATACATGTACTCCCAATAAAAATTTCATCAATTTTAGAGTTAACCACAAGGAATTATAAGCGGTTACTTTTAAAATAGTCTTTTCTCATAAAATTCATAACTCTCAATCTATACATCCAAAAATCACCATTTTTGGACACAATCAAGAAAACTCATCAAAATATCATTTTAAATTTTTTCCAGAATTTTTGAAGATCAGAAAAATTACGAAACTGAAAATCTTAACAACCCTTAAAATCCCTTAATATCCCTTACTATCCCTTACAATCCCTTACCTCAAAAGAGCAGTACTTCTGACTGGATATCGGATATGATGCTGAAGGAAACTTGCACTGATGAATAGAAACTCACCAAGTATCTAAAAACTCACAAAATATGCTTCATAATATAGAGAGAGAAAGAGAGAAAGCTTATGTTTTTGGTGTGATTTTCAATTCTAACTTAGCCCTCTATTTATAGGAAAATTTTGGTAGGTTTGACCTGCAACCTGATGGCTTTACCTGCTACTATTCCCACCCACCACATTTGAAATATAATTCAGCACATTTCTTCACCAACCACAAATGGGGCCCACCAATTCTAGAATTTTCCACCAAAAATGATTTATAACCTGATTTCCGAATCAGCCACCTCTTAAAATTCATAACAAATCATACGTTCATTTTTAACGGTTCAAAATTTATGGACATATACTCAACTTATATATGTATAACATATCCAAAAATTACCACGATCCAACGGTCGGATTAAAAATTATAACCCCCGCAAAATATCTCAAAAACCCTGATTTTTAATACCTCCATTCCGACAAAAATACGGATAAAAACCTCAACATTAACTCCTTCATTTTTAACCACAAAAATATATCCCTCGTTTATATCCACATAAAATAAATATTTCCTTATCATATGAATCAATAATTAATTATTCACAAATAATATTACAGAATCACATTTATGACAACCAGGTCGTTCCCAGGAAAGAGGGGGCTTTCCAATAAGGATTTCTCCTTACTGGCGCGCAATTAGATGACCAAACCTCTCCTTAGACAGAACTTTCTAGACATTGCCAATAATGTTATCTAATAATATTATTCAAATAATATGAATTATTGATCTGATAATGGGAAATACTGTGCAGCAACAATTATTGAACAACAATAATACAAAATTTCAACGTAGCAATTATTGAATCAATAAAATAAAATATTGAACAGTAATTACTGTAACAATTATTGAGTAGTGCCTTCTTACGTAAGAATCAATAATTTCAAAAATACTATGCAATACCGTGTGCTACTGTGCAATAACGCGTATTACTGTATTTTAACCACCGGGTATTCCAACAGTGTTAACGGTAACAACTACGCCGTTATTTGTAAAAACTCAAATTTGTCGTTTTCCTTCACCCGACAGTTATTCGTTATGGGGCCCACAAATAGCTGCGTCGTCGTACGAATATTCCCCGACAGAAAGAATATTCCACGACCAAACGAATATTTCCCGACAACAATGATTATTTTATAACCACTTGCTTATTTTGAAAAAAAAATCATATTGCACTCATAACTTTAAACTTTTATCAATTTAACCATTTACTGAATTCTAATTATAAGGAAAATTGAATACTTTTATTTCATAAAATTCGGGGTCTTATATAATAAATACAAACCTCGAATAAATCTCAAAATATCTCCAATTAAATTAAACACCAAATTGCCACATACTCCAATTTAACTAGAAGGAACTTCACATTTACATAATCTCTACTGATAATAAATTAATGCCAAAATGGCCCAAACATCCATCTACAAAATATTAAGAAAATCAAGTCTAATAATAAGTCTCAAAAACTAATCTACTCATTTGGATCAAAGGTAGCTTTCATCCCACAAATCCTGATCACCCATGATTACCTGCCGGAAAAAGAACACAACGTGAGCCAATTGCCTAGTACGGATATAAAAATGCATATATATAAACAATATATATATGTACCGAAAGAACTGAATGAACGAACAATTACAACTACTAACCGAACATGAATATATCGAAATTGGCGAGACAAGGTACAAATGATTAAAATTGGCGAATCGACAACTATAGTCAAAAGAATTCTAAACAAAATAAGGCTGAATCAAATGGTTATAAGGTAACAATTTCATACTGAGCTCAAATACAAATAGCCAAAGGCTAACAAAATACATCGGTACCATGATGTATACAAATCAAATCGGATAGTACGCACGACACATACGTCACTAATCCGCCAAACAAATCGAATCAAATCAAATACTGGGTCGACCCATACGTATCTTGAACAAATATATCAAATGGCCAAAGCTTACCAGAGCATACAAAAGGATACGCCGTGGACTGATCACACCGCCACGGAAGGTGTCATGTCCTTGTGTCAAGAGGACATGCTTGTTGTACCCCCACAGGTGGTTAGCTCAAGTATACCCTAAGGATCAAACTACAAAATATAAGCCAAAAGGGGTTCAAATCACAAAGCTTACATGACCATATTCAAATGAAATCGAATTATCAAATACAACATTATTAATTATCACAATATATCAATGATCAAAATAACTCCCGAATGTGAACGAAAATATACGAACAATAGTACAAACGAATAAAGTCTCCAAAATATATTGACACGATTAACTAGCTCAAAGAGTACAAATACGAATTCAAATATCAACGCCAAAACGAAACTATCTCAATAATTTTGACAACAAGGAATAATCCTGAGAGGCAATACCAAATTTCTAAACGAATAACAAAACGAACGAATTACATTTAAAAGAGTCTCGCTGAAAAAGTACGGAATCCGTACCTTAATATGGTACCAAAATAATTCGCTGAATCCAAATATCACTCGTTAAACTCCCTCAATCCGATCTAATTATAAAAATAAAATATAAAGCATATAATTAAATTACGAACTCATACAAATTATATTTTCATAAATTCAATAATTTTAATATATTACATTCAATTTGTACCCAAAAGATATATTTTAATTATAATAATAATATTATAATATTATTATTACTAACCCATTTTAAATTTCTGTATCTTATATATATATATATATATATATATATATATATATATATATATATATATATATATATATATATATATATAATTCGAACTGCCGCAGGAGGTGTATATATATATATATAGAATGAAAGAGGCATGCACATGAAATAAAGCAGCAGAAGCAGGTTATAACACACACACACACACACACACATACATATATATATATATATATATATATATATATATATATATATATATATATATATAT
The DNA here is from genome assembly GCA_016801055.1 of Panax notoginseng. Lineage (NCBI taxonomy): Eukaryota > Viridiplantae > Streptophyta > Magnoliopsida > Apiales > Araliaceae > Panax > Panax notoginseng. Next base: position 260,424,263 of record CM029013.1, on the reverse strand, counting down.
ATAAATTAACGAATTTAGCAACAGATTATACGATTATATATATAAACGCAAATCGTATATATTTTACCCCAATTGTAAATCAAAATTTCATTAATAAATTCAACTAATTAAACGGCATAATAAAAATTTAAAATAGATTACAAATACAATAAGAAAATAGATTGTAATTACAATACCAAAATAATTGTTTTGTATTCAAAAATAGTTCAACAATTACCTTTGAGAAGAAGAGAATATGGTGAATAAAATTCTAAGATTTTGCTCTCAAACCCTTTTATAATTCAAGTCACATTCTCTCGTTCTTCTTCCGCCTCCTTCTTTTGATCTCACGTTATTCCCACAACTCATCAGTCGTAAAGAGGTAAAACTAGGTTTTACTTATTTATTATTAATTAATATGTTTTATTAATACTCCTAATTTAAATAGGATTTAAAATTAGACAAATATAATTTAGACTCAATTAATACAATTCCTTACTTATTATGGTCCACATTAATTAAATAGAATCTGACCCAAACATAAGAAAAGCCTAATTAATTATTATTATTTTATTGGGTATTACAATGAAGAACAACAAATTAATGCCCTTTCACTTCCGCTCTCTCTTGATGTTAAGGTTTGGATTAGACAAACATACACATTATAGTAGCAACTCATAAGTTACCTTAACAACATATATAGTTTTACTACATTTATGCATATCCTTATATTTACCGAGTTAATATGTCTTATATTATTAATTCATTCACCTGTCTCCGATTATGTTCAAATTTTCTATAATCCATAGGGATTGACTCGACGTTTCAAGGCACTGCACAAAGATCTTGACAAAACCTTGGAGATGATTGTTAATGAGCATGAAGAAGCTGCTACTAGTGGAAGGAAAAAGCTTGACCTGGATTTCGTCGATGTACTACTATCATTATTGGATAAATCTTCAGAAAATAATTATGCTGAGCTATCACACATGCTAGATAGAAGAACCCTAAAAGGAATTATAGTAGATATGATAGCAGCCGGTATTGATACTTCACACACTGCAATTGAATGGATCATGACTGAACTCATAAGACATCCGAGGATCATGAAACAACTTCAAGAAGAAATTAAGAGTGTTGTTGGAGTTAATGAGAATATAGAGGAGACTGATTTGACTAAGTTTAAGTACCTAGACATGGTAATTAAAGAGACTTTTAGGTTACATCCAGTTGTGCCACTCTTAGTTCCCCGTGAATCGATGGGGGACATTGTCATCGACGGATACTATATACCTAAGAAGTCGCGAGTACTAATTAATTCTTGGACATTAGGACGAGATCCTGACTTGTGGTCCGAAAATGTTGAAGAATTCATTCCAGAGAGGTTCGTTTCAGGTGTTGACTTTTTTGGACATGACTATGAGTTCTTACCATTTGGTTCAGGGCGAAGAATTTGTCCTGGGATGCATTTAGGTTTAATTAATATACGGCAGATAGTGGCACAGTTGGTGCATTGCTTCGACTGGGAGTTGCCTAATGGCATGTCACTTGGTGATTTAAACATGGATGAAAAATTTGGTATAACATTGCCTAGAGCACAACATTTACTCGCCATGCCTGTTCGTCGCCTATGAAGTAGTAGTTCTTAAATTAGTACTGGGATTTAACCTAATTATTCAGAATAAAGAGGTGGTTGAATAAAAGGAAAGACCTCATCATGGGACACACCAATTTTGAGTATTGATTAAGGTAGTTTGTTCAAGTCTGTTTTAAGAGTTGGTTTTTCATTTCAAGGTAATGTATTTTTCATGTTTCACTTTGGCCAATTAAAAGGTCACTTTTAACACTTGATGGAACTTGAAATGACAAATATATATATATATATATATATATATATATATATATATATATATATATATATATATATATATATATAATTCAGCCAAAAATATATATTGCTTGTTCGGCTACTGTGTTTGCGAAGATTGGCCTGGGTTGTAAATACAACAAATATGTTGTTCGGCATTGCTAAATGCAAAAGGCCAACATTGAAATCAGCATTTTATATATATTCAACATTGACATCAGCATTTTATATATATTGAAAAAGTATAATGCCAAAAAATTGGTAAGTTGCGTTTAAGAATCTAAACACATCTGAATACACTATTGTCTTCCTTTTATGGCCCTCTATTGGACAACACTCAACAGCTATAAGCAATTTAATTAATCTCTCACTCCCTTGTAGCAACAGCAGATAACTTCGTCCAATTTTTATCTGTCGATTCTTCGAACTCCCCCCCGGTTTTGAACAGTACTGTCCCAAGAACATGACAAAAACAAGCAAATAGCTAAATGTGTTTTTATCTTTGTCATTGACAGGGTCATTCTTGAGCACGGCCGATATGATCGACCGTCATGGGGACTCCAATCGGGGGCCCAAATTTTTTTTATATATAGTATATATATGTGACTTTGCCAAGAGAAATAAAGTCGGTCATTTAAATTTTCTGTTTGTAAAAGTTTTGGATTGTTTCCTAATGTTTCAATTGCTTAGAGGGTATTACTAACTATTCCTGTGATGGTGACATCTGTTAAAAAAAATTACGTTGAAATTGTTACAAAATTACATGTGGTTGACTATAACACAAGAAATGTTAAATGTGTTAGCAACCATGTGCATCAAGAAGGATATTTTGGACAAACTTGATTTTGCAGATGTGATTGAAGATTTTGTCTTTAAAAATAGTAGAAGAAGTATCTTTCAATGAATGTATTCTCGTATATTTTGTTGTAGTCTAACTATTTAGTTGAACTTCTCATATTTTGTTGTAGTCTAAGTTCTCATATATTTTGTTGTAGTCGAATTATTATGTTTTAAGCTTCTGAAACACACTTTTTTGGATACAACTTGTATTTTTTATTTTATTTTATTTTATTTATTTTTGGTGAATACAATGTTTCAAAAAGGATCTTATTTCATTTTTCGCCATGTGTCACCAAAATCTCAAGAATGACACTGATCATTGATAATATAAATTACTCAAGTCTCATAGCTAACATACATAAATTACGCGAATTGGATAATTTACATAATCAAATAAAAAAAATTCACTAATAAAAGAAATTGTATGAATAGCATGAGACACGAAATTTGAAAAATATTTAAGACAGAGAACAAAATTGACATTAAGTGACAACTAGGGCTGAGCAAGTAACCAAATTAGAACCGAAACCACACCAAAAACCGCACCAATTAAAACCGCACCAATGGTTCCAGCGTATGTGACGGTTTTAGGTGGGTTGAATAACCAAATTTACGGTTCCGGTTTGGTTATTAGCCAAAACAGCACGCATAAAACCGAAACCGCACCATGTGTACATGTGTGTGTATGTATTATCTCTAGTAAATTTTAAAGTTACTTTTCACTTGAACACGCTCAGAGAAAACCCCAGTCTTGCATTGTCATTTTTTTCATCAATTGAAAGAAGATGGTTAGAGGTTATAGAGTCAAAAATTAAGCAATTGGGTTTTGAAATTTCCAATTTGTTTGATGCGTTATTGGAGGGGTTTATAGACGAAGGACCAAATTCGTTGGTTCGAGCACTTGATGCATTGGTTAAGGTCAATTCTATAATAGTGAGTGAGTCCCACCTTCTATATGATCTCTCTCAAATGAATAGTGAGTGGGTCCCATCTTCATTTGAGAGAAACTCATGTGAAAATATCATTTTAACATATGAAAATATCATTTTCTTAAATTTGTTCATAATAGTTCAGAAGGTTAAAATAGTGAAATACACGTATTCAGATATTTTAAAAAGACAGTTATCAAACACATCATTTCATTTTATATTCAAAACTTTTACTTCATTTACCTCATTCAGATTCTTTTATACATTCAAAACTTTTCATTCAATTTTATCAAACAACAATTTACACACTCTTGGCAAGTTGTGAATTATTAGGCTTTATAGGGCATAAATTCAGCCGCTGTTTATTGACTTCTCCGGTTTAAAAAGATCATTAATTATCAAACTGATCACTTTCAAAATTTAAAGAAACTCATTTTCAGTATGGTTGTGTCCAACAATATTATTTATCATGGAAAATTGATTTGAGTAATTGCGTCTCTTTCTTTTCTTCCAACAACGAAAGAAAATTTGGTAGCCACAAATTTGGATATTTTTTTGACATTCATTCAAAAGAAAGGAAACAACCAAGTTAGTACTAAAACTAGCATGTCCCCCCCCCGCCACCCCCGACCCCCACCCCCACCCCCACCCCCAAAGGCAGGGATTACATTTTCAATTATTATAAATAAATATTTTTATTAAAATGTGATGATAAATTTTTAGATATTTTTATTAAAATGTTGAGATAGTTTTGTTGATATTTTTTTTTCCAAAAAATAATCATTGCAAGTTACCGCAAATTCTTAGTTTGTTTTTGTTTTTATTTTTAATAAATATATTTGAAACTAAAACATGTGTTATGTTTGCTAGATAGATCTTTTATACTTACAGATTTTTTAAAACAAATAAATAACTATTTCATTAAAAATATTCGGATAATCTTAACTATTTTGTTTTAAAAAGGCAAAAAGTTAATAAAACTAGTCACATGTAATTATTTTATCCAATAAGTCTCGTGATCTTTAATCTTTATAATACCTAATCATTTAGATAATGTTTTAGATTTTTGAAAAACAAATCAAATCAATATTAATTGCGGGAATCAACTCATAACTAACGAAAAATGACACAGTTGACTCGGCAAATAAAAATAGAATAATAGTTTGTCGACCACATACACACACACACACACACACACATATTACTCCTTGAATGATGAATCCTACTCATAAAAGGATTGCTAATATGGAAAAGAAGAAATCCTATTTTTAATTTTAATTAGAAAGAAATTTATTTATAGTAGAATTTTAATTGGAAGTGTCCTATTTTGAATAGAAACAGGATAATTGTGGGTACGCTATAAGTAGAGTATTATGTTGAGTTGTTGAAGTATATCACAATCAAAAGTCAGGTAGCATTCTAAGAGTGAGAGGGTGTGAGTGGGTTTTGTATTTGTGTAATGGAGAGGGTTTTTGCAGTGGAACCTCAAGTTTTAGGGCGTAAAACTTGGGATGATTATTGTAAGTTCATTATTTTGATGTCGTGGAGATTCGGAGTTTGGTTTGTAGCTTTTTCCTTTAAGGATTTTTCACATTAAATCTTGTGTTGTTTTATCTCTCTTTATTTTATTGTAGTTTGCGTTGACTTAATTCCCAACAATATATATATATATATATATATATATATATATATATATATATATATATATATATATACTTAATTTTTTTCAGAGAATGTTTTAATTTTTTTTATCAAACAATCAAAATTAAATCTTTATTGCGTAACTCAACTCCTCATGGGCAACAAAAAATAACTCAATTGTCATAACCAATAATAATTATTATTTGTCTTATTATATAGGTAGTAATATAATGAATAATAGTTAACAATAGATAAATGAAATTAAATTATAATATGCACATATTATTCAACACATATGTTAAAACAATAAAGCAAAGCAAAACAGATAACATAAACATAGCAAATAGGATTCTAAGCTCTCCACTACATATTATGTTTTTGTGTATTCCACTAAACATAGAATATAAAGCAGGAAAAAGAGATATAACATTATGTAACTAAATAAATATTTGGATGGAAAAAAACACATGAAATCAAATTCGATGATTTCACGTAGGGAGAGTTTTTAGCTTTCTGCTGGGGAGAAAATGAAGAAGATGGATGAGTTTTAAAATGAAATAGATTAATATACCATATAAATGTAGATAAAGATGAAATTTTTTTCATTTGACATATTATATCATATATCTTTTTCTATTTGTTTACGTTGATTATTTTTTTTTTGGTTTTTGGACTCCTTTCTCTATCTCACCAAACATTCTCTCCAATAAAGATAAATATATATTCTCAATAAAGATAAATCACATGCAAAGATAAATATATTTTACAATATTAGTGTCCTTATTTTAATAAAAAGTTATCATATACTTCCTCCATTCCATATTATTTAATTGTTATTGACTTTTTAAGGTAAATTTAAGAGATTTTTAAACTCAAAATTGACATATTTCCTTTAAATTTTAACCAATACAATGATAAATATTGTAAACTATATAAAAAGTATTACTCATTCTAAGTTTTTTCATAATTTTTATTGAGTCATCTTAATTTTGAGTTTGAAAATGTCTCACGTTAACTTTCAAAAATCAACAATGGTCAAATAATTTGGAACAAATGGGGCATTGTTAGAAATAAAGGAGTGGAATGTAGACAGTGAAAAGTGGAAAGTTTGGAAAATTAAAAGTTCCCTCATCAGTTATTGAAAGATGAAAAGGTTATGTTTACCTTTTTCTTTCTTCCCCGTGCCTATATATATTCACATCAGATAGAAGAAGTGTGGTAGGAGAATAAGGAAAAGTGGCAGTCAAGAGTATAGAGAGAATAGTGAGAGACACACTATCTTTGTAAATAACAAATAAATTGTGGATGACCACTTGAATACAAGATAGTATCAATATACATTTTGTTTGATATACATTTAGTTTTATTTATCATTTTATAACACGTTATCAGCACGATAATTACGATGACTACTTCTAAATATACTTAGCAGTGTTGATTTGTTATTTAATTTTAGTGGACAAATTTAATTTCGTATTTTAATGCATTTCTACAAATTGTTTAATTACAATTAAATCTGAACATATATAATTATTTAATTTGGTGGGGAATATGTTTAGTTATTTAATATTCAAATCTTATAAATTTAAATTTGTTGCCCTTAATTTATATCGAGCAAGAATTATTTGTCATGGACTCTTGATGCTGAGATCCATATAAAGGTAAAGAATTTTGGATATACAATTAAAGTTGGCAATCATGCATCCCTGCAGGATCATGCAAAATCAATTATTTTTATTCGTTATCATCTCCATGAAAAATTAAAATATGAGTACATTACAGTAAAAGACTCACTTGTCTTATGAAATGATTTTAAATGAAAGATATGAGAATCAAAAATTTGTATTCCTCCCAAAAGCTCGTTATAATTGGTTGCACCTGAAGTTGCAAGATTTTAAAAGTGTTGAGTGAGAACAATTCTACATTTTTTTAAAAATAATCTCACTATTAAAATTATGTGAAAAAAAACACTGATGAAGACATGTTAGAGAAAATATTTATTATATTTCATGCCTCGAATATGCTCTTGCAGCAGCAATATCGAGAGCGTAAGTTCACAAAATATTCTCTGAAGCGATAAAGGAAACTATGTTCCCAAAAGTGATATTATATCTTCTAGTGGCTGTACAAAATAATTAGTTTTTGCTGAAAAACCAAAAATCTCGCCCGACTGATTCTACTCCATTCTCTGAAGTGAATGAAAACTCATTTGATAAACATAGAAGAAAATTATGGTTGTGGTTGTGGTTGTGGTTGTGGTTGTGGTTGTGGTTGTGGCCGTGGGGTGAAAAGAAAAATCAATATAAAAAAGGGAATGTATCTGTCGTACACTTAAACATTTGGTAGATTTGTACCAAGACTCCATAAAAGAAAAGGAAATGGAATTGAAATAAATTTTATTGATCATAATGACCTGAAGATCCCATGAATTATTTTGACTTTTCAAATGGAGTGGATATAACTAATTTTGATATCTATGGTTTACTTGATGATATATATGTTGATAGAAATGTTCATACCGATTAATTATTTTTATTTCATTATATTATGACAATATAATAAGTATTTTTATTATATGTTTTATTTATGTTTCAAGTAATAAAGTTAAATTTATGTTTTGCATATATGAAGTTGTATGGGCCAGAAGCTCATCAAACTTAATTAAAGGCCCTAGAAGAGCGATTATTCATCAAACATAATTGAAGACTCTTGAAGAGTGATTATTTATCAAACTTAATTAAAGTCTCTGGAAGAGTGATTATAATGTTGTCAAAGGGCACAAAACTTTGTATTGATGATTGTTTATATTCTTCTGAGGCAAAAAGAAATTTGTTCAGCTTTAAGGATATACGTTATAATGGTTATTATATTGAAATCAATAATGAAAGCAGTGAAGAATTCCTTTATATTACTTCAATAGTATCGGGCCAGAAGCTTATATTAGAAAAACTGTATGTTTTCTCTTCTGGGTTATATTATACTAAAATGAGAATAATTGAAACAAATGTTGTAATACACCAGAAGTGTACAATACATCAGAAGTGTTCGGATTCAAATGTTTTTATGATTTAGCATGATCATCTAGGATCAATAATGATGCATTGAATTATTGAAAACTCCCATGAACATCCCTTAAAGAACCAGAAGATTCATTTACCTGTTGATTATATTAAAGTAAATTAATTACCAAATTATCACATTTAATTGTTATTTAGTGTTCATCTTTCTAAGAAAGAATCCAGAGTGATATATATGGACCAATACACCCACATTGTGGTATATTTAAGTATTTTATGTTTTACTTGATGCATTAACCATATAGTTATATTTATGATAAACATCTTGTTGTATATATACATACTCAAAATGGTATAACTGAATCACTTATCAAGAGACTTCAATATATTGCTTGACCTTTGATTATGAAATCAAAATTATCTGTTTATGCTTGAATCATGCTATTTTACATGTTGCATCATAACCTTAACATGTGATTTTTTTAAAAAAAAGTATGTATCGAGGATTGTCCTTGTTAATGAAACAGTCTTCCTACCATTAGGGGGAAAAAAGTCGTTGCCTAAAGCACGACGTGAGATCGTTGCCTGAAGCACGACGGGAGATTAATTGGAATATTTTAACGTTATTTAATCTTGATTCTCATACAAATCTATATGAACTAGAAGTTCAAAGGATTATTCATTTGCAATGAATTGCAAATCAATTACCAGAATTATTCATCGATAATAAGAAAATAGTGATATCTCACATTCTAGCTGCTAATACTTTAGCAGGGATTGAAGTCCCTGTAGGACAATCAATTAATATAGCAACAAAGTGAATCAAAGTCACACTTGAAACGTGAAAGAATGATCGGTGTTAAAGATAAAATTTCCAAGAAGAAGAAAGTACAAGAAAAACAAGTTACAACCTATAAAGAAGCTATACCCATGAAACAGGCTATAAAATTTATCGATCTATCGAAAACTTATGAACAAAAATTTCTTGTAAATAAAACTCTTGAAGAGTTATCCCCTAAAGAGGATGAGTTATCCCCTGAAGCGGATCAGGTACCTGAAAATAACGAGATTTTAATACATTATGTATATACATGAGACGGATATATTGGATAAAAATAAAATCGTTTTTGATGAGTGAGTTTTATACCCATGAATTGAGTGCGTTTGAGCTTAATCTTTTGGATGTTTTTAAGTGTTTGTGTCTAGTCATGCATGTTTTACGTTGTTTTGTAGGAATTGGAACAAAATTTACTTGGATCGATGTTTGGGGTTGCTAGATTCGTATTTTCGACTTGCCATTTACACAGCAGCCACTTCAGAGCCAATTTCAACATTTCTCTGGACCTTATTTCGAAAACCTTAACAAATTAAAGTTGTAGATCTACGCCTCCTATTTCCGTAACATCTTGAATAATCAAAATCGGAGTTCGGACGAAGAAGTTATGACCATTTTCTCAAAGGACGTCAGAGCAAAAAATTTCCGAAAAAGAGGTCAACGCGGGGGCGCCCATTTCAAGCATATTCCCAGCGTCGGGGCGCTAGGAGACAGTGCTTGGGAAGGGCCTGGTCAAGCTTGGACGCGTTTTGGGGCAAATTTTGACACTATTTTGACTCCAAATTGGATTGAGTTTGTTCCTAAGCTAAAAATTGGACTTGTAACCTATAAATACATAATGTGAGGCATAGAATAAGGGGGATTACATAGATTTGCTTAGATAAAATACTCTATTAGATTAGAACATAAACCCTAGTTTATATTGGATTGTTGGAGATTAATCAACTTGGGGATCATTGAAGATTCAAAGCAAGAGCGGAAGAGGAGTCTCAAGACTACTGACAACAGATTCTCTTCTCTTACTTTTGTCTTTTAATAATTATCCAGTTGTGAATTCTTGATTTTAATTCAATGACAATGAACTAAATTTCTTGTTTAAGATTGCAGTGGATCTTATTGCGTAGCTTATTTTAGTATGTTTCTCTGTTAATTATTGTGATCTATTCTATGGATTGTCTATTATGATTGCGTATAATTGTTTAATTGTCTAGCTAACAATTACCATGATAATTTATATGAATTCGGGGGATGCACTATAGATTTAGATCTGATCATAATAGCATGTGATTGTGTTTTCTGCATGGTGTTAGAATTCATGATTTGTGTTTAGGATATGGATATGCCTTTACGCCGCATGTAATCTGATAGGGAACATGTGCTTTAAATCCTTTTTAATTGTAATTCACATAGGAATATAGTGAATTAATTAATTAGGGTGTTTACTTCAATTCTATCAACTGTGGATTTGAATTAATATGTTTGTGAAGCATCGTAAGGTGGTTATAAATACTAATAAGTTTCTGATTAACAATCCAGAATAGTGAGCATAATTAATAAGAATATTTTAATATAAGTGAAGTAATAAGTGAAGTTGTGATCTTAAATCTCCATAACCTGATTTTAATCTAGTGATAGTAGTTGTTGTTTAATTATATATTTTAATTCACAACATTAAATTGATTGTTTAAATAAAATTAGTTTGGTTAAGAATTAGTACTTGATAAATTTTATTAAATAATTCATCGTGGGAACGATGCTCTACTTTCACTTTATTACTTGTTGACCGAGTATACTTGCACGTATTCATTGATTGTGAAATCGATCAACAGTTTTCGACAACATATTTTCATATAAAATTATTCTTGATATTACCAGAAGTAATGATCATGAATATGAACCACAAATCGTTGATGAAAGTAGAAATATTTGGCCAATGTGGAAATAGGCGATTTAAGCAAAATTAAATTCATTAAGTAAACATGAAGTTTTTGGACCTGTAGTCCGAACACTTGATGGCGTAATGCATGTTGGATACAGATGGGTATTTGTACATAAACAAAATGAGAAAAATAAAATTGTAAGGTACAAAGCGTGACTTGTAGCATAAGGTTTCTCGCAGAGACCTGATATTGATTATGAAAAAAAATATAGGCTCCTATAATGGACGCAATTACATTCAGATTTTTAATTAGCTTGGTAGCAAAAGAAATTAATGGACGTTGTTACATCAAATATGTATAGAACATTAGATAATGATATATACATGAAAATTCCTGAAGCATATAAAATGCATGAAGCATATAATTCTACATCTCAAAGTATGCATTCTATTAAGCTAAAAAGATCTTTATATGTGTTAAAAAACAATCCAAATGTATATTGTGGTATAATCGCCTTAGTGGATATCTTTTGAAAGAAGGATTTGAGAATAATCTAATTTGTGAATGCATTTTTATCAAAAGATCAAAATCTGAATTTACTATTATTACTGTATTTATTGATGAAAACAAAAACAATAAATTTGAGATGAAAGATATTGGTAAGACAAATTTTTGTCTTAGCCTATAAATTGAACTATGAAATTCTTGTTCATCAATCAACATTAATATAAAAAGTTCTAAAGCAACTTTACATGGATAATGTTAATCCTTTAAGTACTCCAGTGATAGATTAGTCATTTGATATCAAGAAAGATCCGTTTTGACCACAAGAAAATGTTGAAGAATCTTTTGGTCCTGAATTACCATATCATCATGAAATTGGTGTTTTGGTCCTGACCTACTATATCTTAATGTAATTGGTGCTTTGATGTACCTTGCAAATTTCACACGACCTGATATAGCATTTGCAGTTAACTTACTAGCAATATGAATCAAAACCACAATTAGTTGGATCTGCTGTCGCAGAGATAATCACAATTCATAAAGTAAGTCGTGAATATGTTTGGTTGAGATCAGTAATTCAACATATTCGTGAGAATTGTGAATTATCATCAATCATAAATAGTCCAACGATATTATATGAAGACAATGTTGTTTGTATCACTCAAATTAGAGGAGGCTATATCATGGGTAATAGAACCAAGCATATTACATCAAAATTCTTTTATACACATCAGCTCTAGAAGAGTGACGATATTGATGTCAAACAGATACGATCATTTGATAATTTGGCTGATATGTTCACTAAGCCATTACCAACTGTGATTTTTAAGTAGATGGTGCACAATACTGGTATGCGTCGACTTAAGGATATTTTTATCATGAATAATGGAAATTATATGCTCTCATGAGGTGGAGTAAAAAGGATATGTGTTGATTGCAAGGTTTTCAAATTCGGACCGGACCGCCGGTCGAACCGGAAAAAATCAGACCCGGTTCACTCAACGGTCCGGTTTGGACCACTAAACCATTTCTGCTCAAAAACCGTTCAGAACCGGTGAACGGCGGTTGAACCGGTTGACCTAGTGAACCAGTGACCGGTTCACGGGTTTGCTCGGTTCTCTCCTTAAAGATTAAAAAAAAATTACGAATTTTTTTTTTAGTAATTTAGTTGAGACTTTGTTTGGTATTTTTCATATCTTTGCATTCATTTAATCAAACACTTGAACTTGTGGTTGAATTTCGGAATTTGAATGTATCTTAGAGATGTTTAATTTTTTTTTTAGATAAATTGATTAATTTTACATATTTACTAAATATTATATACAATATATAATAATAATTAATTAATTATTTATTTATTATTTATTACATATTAATAACGTCATTGGGTCAATAAGTGGTTGGACCAGTGAGCCATCCACCCAGTAACTTTTTCGGTTCGATGACCGGTCCGGGTTTAAAAACCTTGGTTGATTGTACTCTTTTTCCTGCTAATTGAAGTTAAGCCTTGTATTTATAGCTGATCTGATCATCAGCTTAAAGCTGATTTTCGAATTGGATTAGGAATCCTAAACATGGTAGTTACCTATGTTTGGGTCAAACTCAATCTCCTTAGAAGGTGAAAGTTGGATATAATCATAACACACCTTTGGAGTTGGTATTTAAATATGGTTAGGATTAGAATCCTTAACCATTCAAACTTCTTGTCACCCGAACCCCTCCAAATTGGTCTGGACTCCGGCCCAAAGGAATCAATCGCCCGACCCCGAACACTATCAATCCCCTTACTGGCTTTGGCCCATTGGGCTCAACAAATCCTTCACAATCCAGGTTTTCAGCCCATATAGGGGTCGGTAGATTACACCCGAACACCTCTCATTATATTGACTAAAAATGAATCTACGTCAATTTTGGGTTTAAAAGAATCTTATATTTTGGAACAGAATGGGTATTGTTTTATTGTTATAAAATAAAATTAGAAAGAAGAAATGGATAGTAAGGGATAATTCAATTAATAAGTAATTTAGAAGGGCAATTTAGATAAAAAAAAATATTAATCCCTCCGTCCCAGGATAAAAGTCCTGGTGGACTTGTCACGCATATTAAGAAGAGTAATGAAATGACAAAATTGTCCATAATAATATGTCATTAATTATTTTCAATGTAGGTGAGAGAGTGACTTTCTAGCTATTCAATTCAAAATATTCTCTTTCCATACTTATTAAATATGGAGAGAAAATTAGAATAAGAAAAATATGAGATATTTAATGATACGGGCATAAAAAATGTGTAAAAATTTGGTTATTAAAGGAAATTGGACATTTAACATAGGACAAACCATAATAGTAATAAGGACTTTTATCATGAGACGGAGGGAGTATTAATTAGCGTGTCGAAACCAATTAGAACGTTTATTTTAGAACTGAAGGAGTATAAAGACTAAAATGCAAATTTGATAGTTCGATGTCAAGTTGTCCTCTAAACTTTGAAATTGAATTGGAAAAAAATCAAGACATGCCCATAGGATAACTGACAATAGATTTTGATCTTTGACAAGTGTAGACAATAGATTCCTTAATATATTTGTCAAGCGTAGACAATAGATTCTGATCTTTGCATATGGCCTCCACAGTCTACAACAGTAGGTATAGTACTGAAATGGTATGATGACGACTATGTGGACTGAGTATTGATACTGCAAGACCCAGCTAACCCCTGACCCTTGACATAATTCTTCTTAACCACCAAGGCTCTCTCCCACAACTCCTGATCTATTTTAGGGCGCGAGTCTCAGGAGGATATCGCTCGTCCAGCAAACGTTTGTAAATCTTACGCAACAAGATGCAAATAATTAAAAAAAATTGGATATATAAACAAAAACGAATTAATTTTAATAAACACTAGTAGAAATCTGGACTGCCTCAAGAATGCCATCACGTGTCTTCACGTACACGTGAAGCCAATCAACCGAGCCGTCATTCTCCTTCTCCTGCAAACATGTTAATATAGATTAGTAACAGTATGGTAAGATATATGGTAATACATCACTTATATATATAAATAATAAACATAAGTTAAAATTTACTAGTCTTAAGATGTTAAGACTGAAATGTTGTCGCCTCTATATGTCCCCTTAGCCTTGTGGTACTCCTGCAGCTCTGGTATTGGCATTGACGTTATCCTTCTTCACCCATTTTTCAGCAAGCCAATGTCGCACCTTCTCAACCTATAGCTCCCGCGAGTATCACCAATCATTTGTACACTTGTTCCAAAATTGGATCTTAATGCCAACATTATCGTCCGGAGCCCACTTGAATATCTTTTTCAAAGAAGTAAAAAATAACATTAGTATGGTTGTAATATTATTCAATAAGACTACGCATTAATTATAACTAATAATAAATAACTTGCAACTCTTGCCACATTGTGTGTTTGTGGGTGGCAGGCATCCCGACCCACGTGATAGATCACACTACAAAAAACTTGGACATCTGAGATGGAAAAAATCTGACTCAAATATAGTAGAATCCGTCTCAAAATTGATTTTAAGACGGGTTATATCCGTCTTAAAATCTATGTCAGTAGGTCTCGTCTAATTCTGTCCGTCTCAAAAAAATAAATATAAAAATTGTTTGTCTCAAATTTGTCTCAAAAAAATTAGAGACTCACTGCTTCCGTCTCAAATGGCTCTTAAGTTCATATCAACTTGACCCATGGAGAGCTGAATTTTGAAACTGATTTTGCAGGTTTCAATTTTGGACGGCAAAATTGGCGCCTTTTTTTTATTACACGTAATTTGAGATGGAAAACGCCGTCTCAATTCCGTCTCAAACCTGGTAGCAACTATTGTTCCTAAGCATATTTTGAGACGGGCACCATCGGCCATCTCAATTTCGTTCCAACTTTGACGCAATATCTTTTTAGTGTGCATATTTTGGGACAGGCAACAACTGTCTTAAAATTCGTGTCAACTTTGCCGCCAATATCGCACATTCTTTGAGACGGAAAGAAGTCATCTCAATTCCGTCTCAATATGTTTATTAACAACAAATTACAAATATTTTTATAATTTAATTTTGAAATCTAAAAATAAATATGGTTAATTGCAAATTCTACCTCGACGTATGGACCCTTTTACCATTCGTACCCCAATATTTAAACGCTCACATACCGCTCCCCAAAGTACACATAAGTAAGCAAAAGTGACCCTTTTTGTAATTTTTGGCCAAAAAAGTGACCGGAATTGCCACGTGTTCTGGTGGTCCATGTATAATACGGAATTGACCAGATTTTTATACAGTTAACTACTCCCTCCGTCCCATCATAAAAGTCCTTATTACTATTTTGGGTACTCTCATGTTAAATGTCCATTTTCCTTTAATAATCAAACTTTTACATATATTTTTCTATTATACTCGTAGTATTAAATATCTCATACTTTTCTTATTCTAATTCTCTCTCCATATTTAATGACATTATTATGGGCAATTTCACTACTAGAAAAACAAGAATATGTGACGGAACTTCGTGACAGTTTTTAAAAATAATCACAAAAGATAGTAATTTGTGATGGACTTTTTAAGCAATCACAAAATAATAGTATATATGATGGCCCTTAGTGATGACTAATCTTGCCATCAATGTATTATAATTGTGATGGTCATGTTAATCACATTAATTTTTTCACACAAATTAAATTTTCTTTTTGTGACTTACTAAATCATCACTTATAGATATACCTTTTTCGTGATTGCATTTAAGCTATCACTAATATTTTAAAGTAAGAAATAATTAAAACAATATTTTATGACGGTCGTAACAATCATTAAAAAGATAGATTTTTGTGACGACTTTTATTTGCAATTACAAAAGAAGGTATTTTGTGATGAAATTTTCAAGCCATCACAAAACAATAAAATATATGATGGCTCTCAGTGATGACTAATTTTACCATCATTATATAGTATTTGTGATTGTCATTGCAATCACCAAATCTTATAAGGAAGTAATTTTGTTTAGTAAGTCAACTCACATGTTTTTCTTTTATATTTTGTTTTAAAATTATAAACATGATTTGGGCTTTAGTGTAGTGGTAATACTCGTTATTTAGTTTGTAAATAGGGGTGGGTTCGAATCCTACAAGTATCATTTGATACAATTAATATAGATACAATTAATACAGTGAAATAAATTATACGTAAATAGAGATTCACGTTCTCACATTTGATCCCTAAAATCTTATTTTTTTGTGATGACTTTGACAATCACAATAAATTCATGTTAATGTGATTGTATTAATCATCACAAAAGCACTAAGCGTACGTGATTGCCAAATCCATCACGTAAAACCTTTCATGATGGGCGTATACAAGACGGCCATTGTGATGCTTAAAGTCATCACGTAAACCTTTCGTGATGATTTTCCTACTTTTTGTAATGGATTTTGGCCATCACAAATGACTATTTTTTTAGTAGTTTTGTCATTTCATTCATCTTCTTAATATGCGTGAAAAGTCCACCGGGACTTTTATCCTAAGACGGAGGGAGTATATAAAACCTTATTATGTACTAATATAAGTTAACTTCCTAATTAATTAGACTAAGTAGTAGATTAATATCTATTAATACAACAAATAACTCCCTCCAACATCAGTTCCCTCTAATATCAATTCCCCCAACCACTGTGCTAATTTTCTGCCAAATCATATGTATATATATATATATATATATATATATATATATATATATATATATATATATATATATATATAGATCATATATATTTCCACATAAGAGCATAAGAAGACCCATGTCAGGGTAGAGAAGGAGAGGAGGAAAGAGCCAAAGTTACGAACCTTCAATGGTTGTAGTGTTTTGCCACTGACATATTCTGGCAATGTTGAGAACATCATACACCGAGTAAAATCCAGGGAGAAGGTTTCTAGCTAGCCAATCCGAAGGGGTAAGCTTTCCCAGAAATCTTCATATTCTTCTTCTTCCCATAAATTTTCTTATTCTTCTTCTACATCCTGTTAAGCTACCGTTTGGGAGTAACAAACTTTTCAATTCTTTCAGAATGGATGTGGTTTTTTTCGGTGGTATGAACCTCCAGCATATGGTGGATTGGTAGGCAGGGTTGCTGCAATTGAAGATGAAATCAAAAAGCTACTAAGAAGAGAGAAGATGTACATAGCTATCATAATTGTAATATGGATTATCATGCTATGTAATTGTGGTACTAACTAAATTTATGTAATGACAATTATATGCATTAAATTAAAAGTTTGATTGCTCCTTATCTCTGCAAATAGCATATCAACTTATAAAACAAAACTTGTCATTTCCTCCTGCAACAAAGCACATAAAAACAGAGCTAAAATCAAAGAAAATTTGTAAAAACAGAGGAAAAACAAACTACATTAAAACAAAACAAAAAAAGAGCATGACTAATTAACCAAAAATAATTTCAGAACATCCTCACCTGCAAGCAGAAATTCCACATGACTAATTAACCAAAACAACCAGTTCTCATCAAACTAATAAACCAAAACAATTCCCAGTATAAATCACAACCATTGGTGTTATCCCATATGACTAATAAACCAAAACAAAATCTGCAAAATAATTCACAAGCAAGCAGAAATCCCACATGTCTAATAAACCAAAACATTCCCAGCATAAAGCAAAAGCAAGAAAACTAAAAAACCAAAATAATTCACCCAACACACAGACCCATAATAGAAATTAGTTCCATTTCATTGCCCAAAAACACAAAGTTCAGTTGTAATAATTACATACTGTCAAACTTCACAGGTTTGACCAAAAAACATCATCTTTTAATACATAAAAGTATGCACCCTAGTTAATAAGAGCAAAAGCATTACGTCTGATTCCTAGTTAATAAGATCAAAATTATTAATATAAGAGTAAATGAAGAGGGGTCATAAGCGTTCACTTTTTCTTCTTCTTCATGGTGTTGCAAACCTCAGTAGCAGTTGACTTACATTCATGGAGGACTGACTTCACATTCTTTAGTGTTACATATTTTTTCCCACCCTTAAGAAGAATTAGTGACCTTTGAAAGTGTCTTGAGTTTGTGGTACACCAGCCAACAACCAATTCCTATTGGTATGGTAACACCAGCTGGAGGCATTCTAAACTTGACAAGACTTTGAAGTCTTAGAACATTAATTGCATTAGAACCCCCCTCATTAATCCCAACCTACATGAGTTAGGTTATCATAGTTAATTTTTAATAATATATACATAGTAATTAAATTCATCATAACACTAACTAGGACCTTACTGATTTCTGCAACTCATCATGAGGATTGGACCTTCTCACCTATATCCAAATAAATTTTTTATAAATAGACCTAAAACAAAGGTAAATGTATAGAGTGTTTCTGTTTAGGATTACATACTTGTAGTTTTGCTCTTTGTTGTTGTTGAGGGATTGAGTGCTGTTGTGACTCTGAAAAATCATCAGTCCTGTTTAGTTAGCTCCACTTCAATAGGTTCTTCCCTTGCTTCTACTCTTGCATCTTCCTTGCATCTCCCTCAGTATGTGTTTGTTTCTTCTTATGAGACCTGGAGTTGTGTCCATACTGCCAACACACTCTGCATCTGAGAGAGTCTTGGAATTTTTTACCTAAGTTACCAGAACCAGTTGCAAGCTCATCTTTGTTTCCCTTCCTTAGCTTTTTTGGCCTACCAGGCATCTTATTAAACTTGGAAGCATCAATTTGAGATTATTTTCCACTTGGCTATCATCCCACATGTCTGCACTAGACATTGGTGCTAGACAAGGCTCATAAATCTTCTTGTAAGTGGTTATCTTGTACAAATCATTCAAAAAATTTGTAGGGTCCAGGTTTTTGAAAACCATACATGAGATGGCATGATAGGTATGCCTATCATGTCCCATTTTCTGCAGCTACAACCCTTTGCATCTAAATCAACTATATACATTGTCTTTACTTGAAACAGGTGGTCATTTGTAGGGGTAGCAATGTAATCTCCTGCATATTTCTTAGCTCTTTCAAGTCTCTCAAGTGCATTGGGACAAAGGTCCCCAAACCATCTTTATCATACTGTTATGTTAATGTTTAATCTCTTCATTAGCAAATCTCTGATATCTTCTAGCGTACTTAGAATTGGTTTTTCTCTTGCCCCCTTAATCATGTTGTTAAAACTTTCACATAGGTTGTTTGTCAAGCTATCACACTTGGGGTATGTGCTAAAATGTGATCTTCACCATTAACTTGCAGATTTATCTTGTAGACAGTTCACAGCCTCAACACTCTTTTTCCTTAGTGCCTCCATGTTGTCCTTATACCTTTTAGGATGTATAGCTTTTGCACAATCCCACAACAACTCTCTCAATCCCATTCCTCTATGCCCTACATTTGCAAAATTTTAATGCAAATGCTGAAACCAAAACCTATTCTCTGAGTTAGGTACTAATTCCTCAAATGCCTTAATAAATTCTTTTTGTTTATCAGATAAAAAGGTCCAACCATAGTCATTCACAATTCGCACATCATCTTTTAATAATCCTAAAAATCAAAACCAACTGTCATATGTTTCTCCCTTTACCACTGCATAAGCTATTGGATACATATTATTATTTGAGTCAATACCCGCAATTGTTAACAAGCTACCTCCATTTGTGCTTTTCAAGAATGTTCCATCAAGACCAACTATAGGCATGCATAGAAGCCGCAAAATTGGTGATAGAAAGGTTAAATAACTCTTCTATCCCTTCAAGTTGTCACCTATTTAAAATCGTTCCTAAAATTAATTTTTCGTCAGTTGAGTCCTTAATGTGACATTATTGTGTCAATTTTGTTTCTTTTTCCCATTTCCACTTAAACTCATCCAAAATTTGACCCGATCTGACCCATTTTGACCTGATCCCAATTTAACTAATTCATTTTTTTTTTAAAAAAAAACTAAAACAATTTAAATTTATTTATTATTTCTAATTCAATTTCACTAATTGTGCGTAAAAGTTTCATAAAACATAGTTTCAAAATAAATAAAACTTTATTTTTAGAAAAAAAAGTATAATTTTTTATTTTTTATGTAAAATTTATTTTTAGGGAAAAAAACTTTACGTCTTTCCCATTATAATTATATGTATTCTTAATATTAGAAATTTTAAAACAAAAACTAAAAATAGAAATTAAAATACAAAAAACATTAAAAGATTAAAAAAACAAAGTAATTTAATATTTTTTAAAAAAGAAATTAATTTTTTTAAAATAATAATTATTTTCATGAAAAAAATAGATTTTTTTCATTTTTTAAAAAAAATGGGAAATTTTTTATAAAATATAGATTCAAATAAATATAACAAAAATATAACTTTATTTTCAGAAAAAATAAATTTTTTTATTTTTTCAAAATGAGTAAAGTTTCATAAAATATAGATTCAAAAAAATTACATAAAAAAACTAATTTTTCATAAAAACAAATTTAGAATTTTTTATTTTTAAAAAATTATAAATTTTCATAAAAATAATAAAAATTAAAATTTTTAAACTTTATTTTTTTGAATCTATATTTTATGAAACTTTACTTATTTTTTAAAAATAAAAATTCCTAATTTTTTTACTGAAAATAATAAATTTTTTTAAAACATTTTAATTTCTTTTTTTTTAAATTGAATTAGTTTTAAAAATTTATCATTTACTATTTTTGGTATTTTTATTTTTATTTTTTGGAAATTTCTAATATTAAGAATACATATAATAATTGTAAAGATATAACTGCCCTTAATAAAATGGGCTTGGTCAAAATGGATAAGTTCGGGTCAAAATTTTGACGGGTTTAAGTGAAACTAGGAAAAATGAATGGAATTGACACAAAAATGTCACTTTAAGGACATATTTGATAAAAAATAAATTTTAGGGATGACTTTAAAATTAAATGATAACTTGAAGATACAAAAGTGTTATTCAGCAATGATAGAAATGTTTGTGGCTCGCCAAAGGAAAATGTACCATAATAATAGTCTTATCAGTATCTCCAAGGAGAAACACCCAACTCCCAAAATGTCTCCCCTCACCTTTCTATTCTTTTTCTCCTTCTTCCACTCCTCTGGTGGTGGCTCATCCATCTCCGCCGTCGGACCACCGCACCATCACCAACCCACCACCAAAAACTCCCACCTGGCCCTCCCGGACTACCCATCATCGGTAACCTCCACATGTTAGGAAACCTTCCCCACCGCACTCTTTATAAACTGTCCCAAAAATATGGTCCCATCATGTCCCTCCGCCTAGGAAATGTCCCAACAATTGTAGTCTCGTCGCCCGAAGCCGCTGAGCTCTTCCTCAAGACTCATGACACTGTTTTCGCTAGCCGGCCTAAAATTCAAGCATCGGATTATTTTTACGGTCCGAAGGGCGTGGCCTTTAGTTCTTATGGACCTTATTGGCGCAGTGTTAGGAAATTTTGTACACTAGAGCTACTTAGTACTACAAAGATCGACTCGTTGGCCGGGATGAGAAGGGAGGAGCTTGGGGGGTTGGTGGAGTCTTTGAAGGAGGCGGCGGTGGCGCGTGAGGTGGTCGATCTTAGTGAGGTGGTGGGAGGATTGATTGAGGATATGACCTTTAAGATGCTTTTTGGGCGGAGTAAGGATGAGAGGTTTGATCTTAAAGGTAATATTCAAGAGCTTGCTAATGTGGTGGGAGCTTTTAATGTAGCCGAGTATGTTCCATTTCTAGGGGTATTTGATCTACAGGTAATTCTTGAAAACTTGATTAATTGTTACTACCTTCGTTGCTAAAATATTGTTGTTTAAGGTTTTTGCATATGTATTAAGAAAGTCATTTAATAATTAAAATTTATTTGAAATTACATCTACCCTTTAAAAGGAAGTTGAAAACTATTAATACAAGGGAAAAAATTTCTTGGGACAATAAGAGAAGGTAGGGGTAATATAAGAAAGTAAATAATTTATTCTTCTTGAAAGTTATAAACGATAAATAAATTAGAACAAATTTTTTCTTCTAAAACGACAATATTTTAAGAAAGGAGCGATTATATTCGGATTTGAATTTCTAACAGTTCAAATTGAGAAGTCTATTTAAACAGTCAAAGTTACATTTGTATAGCTGTGTTGCAATTGTATAATATTTAGTAAAGGGAGTCTCAAATGCAACTCTATGCTATATCAATACAGATTATTTCTATTAACTGTCCAAATAGACAACCAATTTCGAGCTGCTTGGAAACAGGATTCGTCATATTCTTATTCTACTACTTCTATATCACAAAAAGATTTTCATTTGTTAAATTTACAAATATGAAGGATGTATTGTTTTTTTAGTTTTATTGATAAAAACAATTCTCCCTCTGTCCCTTTTATTGATGTTTTAGGTGTTGGCATGTAGATTAATAAATGTAATTGATGTTTAGTCTAATTGATTAAATTGCATACAAAATCTCAATATAAATTATCCTTTTAAATTCATTTAAAAGATGAAAGAAAATCAACAAATTAGTGTTAAGAGTTATATGAAAATCTGAGCAATTAATTTTTCCTTAGACAGATAAAAAGAACAAAAAACTTTCTCTTAAAAAGACAGATAAAAGGGAGGTGGTAAGCTGTTAATGTTTAGTAATTGTGATATGATTATGAAATTAATTATGATGACAAATTTTAGGAAATTGTGTCATTTTATTTTATTGTTAATACAAAGATGACTCCTTTTTGTGGAAAAAAAAATTTGGTAAATGGACTCTTTTGTGGGACAGAGGCAAAACATTTATAAATTTAGAACTATTGTTTTTTTTCCTTTTAGAATAAGTTAAAAGTGAAACTCCTTCGAAAAAATGCACAAGAAGAGCTCTATTTAGGACATATTTTTTATCTATGTTTACTCTAAAAAAAATCTAATGATTATTTAGTTTAGTAATACTTGTATGATAATGGAATTATGATGATAAATCTGTATATCTTGTCAAAATTTCTTTTTTTATCATTAAAAAAATGCATACTTCCAGCGTTTCAAGGAACCAAGTTCTTGGATTGAATCTTGGGAAAGTGTCAAATATATTTACTGCCTCTTGTGAGCGTGATTGGGCAGGAGATTTGGGTTGGGAGATTTATGTAGAAAAATGGTTCCCATTATCTTTGAGATCTTGAACTGTATGCATAGTGCTAGTGATCAATGAAACTTTCAGTTGAACGTTTATGTTCAGAAATAATCAACACTTAATTAATTTTATTATGTTTAACATCTTTCTCATATGTTTTTATAAATAAAAAAAAAATATTTCTTTCAGGGTTTGACTCGACGTATGAAGGCAAACTACAAGGCTCTTGACAAAATCTTTGAGATTATGATTGATGAGCATGAACAATATATGGTAGTGATGGGCACAAAAAAGCACGATAGGGATTTTCTTAATGAATTGCTATCATTGAAGAACAAGTCTACAAGGACACATGAGGAACTAGCTAATACAATTGACAAAACAAATATCAAAGCAATCATACTAGACATGATCACCGGCACAATTGATAGCTCATATACCGGAATCGAATGGATTTTGTCGGAACTTATAAGGCATCCAAATGTAATGAAAAAGCTTCAAGAAGAAATCAAGACTATTGTTGGAGATACCGAAATAGTCGAGGAAATAGATTTGCCTAAGTTCAAATATCTAGATATGGTAGTAAAGGAGAGTTTGAGGCTACATCCAGTTGCGCCACTATTAGTTCCGCACGAGTCTATGGAGGATGTTGTGATCAATGGATATTACATACCAAAGAAGTCGCGGATTATCTTCAATGCTTGGGCATTAGGACGAGATCCTAATGTGTGGTCTGTAAATGCTGAAAATTTCTTTCCTGAAAGGTTTATTGGGAGTAATATAGATCTCCGGGGACGTGATTTTCAACTTTTACCATTTGGTTCTGGTCGAAGAGGATGTCCCGGGATGCATTTGGGATTGATTAATATTCGTTTAGTGGTGGCTCAGTTGGTGCATTGTTTCAACTTTGTGTTACCAGATGATATTACACCTACTAAGTTGGACATGGATGAAAAGTTTGGTCTATCAGTGGCAAGAGCAAAACACCTGTTTATAGTACCAACTCTTCGCCAGTAAAAAAGGTTGTGTTTACTGATCTAAGTGCTTCTTATATCATTGTATAATTATACAATGACTGTATCATTGTATAATTATTCTTATATCATTGTATAATTATAATGCATTAATAAGATGAACTTCAAATATATTTAGAAACTCACTGCTATTTTTAATTAAAAGGAGCACTTAATTTCTTCATTTTTACTTTTAAATTTTTATTTGATTCAAGTAAAAGTCAGTGTTAACTTCAAGATTTGTCCGCGCGTCTAATCACCAAATTTACACGCTAAATCATGCACAGAAACGAAACCACACTCACAGAGCTGACGGTCGAGATCGTCAGGGGATAGTTTCAGTGTGAGAATAAGTACAGTCTGAATGTAAGGTTAAGCTTATTGTTCTAGTATTGCTCAAAGAATTGTAAATATCATGTACATGTGAAATAGGGTATAGCCTTGTATTTATAATTGTCACACCACCTTTATCGACATGTCCCCGAATTGGAATAGAATTCCTTATTATAGTAACTACTAATACTAGGATAGGAGTCAATCTTCTTAAAGAAAGAAAGTCGAATATAATCTGACTCTTTACTTAGGAATTAGAAGTTAAATAAAACCAGGAATGAAGATTCCCTGACATCAAGTCTCCTGACTAGAGTATACCTCCTTGTGGGAAAGAATCCTCCCGCACGTGGGATAGGTCCCACCGAATCGTCTAGGACCCACAAAATCACTCCCAAGATTGTCTCCCACTCTCTTATTTTAATCTCTTTATTTAAAGAATTTAAAATAAGAGAGGAGTAGCACTAGAAATGTAATACTAATTGTAAATGAACCAAAACTGCTGAAACTATTTAATTTGAAGTCGCCAAAGCTTTCTTTACTACTGCCGAGGTCATCGAATCCTTCTTTATATTGTCGAAACTACCAAACCTCATCCTGAACCATCTTAGTCTATTTCAGAAATCCAAACAAAACACATCTGTGAGCCCCCAGAATAGGTATACATCACCTATTTTGAGTCGTCAAATACATGGTACAGAATACAAATACAATCTTTAATATACAACAAGAGAGTTGTGATTTTAATACAAATACTGTCTTGTAGACAATATCCACTCTCAGAATAAGTCCTCATTACATTTATTGTTACACTATTTTACAGAATAGTGAGGACTACTAATACTATCGTCTGGACCGTCACTCCGTTCTCCAACTAGTCCCGGCTACGTTCTCATTTCCTGAAGAGAACAATGAAAGAAAGGGTGAGCTCAACTAGCCCAGTAAGAAATATTATGACTAAGATAATGCAGAATAAATTATCATTAGTCTTCAATGATGTTAAACTGATAAAAATACAATAGGCATCAGGTATAACTGCAGCGGAACAAGCAATCCATTAAAAGAATCAAGTAGAGAATAAAATCTACTTTCTTTTATGATTTAAAAGGTTTTTCATCACTTTTATCGCTAGGACTCAGCTTAAAATAATTCACATAATCCCTACACTACGGTCAAGGATATTCATTAGTATTACAACCATAAATTATGTGACGCCCCCAAAATTAGGTATACATCACCCATCTTGGGTCGCCAGATACATGGTACAGAATACAAATACAAACTTAATTATACAACTGTCGTGTAACATACTACAATACATAAACTGAGCGTTCTAATAGGAATATTGTCATCTAGACAATATCCATACTCAAGGAGTCCTCATTACATTTATTGTCACACTATTTAACAGAATAGTGAGGACTACTAATACTATCTTCTGGACCATCACTCATTTTTCCGACTCGTCCCAGCTATATTCTCATTTCCTGAAGAGAACATTGAAAGAAAGGGTGAGCTCAACTAGCCCAGTAAGAAATATTATGACTAAGATAATGCAAAATAAATTACCAATAGTCTTCAACAATGTTAAACTGATAAAATACAATAGATATCAAGTTTAACTGCAGCGGAATAAGCAATCCTTAGAAGAGTCAAGTAGAGAATAAAATCTACTATCTTCTATGATTTAAAAATATTTTCATCAATTTTTATCGCTGAAACTCAGCTTAATAAATAAACCACATCTTCTAATCATCCATGTACTACGAACCAAATATATTCATTAAATCATCAACGGTCATGACTATACCGAATAATCCCTGGTCATAATTATACCAAAAACTGTCCATCAATGCATTACGGGCCACTGAGGACTTTTACCACATCACAGTTCATGATTATACCGAATGATCCCTAGTCATAATCATACTAAGTCCATCTATGCACGTAAGTCAAAGATGACTTTCAACATAATATAAACATGAGGGTGATGACAATGTTATAGGAATTCAATTAAACAAGTTCAAAAATTAATTTATCCAGGAACTAATAATATCTAAATTGTCAACATGATACTTCTTTGTAAAGTAAAAGTCAAGAATGCTCAGAAGAATATTTCCATGAAAAGATACTGGATGAAGCGCAAATATCAAGGATATTCCACTAATTTTATGGAGTATAGAAGTCAAAACTTTAACCAACTGTGTATAATAAAGAATGGAATAACAAAAGAAATCACCAGGCATGCGATAGACCGCACAAGCAGGTTATTCCAATAGAATAATAATTAACGGAACCAAGTCCGGCGTTAAAACGCACAGACAGGATATTCCAACAAAATAATAAAGACGGAACCAGGTCCGGCGTAGAACGCACAGACAGGATGTTCCAACAGAATAATAAAGACGGAACCAGGTCCGGCGTAGAACGCACAGACAGGATGTTCCAGCAGAATAATAAATAATGAAACCAGGTCCGGCGTAGAACGCACAGACAAGATGTTCCAGCAGAGTAATAAAGAATGAAATAATAAAAGAATTTTACCATATATGCGGTACTTCGCATAAACAGGTTATTCCAACATAATAACAAAGAATGGAATAACCGAAGTTCTCTTCATGAAGATGAAAGAAAGAAATAATATTCCCTACCTTTGAAAGAAACTGGATATAGGAGTAGTGAGGGAGCAGACTTCTCTTCTTCTATAGATTTTTCTCTATAGCTTCTCTCTATAATTTTTCTCTATAATAATGGCTCTAAAGCTTTAGTGAATTGGTGAGAAATGAAGGAAGGATGAGCTTCTATTTATAGGAAAACATAGTTTCGATAATTGCACGTTTTGGGGCTCGAAAATTACAGTATAATACCTTCCTCTTTTTCTTCATTTTTTATTTAGTCCTGCAAGTATTATCAATCTTGCACCAACTCCCCTAATAGTAATCATGTGAATCAATAGTACCCGAGAATAGTAACTGTGAATAGTAACTCGTGAATAGTAACTCATGATTAGTAACTCGTGAATAGTAACTTATGAATAGTAACTCGTGAATAGTACTCCGACACGAAAAGTACTCCGAATACCCGAGTGAGCAATACTAGAGGGAATAGTAATTTGGGTGAATAGTAACCCGTGAATAGTAACCCGTGAATAGTAACTCGTGAATAGTAATTCATGAATAGTAACTCGACATTAAAAAGGTAAAAAATTTCACAATAAAATTCATACCAATATTTCGGTATAATGATATTGAAAGAATAACATTTCTTAAGCTTATAAATAATTATTTTAATTGTTTACACTTTACTAAATAATGCATTTAATCATCTTAAAATGCA